>ONZH01020862.1:0-27573 GCA_900303285.1 Rhinella marina | reverse complement strand
GGACAGAGTACTAAGGTGCAAAACACCAGAGAGACAGATACGCAGGACAGACACACACCAGGGAAGGAGACTGGAGTCCGCAATGCACTGGAAGCAGACCGGAGAGGATCAGCCAGGGGCAGGAATCAGGAACAGGAACCACGAACAGGAGCCAGGAACGGAAGCCAGGTACTGGATAGTAGTGTTCACACAACAGCAGGACTAGGGCAATGTTCGCACTGCAGCAGGACTGGGGCGGTGTTCTCACTTCAGCAGGACTAGAGCTGTGTTCACCCTACAGCAGGCCAAGACAGTGTTCTCACTTCAGCAGGACTAGAGCGGTGTTCACACTACAGCAAGCCAAGACAGTGTTCACTCTATAGCAGGACTAAGGCAATACGGGAACCTTCGCAAGTCAGGATGACTTATAACGCTCAGGCAAGGAGTAAGTGTCCAAGGAGGACTTATATAGTTTCAGACAGGAGGAAAGGGGAGGAACCAATTAAGGAGCTGACCTAATAAAATGCAGCACCTGGAGCCCAGGGCAAAAGAGAACAAGACTACACCCTGACCAAGCAACAAACATCACGGCACAAAGAGCGAGAACGCCGGCCACAGCGGTAAGTACGCGTGCACCGCCTGGGACCCCCGGGAGGCGTTACACACCTACTATATAGTAAGCAGTGTAACCTACAGAGTTGTTAAAAGGAGATCCTCCTCCTGGAATCAGCAATCTAGCCTGTTCACTATAGAATCAGCTAGAATGGAGCTGTTAGAAGGAGGTTCTTCTCCTGGAGTTAGTAATATAAGTTATAGAGTTGTTAGAAGGAGGTCCTCCTCCTGGAGTCAGTAATCTAGCCTGTTCACTATAGAATCAGCTAGAATAGAGTTGTTAGAGGGAAGTTCTCCTCTATTATCAGTAATATAAACTGCACAGTTGTTAGAAGGAGGTCCACCTCCTGTATAGTAAGCAGTATAACCTGCAGAGTTGTTAGAAGGAGGTTCTCTTCCTGTATAGTCAGTAATATAAGCCATAGAGTTGTTAGAAGGAGGTCCACCTCCTGTATAGTAAACAGTGTAATCTGCAGAGTTTTTAGAAGGAGGTTCTCCTCCTGGAGTCAGTAATCTAGTCTGTTCACTATAGAAACGGCTAGAATGGAGTTGTTAGAAGGAGGTCCTCCTCCTGGAGTCAGTAATCTAGTCTGTTAACTATAGAATCAGCTAGAATGGAGTTGTTAGAAGGAGATCCTCCTCTTTTATCACTAATATAAGCTGCAGAGTTGAAAGAAGGAGGTTCTCTTCCTGAATAGTCAGTAATGTAACCTGTGGATTTGTTACAAGGAGGTCCTCCTCCTGGAGTCAATAATATAAGCTGTAGAGTTGTTAGAAGGAGGTCCTCCTCCTGGAGTCAGTAATGTAGTCTGTTCTGTACTGTGCAGGCTGGAATTCAGTGGGCAAAAGGAGGTCCTCCTGTATTTGCTGTGACTTTTATTATAAGATATGATATATAGGGATTTTAATAAATAGTTTTAAAAAGTATTCATAGAACTGTAATTACTACTGTAGAGTTCTAAGAAGGGGGATGTGGAATAGTGTAGGACATGCTTTAGGTTTATACAGTTGTATGTAGTCAAGTTCAGACTCACTGTAGGCCCTTTTGGTAAGATTCCTGGTCGGATGATGTCTTGGGGGTCACCCAAGTTCTCATGGCAGATGGACAGATACACAATGACCAGACCCTTCCAGCATTAACACTGGGAGCATCAGGTACTTATATACCGGCCAGAGGCCACAGCTACCCCCATGAATTCAACTCTATCACTGCCCTCAGAATGGAAAAAGAGTTGGATAATGTTAATTGACATTTAACTCTTTATAACCTGGCCGATTTTTGTGTTTCCATTTTGTACCCTCTTCCCTAATGTAGTCTGTGTAGAGCAGACTAGAATGGAGTGGGAAAAAGTAACCAAGCCTGTTCAGTGGTTAGGCCTCATGCATACAACCTTATCCATTTTGTGGTCTGCAAAGTGCGGAACCTTAAAATACGTATGTGAACCATACGCATTTTTTTTGCAAATCCATTGACTTTGATGGGTTCACAGTCTGCATTTTGAGGACGTATTCTATCAGTTTTTCAGTCTTCAAATCGCAGACCCACAATATACGGATGTGGTCTGTGTGGCGTCCATATTTTTTTTGCATTCTCATCGACAATGCACTTTGTGGACATATTTTAACTTTTTGTGGAACAGATTTAATTTAATCAATTTCTATGAGGAGGTAAGTTCTAGACTGGACCGTGGCAAATCGATGGATGTCATATATCTGGACTTCTCCAAAGCATTTGACATGGTACCATATAAAAGGTTAGTATATAAAATGAGAATGCTTGGCCTGGGAGAAAATGTCTGTATGTGGATAAGTAACTGGCTCAGTGATAGAAAACAGAGGGTGGTTATTAATGGAACATACTCAGATTGGGTCACTGTAACTAGTGGGGTACCACAGGGGTCAGTATTGGGCCCTATTCTCTTCAATATATTTATTAATGATCTTGTAGAAGGCTTCCACAGTAAAATATCATTTTTTTGCAGATGTCACTAAACTGTAAAGTAATTAACACAGAAGAGGACAGTACACTGCTACAGCAGGATCTTTATAGACTGGAGGCTTGGGCAGAGAAGTGGCAGATGAGGTTTAACACTGACAAATGTAAGGTTATGCATATGGGAAGGAATAATGCAAGTCACCAGTACATACTAAATGGTAAAATATTGGGTAACTCTGACATGGAAAAGGACCTAGGAATTTTAGTGAACAGCAAACTAAGCTGTAGAAACCAGTGTCAGACAGCTGCTGCCAAGGCCAATAAGATAATGGGTTGCATCAAAAGAGGCATAGATGCCCATGATGAGAACATAGTCCTGCCACTTTACAAATCACTAGTCAGACCACACATGGAGTACTGTGTACAGTTCTGGGCTCCTGTGAACAAGGCAGACATAGCAGAGCTGGAGAGGGTTCAGAGGAGAGCAACTAAAGTAATAACTGGAATGGGTGGACTACAGTACCCAGAAAGATTATCTAAATTAGGGTTAGTCACTTTAGAAAAAGATGACTGAGGGGAGATCTAATAACTATGTATAAATATATCAGAGGTCAGTACAGAGATCTCTCCCATGATCTATTTATCCCCAGGACTGTGACTGTGACAAGGGGACATCCTCTGCGTCTGGAGTAAAGAAGGTTTGTACACAAACGTAGAAGAGGATTCATTATGGTAAGAGCAGTGAAACTATGGAACTCTCTGCCTGAGGAGGTGGTGATGGTAAGTTCACTAAAAGAGTTCAAGAGAGGCCTGGATGTGTTTTTGGAGGGTAATAATATTACAGGTTATAGTTACTAGAGAGGGGTCGTTGATGCAGGGAGTAATTCTGATTGCCTGATTGGAGTCGGGAAGGAATTTTTTTCCCTAAAGTGGGGAAAATTGACTTTTACCTCACAGGGGTTTTTTGCCTTCCTCTGGATCAACTTGTAGGAAAACAGGCCGAACTGGATGGACAGATGTCTTTTTTTTGGCCTTATAAACTATGTTACTAGATATACAAATGCAGAAAGCACATGGATAATCTGCATCCTTTAAATATCCATATTTCTGTTCTGCAAAAGATAGAACATGTCCTATACTTGTGAACCACGGACCTATTGAAGTCAACAGGTCAGCAAAAAATGAGAATTAAACATGGACGTATCAGTATTTTGTGAACTTTCGATTTCCTAACCGCAAAAGGAGTTATTTGTAATCTATCTTGTTCAGTGGCTAGAATGAGGTCCTCTTTCTAGAGGCTTTAATATATCCTGTGCAGTTGTTGGAATGAGGTCCTCCTTTTGGAGTCCATAATATATCCTGTGCAGTTGGTAGAATGAGGTCCTCCTTCTGGAGTCCATAATATAACCTGAGCAGTTAGTAGAATGAGGTCCTCCTTCTGGAGTCCATAATATAACCTGAGCAGTTAGTAGAATGAGGTCCTCCTTCTGGAGTCCATAATATACCCTGAGCAGTTGTTAGAATGAGGTCCTCCTTCTAGAGTCCGTAATATACCCTGAGCAGTTGGTAGAATGAGGTCCTCCTTCTGGAGTCCATAATACACCCTGAGCAGTTGGTAGAATGAGGTCCTCCTTCTGGAGTCCATAATATAACCTGAGCTGGCTAGAATGGAATGTGTCCTATTTTTGAGGTGAAATCTTACACTCACGTTATTCTTAGTGTTAAAGGCTTAAACCTGGCACAGTTAAATAGATTTTACACTGAGACGGGTACAATGCTGCGACTCTCGCAATATGTTTTGTAAATGACAAATGTATTCATAGAACTGTAATTACTACTGTAGAGTTCTGAGGAGGGGGATGTGGAAAAGTGTAGGACATGCTTTAGGTTTATACAGTTGTATGTAGTCAAGTGCAGACTCACTGTAGGCCCTTTTGGTAAGATTCCTGGTCGGATGATGTCTTGGGGGCCACCCAAGCTCTCATGGCAGATGGACAGATACACAATGACCTGACCCTTCCAGCATTAACACTGGGAGCATCAGGTACTTTTATGCCCGGCCAGAGGCCACAGCTACCCCCATGAATTCAACTCTATCACTGCCCTCAGGATGGAAAAAGAGTTGGATAATGTTAATAAGACCCCTATTCAGACCCCCAATATTTATAAGACCACATGTTGATCAGACCTCAGATCTGAGAGAAGAAAAAAAAAGAAAATCAATTTACCTCTCCTGCCGCCCGCTGCTCCTGAGATCCAATGCTGTTCCTACAGGACACAGAGGGCGTTGACGTTTTCACACTGTGCGCAGGTCAGGGAGTGGTGAGTACAGAGCCCACACAGGGAGTGCTGTATTCACCGCGCTCCAGTCCTCCTGTACTAATGAGCACTTCCACAATGGAAGCACTCATTAGTATTCGCCCCACAAGACACACTGACATCCCCCCCCATCTTGGTCTTATAGAGAGAAAAAAACGGTATTTGGGGGCATTGGTGAGTACAGCGGGCACATGATGGGAAAGATGATTGAAAAGTGAGAAATCTAAGTTGTCCTTGTGGCAAACTCTGCAGAGCTGAGACATAGCTGGAAGTTGTCAAGACGGTCTTGACTAACCTTGAATACAGATGAGAAAGCAGAATGTTTACATCAGAGAAGACGTCACAGGATGCAATAGGTAAGTAGTGCTGTATTCTCCATTATATCTGGTGCTGAAGGCAGGACTGGCTCGGGGTTGTGGCTTGTATCTTCTCAGAGGCAGCTTCTGGGGAGGATTTTGTGCTGCTCTGTTATTTGTGCTTCAGTAGGACCAAAAATCCAGTGGTATCTGTTAATGCTTGGAGGTATTTAGCGCTGAATTATGGTATTGCTGACCCCAACGTAGGCCACTTAGTTTTTTTTCCAGGGCCACTAACATCCTAGTCCACCCCTGTATGTTAATTTTTGTATATACCTAGATTTTATCACATGGCAGCCTTACAGTGACAAATTCCCATATTTCACAAAATGCAATCTGTTACAGTCCTTATAATGACAAATCCCCCCCCAGACTCTTTTCTGCGTGGAGTTATCAAACTGGTGTAAAGTAGAACTGGCTCAGTTGTCCATAGCAACCAATCAGATTCCACCTTTCATTTTTCACAGCTGAGTCGATCACCTCACCTCATCTAATTTGTGACGCGGCAAACTGATGCTCAAAAAATGGCTGTTTTTTTCTGATTTAGAAGAGGTGAAAGCTCAATGAAAGTGTGAACCCAGCCTTACCCTGTCTCTATAATCCCAATGGGGCACGTTTACTAAGACCGGTATTTTATGCCGTTCTTAGTTTCTCCCTTGCTTTGCCGTAAGATTAGTGCAATTTATGATGAGGCGTGAGACTCATCATAAATTGGGCACATGTATGGAGAGCTCCTCTGCGTCTGTACAGGATCCAACGCTGGAGCGACACTGTGTCTGTACAGGATCCAGCAGTGGAGTGCTCCTCTGCGTCCGTACAGGGTCCAGTGCTGGAGTGTTCCTCTCCATCTGTACAGAATCTAGCGGTGGAGTGCTCTTCTCCATCTGTACAGGATCCATCGCTGGAGCGCTCCTCTCCCTCTGTACAGGATCCAGCACTGGAGTGCTCTTCTCCGTCTGTATTGGACACATCAGTGGAGCGATCCTCTCCGTCTGTATTGGACCCAGCGGTGGAGTGCTCCTCTCCTCATGTACAGGATCCAGCGCTGGAGTGCTCCTCTCCGTCAGTATAGGATCCAGCACCAGAGCGCTCCTCTGCGTCTGTACAGGATCCGGCACTGTAGTGCTCCTCTCCTCCTGTACAGGATCCAGCACTGGAGTTCTCCTCTCCACATGTACAGGATCCAGCGCTGGAGGGCTCCTCTCCTCATGTACAGGATCCAGAGCTGGAGTGCTCCTCTCCGTCTGTACAGGATCCGGTCCTGGAGTGCTCCTCTCCGTCTGTACAGGATCCGGTCCTGGAGTGCTCCTCTCCGTCTGTACAGGATCCAGCGCTGGAGTGCTCCTCTCCCCTGGCTTTAGTGACTGGACAATCCTCTCTTGTGCCATTCAGCTCCCAGGAATAAGATCTATGGGGTGCAAAAACATAAACATGTCACCACAGCCACATTAGTAAATTTAAGATGAGCAAGTAAACCCCAGACCACATGAAGTCCAAACCTTTGAGCCACAATCCAGACGTACAACTCCCTGTAACTGCCTTCAGCTAATTCAGATAAACACCCCCTACTCCAGACGGTGTAGTTCCTATACCCCATAAACATACTACAGCTGAGGCCCCCCTGGCTTTAGAGACTACACTAAAAAGTCCTAGGACTGCTCCTCATGCCACCCCACTCTAGCAGAGAGCAGGATAAGTACCCCTGCATGGGTCCCATATACCCACACACACCCCACTGACCCCCACATTGTCAGGACCACTCGTCATGCCCCCCCCCCTTTCCCACAGACAGCACCCCTTGTTTTATCTGCATGGGTTATATACCCCGTAGTCCCCACTGACCGCTTTTCCACACAACCACACTGCCCCCACAGAGCCTGGACTCCTCCACATGTGACCGCACTCTTTCACTCATGATCTTCTTTTCTCATCTTAATGGCTCCCACACAATACTCCCTGCTGACCCCATAAGCCCCGAGACCAGGTACTGCAATGCAGGTCACCCCATCCAGCTAGACTGCTCCCCCAAGTACTACTGTCTGATCAGGTGTCCTACAAAACGCACAGTTCTTACCATGTGCCCCTTTCTCACACAAACCTGACATAAGATGCACCATGGTCTGCAGCCCACACCCACCGACTGCTTCCCGTGCCTCCCCAGTGAACTGTTCCCAAGGTACTGACAGTACTCCCCCCCGAACAGGTCACCATCTCTGCCCCCTCTAGGATAAAGGTTATCATCTCTGTCCCCTCCAGCACACAGGTCGCCATCTCTGCCAAACCCCCAGCACACAGGTCACCATCACTGCACTCCCCCAGCACACAGGTCACCATCACTGCACCCCTCCGGCACACAGGTCGCCATCATTGACCCCCCAGCACACAGGTTGCCATCACTGCCCCCCCAGCACACAGGTTGCCATTACTGCCCCCCCAGCACACAGGTTGCCATCACTGACCCCCCCAAGCACACAGGTCGCCATCACTGCACCCCCCCCCAGGGACCACCGGTTGCCATCACTGACCCCCCCAAGCACACAGGTTGCCATCACTGACCCCCCCCCCATGCACACAGATCGCCATCACTGCAGCCCCCCCCCCGGCACAGAGGTTGCCATCACTGCACGTCCCTCCCCCCCAACACACAGGTTGCCATCACTGCACCCCCTCCCCAGCACACAGGTCGCCATCACTGCACTCCCCAGCGCATAGGTTGCCATCACTGCACCCCCCCAGCACACAGGTCGCCATCACTGCACCCCCCCAGCACACAGGTTGCCATCACAGCCCCTCCCATCCCTGAACAACAGGTCGCCATCTGTGCTCGCTACCCATAGCTTTCCCCAGCGTGTGAGTTGCAGTGAAGTCACATGACCACTGACATCACAACTTCCTTCCCATGAAGGCCCTCACCAAAGATCTGCCCCTTCATGTCCCCAGAATACACCACATGCCCCCTCCTCACAGATTTACACCCCATAAAGCCCCCACACACACACGCAGATCTGCACCCGCATGTCACCTGGAATACACCACATGCCCCCCCCTCACAGATTTGCCACCCCATAAAGCTCTCCCCCAGATCTGCACCCTCATGTCCCCGGAATACACCACATGTCCCCCCCCCTCACAGATTTATACAGCAATATGCCCCCCCTATCTGCACCCTCATATCTCCAGAATACACCACATGACCCCTCCTCACAGATTTACATCCCATACAACCCCCCCACACACACACACACACAGATCTGCGCCCTCATGTCCGCAGAATACACCACATGCCCCCTCCTCACAGATTTACACCCCATCAGTGGCATAGCTACCAGGGAAGCAGGGGAAGCAGCTGCTTCGGGGCCCAAGCTCAGAAGGGGCCCGGAAGCAGTCACTGTACTTGGTCAAACCGGGCCCCTGTTAGAGCAGCTAACATCCCCTGCCTCTCCCCAGCATCAGGAAGGTCCGATGTGGGCGGAGCTATCATAGCCCCGCCTCCTTTCCTACCCGCGATTCTTGCAGCCTGATCCTTCCATGCGGAGCATGCTGGACAACAGTAGGATTTCCACAACCTCCCATTGATGTGAGTGTCAGGGGAACTGGGGTTCTAATCAGCTTTCCCAGACTGTCCTCATGTCTTTGCACATGTGACATGCAGTACAGTAGGAAAGCTGGGTGACATTACATCATGAGATGTCATCCAGCTTCCCTGCTATCCTGCATGGTACAAGTGCAGAGGCATTAGAGTATGGGGGAGAGGCACAGCGGGAAAGCTGGGTGTCTAGATATATATATATGTGTATTGTATATGTGTGCGTCCATGTATGTAGAGAGTGCTTGTATGAGTGTGTCTATGTATAAAGTGAGCGCATGTATATGGAGAGTGCGTCCATGTATGTGGAGAGTGCGTGTATGAGTGCAGCAATGTACTTTGTGCCTTGCGAAAGTATTCGGCCCCCTGGAACTTTTCAACCTTTTGCCACATTATAGGCTTCAAACAAAAAGATATAACATGGAGGGGGCGTGGCCTGCGAGCATCTAAAATGGCCGCGCATTGAAGGAGCTCTCACCTCACCCGATTCCAGCGACATTCACAGCAACCACCATAGCGCTTGCATCCATTCCTAAACTCCTGCAAGAGAAGAAAAAAGACCCATAGAACATAAAAAACATCAGGATGGCAGCAAGGCGCAGGGAACCTCCAAGGCATCTGGAGGACTTCATCACCACCGAGAGGAGAGGCAGTAAAAATGGCGGGCGGCGGGACACAGACTCCCCAGGCAGCAGCAGCAGTAACAGGACTCTGCCTTCAGACCTCCAACCTGTAAGTAAAGATAAAAAACAGGTTAAGACACAATCCAAGAAGGCCACAACCAATAAAACACCCAGAAACCGCAAATATAACGCCCCATCCAAAACATTAAAACCACCGCCAGATAACTCACCCAGAGGAGATGAGGAAGACGAGGAGGCCATTTTCTCAGACTCTTCTACTATCCACAGCCCTGCAAAACAAAAACCAAGAAAAGACAACTCCTATATTTCAGAAATTGAAGGCAATATAAATACAATTGAACCCCCACAATCATTAAGTGTCTTTGAACACATACCAACGTCAAATGAACCAATTACAGCAAATTTAATGAAAGAGATGCTACTGGCTCTCAATACATCTATCAAGACAGATATAGCAAAAATTTGCAACTCTCTATCAAGTAATATCGACGAACTAGGTGAAAGAATTGATCATATAGAGAACAAAATGTCTGATTTTACAAACGCCCACAACACCCTAGTGGACGCCCACAACTCACTAGACGATGACATCTCCGCCATAAAGAATAAAATGGCGGACTTAGAGGACAGATCAAGAAGAAACAATATAAAATTCAGGGGCATACTTGAATCTGTACCTCCAAATGAGCTTATGAAATATATTCAAAACCTAATGAAAACTATCATCCCGGAAGCAACCACACTAGACTTAACTGTAGACAGAGCACACAGACTTCCGAAACCAAAGTCACTACCTGAAGCCAAACCTAGAGACGTTCTAGCTCGCATTCATTTTTTTCATATAAAAGAAGAAGTCATGATCAACTCTAGAAAGATGGGTTCCCTCCCAGAACCATACGGAAAAATCCTACTATTCACCGACTTATCTCAAGCAACCATCCTTGAAAGAAAGAAATTTCAACAGATTACCACCTGCCTCAGAGATAACAAAATCCCGTATAAATGGGGATTCCCAACCAAAATCCTCATACACAGAGATGGATCACTTCACATCATCAACAACACAACCCAAGGATACAAACTTCTACAAAAATGGCAATTAGATACCACAAACCTGGAAACCCAAAACTAATCCAATCAATCATCCATAATTCCAGAAGAATGGATCTCTACCACAGCGACTAAAGTGACCTGAAAAAATAAACCAGAAGTACTAATACTTCTCATCTATCTACCACCCTATGGGTGAGGTGAACCTTCCTTGGAACTCTACCCCACAACTGGCGATCAATCAGATCGTTCTCTGTTTGTCACCCACTACTACAGTGGAATGTTATATTTCTGTTTTTTTTCTATTGTTATATGTTCCCATTAACAGGTCCAATACTCACGTATCATCATGGAGAGACTACACTTCAAACAATTGCTCCTTTTCAAATGAAGATCCTACCACAAGTGAACTTTTGTCTAAAGCTCCCTTTACTTCACAACAGAATGGCCAGCTAACCGTAAGCGTTTATTTAAATCCTAAAATATGACCATCAAGATACTCTCATTGAACGTAAGGGGTTTAAACCTTCCCTTCAAAAGAATATCTCTTTGGAAAGAGGCTAAAACATCAGGCTCAGATATAGTGTGCGTTCAAGAAACTCATCTCATTCATGAAGACACCCCAAGAGTCAAAAACAAAAACTCCCAATATATATCATGCATGATCAAATAAAAAAAGCAGGGGTTACTATTGCGATAAGAGACTCAGTTGCATTTGACCATATTAAAAACATCTCAGACTCAAGGGGAAGGTACCTTGTTCTCATTTGCAGAATCAACAACATAGTCTATACCATTTGCAATATCTACAGTCCAAATTACGGACAAGTTAGATTCTTAAATAAAATTTGGAAAAAAATACAAGCTATAAAACAAGGTCATCTATTGTTATTGGGAGATTTTAACCTAATATCTGACCCTTTAATAGATACTAGAAACAAAACAAGAAGACCTTCCCCTACACTGAAACCGTGGTTACAGAACAATAGTCTTTTTGATTCCTGGAGATGTTTAAATGCTAATGATACAGATTTTACCTTCTACTCAGCAGTTTATGATGTATATACTAGGATTGACTACTGCATAGCAGATTCATTACAGATTCATTACAGATAATACAAGATTCTAAAATAGGTCAAATAATTTGGTCAGATCACGCCCCATTATATACAACTTTAAAAGAAATAAACCTGTCTCACTCAAATTATACTTGGAAAATAAACACTTATCTACTGAATTAAATATCCATAAAACAGAAAATACGAAAAGATATTGAGGAATTTTTTCTCATTAATAACTCCCCAGAGATTAATAGAGCCACTCTTTGGAATGCACACAAGGCCT
Source organism: Rhinella marina (assembly GCA_900303285.1). Classification (NCBI taxonomy): domain Eukaryota; kingdom Metazoa; phylum Chordata; class Amphibia; order Anura; family Bufonidae; genus Rhinella; species Rhinella marina. The sequence goes on along the minus strand of ONZH01020862.1, from coordinate 15,747 downwards.
ATATAAGAGGCATGTTGATAAAATATGGCTCACATTATAAAAAACAAAGAAACAAAGTGCTAAATGAGAAAATATCTAAGCTATCCATTATAGAAAGAGAACAAAAACAGAACCCCAATCCAAACCAAAAGGCAAAAATTTCCTCCTTAAGAAACAAAATCAGAGGATTACTATTAGATAATTTTGAAAAGAACCTATCCAAACTAAAATCAAAATGCTATTCCCAAAATAATAAAACTTCTGCTCTTATGGCAAATAGAGTAAAAAAAATACAAAATAAATCCAAGATAGCGTTCATTAAAGATACCAAAAACAATTCTCATATAGTAAACCCCAAAGAAATAACAGAACAATTTAAAAAATACTATGAATAGCTATACAAGCTACGTAATGACCCACTAACTTCACAACCCACCACAAACTCAATACAAACATTCTTAAACGCAATCTCCCTGCCAAAGATCACTATAAAACAACTGAACATCCTGAACGCACCATTCACTATTCAAGAAACATATGACACAATCCAGTCATTAAAACAAAAGAAAGCCCCAGGACCAGATGGCTACAATAACGAATATTTCCAAATATACAATGCCATTCTCAGCCCACATCTCACCGATTTATATAATTAATCAGTCAAAAACAGCATATTCCCACCAGAAATGACCCAAGCAAACATTATAACGATCCCCAAACCCAATAAAGACCCCTCAATAATCACTAACTATAGACCAATTTCACTCATTAACACAGACATCAAAATATATGCCAAAATAATTGCCAATAGAATATCCAACAAAATTCCCTCGATCATAAACCAAGATCAAGTAGGCTTCGTTAAAGGCACAGTCATCTGACGGAACAAGACGAATTATAAACATCCTACACCATATTCAGAAAGAAAAAATACCCACTATTCTGTTATCATTAGACGCAGAAAAAGCTTTTGACAGGCTTCATTGGGACTACATGTTTAACACATGAGAACGCTTTGGTCTAACAGGACTCATACTAAAGGCAATCAAAGCATTATACAATAATCCTACAGCTAAAATAGTCACAAACGGAAATACATCAACCCCCTTCAACTTAACTAACGGCACCAGACAAGGTTGCCCCCTATCTCCGATCTTATTCATTCTAGCATTGGAACCATTTGCAGTATTAATAAGGAAGGCGGATACAATCCCAGGGATTAGGATTGGCGATACTAGCCATAAAATCAGCCTGTTCGCCGATAACATTCTTATTTGCTCCACCAATCCAAGAATAGCCCTCCCAAAGATTCAATCATTAATTAAAGAATTTGGAGAAATAACTTACTACAAGGTTAATGACTCAAAATCCCTGATATTTGGTATGAAAGTTAAAGAAACAAACAAAATAATTTAACAGGCAAGCTTTCCCTACACTTGGCAAAATGATACTATCCCATACCTAGGAATAAATCTTTCCTACCCAATAAATACTATTATCCAACATAACTACCCAGCACTACTTACCCAAATACAATCGGAACTCTCACAAATGGGTTTATGCGAAACCTTCTGGTGGGGGAAAATGGTTCTATACAAAATGATCATACTACCCAAAATACTATATCTTTTCCGCACTATTCCAATTATAATCCCATCTCATATAATACAAAAACTCCAATCTCAGATGAATAGATTTATATGGAATAATAAAAAACCCAGAATATCCTCCTCAATCCTTAATAGAAACAAAAAATCAGGAGGTCTAGGTTTACCAGACTTATACTCTTACCAACTTTCCAATATTCTTAACCAATCTATTGAGTGGTGGAAGACGGGCTCAATAAAAAGCTGGCATGATGGGGCGTGGCTCCGGACACCGCAGCTTCCTTCTCCCTCGCAGCGACTCTAACAGCGGCTCAAAGGTCACCAGACTGACGGAATATGACGGCTAAACAAGTAGGAAAGAAGAAGTCGCCTAAATCTCAAGGCTCCATGCCTCCGGAGCGCTTCTTTTTCGCCGATGACAAAGACAAAGATGGCGCCGGGAAAAGGCAGCATGCTCGCAGGGAAGCACGGGAAGGCCCTGCACCTGCAGAATCGCTAGCTGAGAACAACACAGACCCAGCTCCACAACTTACCCAGCAATTTACCTTGAACGGTGAGTGGGACTCACCAATCTCTTTGGGCACAGAGGGGGATGATGCCATGGCCCGGGAGAAGGATGCCACGCAAGACATACGCGGAGCCCAGGACCCACTGCAACATGGCTGCCACACTTCTACCCCCAGGGACCCCGGATCCACTGGGGCTAGCCCTCAGAAACAGCGCCAGAGGCTACAAAGTCCAGACCCAGAAGGTACTCCTATTGTCACGCGAGGTCGGCGTCGTGCTCCCTCTGCACGACGTCGCCGGACCTCTCCGCCCCCTAGAGACGAGCAATAGGGAATTGAAGTGCTGGTCTTGTCAGCCAGCACTTCATGAGTTAATTCTCTGTTTGGGTTTAGCCATGTGGTGCTGATCACACCACATGGCTACTTTGCATACTGTTTTGGCTGCAATGCTCCGCCTCAGGTCATGTGATGCTGGCCACATCACATGATCCTGTGTGGGCTATTTAAAGATGGCAACTGCCTAGACAAGTTGCCTGTTATTGGTTTTCCTGTACAGTGCTGGTGTTTTTGTTGCAGTTATTGGATTTCAGTGGATTCAGACTTCGGCTTGTGGACTTGGACTTCGCCTTTGCTTTTCCCCTGGTATTGACGTGACCTCCTGATATGACCCCTTGGCTAGTTGACTACTCTGTATTGTGTTTGTTCTGTCTGTGTTTGTTATTCCCTTTGTTTCCCCTTTCCTTGCCCCTGCACTTACTCAGGTCAGGGCCTGTCGACCAGTTACGGTTCTGCCATCTAGGGCTTATACTGTAAGTAGGCAGGGACAGTGGTTGGGGTTACAGTCAGGGCTCACTTTCCTCCCTTCCCCTCGTGACAGAATAACAGGCCTACCTTCATGGAGCCGTTTAGAGTCCTCACGGATCAAATGAGTAACATGGCTCAGATGATCCAGGATCTAGCTGAGAGACTCCAACATCAGGAGCAGCTGCAGTCTGTACCTGCAGCCGTTCCCTCCATGCCTATCCCCAATATTGAACCCCATATTAAGTTACCTGATCGGTTTTTGGGGGACCGAAAGACTTTCAGGTCCTTTAAGGAGAGCTGCAAGCTTTATTTCCGTTTGCGCCCTCATTCCTCGGGCTCGGAGCAGCAAAGGGTCGGTATAATCATATCCTTACTGCAAGGGGATCCGCAGGAGTGGGCTTTTTCATTACCATCTGACTCTCCATGTCTTTCTTCTGTGGAGGCATTTTTTCAGGCCTTAGGGCTGTTGTATGAAGAGACTGACATGGCCGCAGTTGCCGAAAATCAACTTAGATCTCTTCGCCAGGGTAACCGTCCTGTCGAGGATTACTGTTCGGAGTTCCGTAAATGGTGTGTGTCCTCTGAGTGGAACGATCCTGCTTTGAGGAGTCAGTTTAAGGTGGGACTGTCCGACCACTTAAAAGATTTACTTGTTAGTTACCCCTCCCCAGACACCCTAGACGCGACTATGACTCTAGCTATTAGACTCGACCGACGATTCAGAGAGAGACAGAGAGAACGTCGGACTGCTCCTCAAGTGGTTGTTTCGCCTGATGCTCCCACTCAGAGACCTCCTCCTGCTGAAGTCCTGGAAGAGCCTATGCAACTAGGGCTAACTATGAGGGACCAGAGACGCCTCAAGGGAGCTTGTTTCTACTGTGGAGAAATGGATCACTGGCTCCAGCAGTGCCCAAGACTTCCAGCCTCAAAGAAGTCTCTTCCGAGGAATAAGGTTTCACCCAGGGTGGTAAGAAAGAAATTTTTGTTACCTATTACGATTTCGCATAATTTGTGTAAGGGTTCAGGTGAAGCATTTGTGGATTCCGGATCCGCTTCTAATTTTATTGATTTTGATTTTGCTCAGGCTGTAGGGATTCCTACAATTCCGTTGAAGGGTGTTATACAAATTATTGCTCTTGATTCCACACCTCTGGGTAACGGGAGGGTAGAATTTTGTACTCCTGAGGTTACCCTTACTGTAGGGGTCTCTCATTCTGAAGTTTGTTCATTCCTAGTATTAAAGAATTTACCTGCTGATCTTGTCCTGGGTTTGCCTTGGTTACAGGACCACAATCCGGTAATCAATTGGTCATCAGGTGAATTGGAAAAATGGGGGTCTAAGTGTAACCAGTGCTGTAAGTCTATACTGCAAGCTGGAACCACTGTCGAGTCTCTTGTCCTTCCAGAGTATATCAGAGACTTTTTAGATGTGTTTACTATGTCTGAGACTGACTTCCTTCCTCCCCATCGGCCTTATGATTGTTCCATTGAGATCATTGAAGGGTCTAAATATCCCAAGGGCCGTATTTATAATCTTTCAGCCCCAGAACGTCAGGCCATGAAGGAGTACCTTACTGAAAGTCTGGCTAAGGGTCATATCAGGCCTTCAGTATCACCAATGGGGGCGGGGTTTTTCTTCGTCAGTAAAAAGGATGGAGGGTTAAGGCCGTGTATTGATTACAGGGAACTGAACAAAATTTCAGTAAAAAACAGGTACCCCCTGCCCCTTATTCCAGATTTATTGAACCAGGTCCAAGGATCCTGCTGGTTCTCTAAACTGGACTTAAAAGGGGCCTATAATTTGATTAGGATCAGGGAGGGGGATGAATGGAAGACAGCTTTCAATACCCCAGAGGGTCACTATGAGTACCAAGTGATGCCTTTTGGGTTGAGTAATGCACCGGCTGTTTTTCAAAATTTTGTCAATGATATTTTTAGACCATTTTTGGGGAGGTTTATGATTGTCTATATTGATGATATTCTCATTTTTTCGGCTGATTGGGAATCACATGTCTCTCACACTAGACAGGTGCTGGAGGTGTTACGCAAAAATCAATTATTTGTTAAAGGGGAAAAGTGTACGTTTGGTGTCCAGGAGGTGGCCTTTCTAGGTTATATCCTCACCCCTTTTTCTTTTAAAATGGACCCAGCAAAGGTACAAGCCATCCTAGATTGGGTACGACCTACCTCCCTAAAGGCGCTCCAGCGCTTTCTAGGATTTGCTAACTTTTACCGTAAATTTATTAAAAATTTCTCGGTTTTGGCCAAGCCCATTACGGATCTGACTCGTAAGGGAGCAGATCTGGCCAATTGGTCCCCGGCAGCCATAGAGGCATTTGAATCTCTTAAAAGATCTTTTATTAATGCTCCTGTTTTGATCCAACCCGACCAAACTAAGCCTTTTATAGTGGAGGTTGATGCTTCTGAGGATGGCGTTGGAGCTGTTCTGTCTCAGGGATCCTCCACTTTAACTAATCTCAAGCCATGCGCTTTTTTTTCACGCAAATTCTCGCCTGCCGAAAAGAATTATGACATCGGCAACAGGGAATTATTAGCTATTAAATGGGCTTTTGAGGAATGGCGTCATTTCTTGGAGGGGGCATTACATCGTGTCATGGTCCTCACGGATCACAAAAATCTGATGTTTCTGGAATCAGCTAAGCGGTTAAATCCTAGACAGGCAAGGTGGGCTTTGTTTTTTACTCGTTTTGATTTTTGTGTTACCTTCAGGCCCGGAAGTAAGAACATTAAGGCGGATGCCCTGTCAAGAAGCTTCCATGCTTGTCAACTTCCTGAGGGTCCGCCTGAACCCATCCTGCCTGCTGACATCATTGTGGCAGCCGCCACAGCTGATTTGACTTCTGAAATTTCGGCGGGACAACATCTGGCTCCGCCTGACACTCCCACAGATAAGTTATTTGTGCCGGCTCATTTACGTTTGCGGCTGCTGGGTGAGTGTCACAACTCCGTGTTATGTGGACATCCAGGTATTAATGCCACTAAAGAGTTAATTTCTAGGGAATTTTGGTGGCCTTCTATTTCTAGGGATGTTCAGGCCTTTGTAACTTCCTGTAGCACATGCGCCAGGTCCAAGAATCCTAAGACGCGTCCTATGGGTGAGCTACATCCATTACCCATTCCTGATAGACCATGGTCCCACTTGTCTATGGATTTTATCACTGACCTGCCGTGTTCTGATAGTAAAACTGTGATTTGGGTGGTAGTGGACAGGTTCAGTAAAATGTGTCATCTCATCTCATTGTGTAAATTACCTACTGCAAAAGTTTTGGCCTCTCTGTTTATTGATCACATTGTAAGAATTCATGGTATACCGGAAAACATTGTATCAGATAGGGGTGTGCAATTTGTCTCCAGGTTTTGGAAGGCCTTTTGTCATAAGATTGATATTTCCTTGTCTTTTTCGTCGGCCTTCCATCCAGAGACTAATGGTCAGACTGAGCGCCTTAATCAATCTGTTGAACAATTTCTTAGATGTTATGTTGCGGACAACCAACATCAATGGTCTAGATATTTGTCTCTCGCCGAATTTGCCATAAATAACAGGGTTAATACATCCTCTGGGATATCGCCGTTCTTTTGTAATATGGGTTTCCATCCGCGTTTTGGTTCTTTTTCCTTGTCTACATCTGTTGTTCCAGAGGTCAACTCTTTTGCTCAAGAACTGTGCACAGTTTGGGCGCAGGTTCAAACGAACCTGAAAAAAGCCCAAGAGACCCAAAAGATTAAGGCAGATAGGAAGCGCTCGAATGGTGTTGATTTCAGGGTGGGGGACAAAGTGTGGCTTTCGACAAAAAACCTAAAGATGAAAGTACCTTCTTATAAGTTCGCGCCTCGGTTCATTGGTCCGTACGAGATCACCAAGGTGATTAATCCTGTGTCTTTTAAACTGTGTCTACCTGAATCTTTTCGCATCCACAATGTATTTCACAAATCATTGTTAAAGGATTATGTTGCTCCCGTTTGTCCAGAGAATCAACCTCCGCCTCCAGTACAGGTGGCAGGACAAGCGGAACATGAGGTTGCTAGTATTATTGATGTAAGAAAGGTTCGGAATTCCTTCCAGTATCTCGTACACTGGAGGGGATTTGGTCCGGAGGACAGATCTTGGGTACCGTTGACCAGGATGCATGCTGATACTCTCATCAGGAATTTCCATCTGCAGCATCCCGATAAGCCTGCTCCCGCTGGTAAGGGTCCGGTGGCCCCTCGTGAAGGGGGGGGTACTGTCACGCGAGGTCGGCGTCGTGCTCCCTCTGCACGACGTCGCCGGACCTCTCCGCCCCCTAGAGACGAGCAATAGGGAATTGAAGTGCTGGTCTTGTCAGCCAGCACTTCATGAGTTAATTCTCTGTTTGGGTTTAGCCATGTGGTGCTGATCACACCACATGGCTACTTTGCATACTGTTTTGGCTGCAATGCTCCGCCTCAGGTCATGTGATGCTGGCCACATCACATGATCCTGTGTGGGCTATTTAAAGATGGCAACTGCCTAGACAAGTTGCCTGTTATTGGTTTTCCTGTACAGTGCTGGTGTTTTTGTTGCAGTTATTGGATTTCAGTGGATTCAGACTTCGGCTTGTGGACTTGGACTTCGCCTTTGCTTTTCCCCTGGTATTGACGTGACCTCCTGATATGACCCCTTGGCTAGTTGACTACTCTGTATTGTGTTTGTTCTGTCTGTGTTTGTTATTCCCTTTGTTTCCCCTTTCCTTGCCCCTGCACTTACTCAGGTCAGGGCCTGTCGACCAGTTACGGTTCTGCCATCTAGGGCTTATACTGTAAGTAGGCAGGGACAGTGGTTGGGGTTACAGTCAGGGCTCACTTTCCTCCCTTCCCCTCGTGACACCTATATCCTCTATTATATCTGTAGAGAGCAGCGATATATTTGCTAACTTTCAGACCTCCGATAAGGCGGCCTCAGAAAACATGTTAAAAGGAATGCTAGCTGCATTGCGCTCATCCCTTCATAAGGACTTTTCTAAATTAATATCTCCCCTGCACTCAGTGATTAATGATTTGGGAGATTGTGTATCCCATGTGGAAAATAAAATGGCGTCTTTTGCGGGAGCGCATAATGAGATGGTTGACTCACACAAACTCTTAGATGACAAGGTTGACTCTTTGCAAGCTAAACTAGTGGAATATGAGGATAGAAGCCGCAGAAACAATATAAAATTCCGCAACATTCCAGAATCTATCCCGGGCTCAGAACTCCGGAACTATATACAACAGCTAACGAAAACGTTACTTCCATCTTGTAAAGAGTATGAACTAAGCATTGATCGGGCTCATAGGGTCCCAAAACCCATAAACCTTCCTGACGATGTACCAAGAGATGTTTTAGCCAGATACACATTTTACCACGTGAAGGAGAAAATTCTGGAAGCAGCTCGAAGGCAGCAACCACTTATGGAACCGTATGAACAGCTAAAGCTATTTATGGACTTATCCGCTGCTACCTTACAGGCCCGTAAACGCCTAGCTCCACTCACCGCCTTACTCAGACAACACACAATTCCGTACAGGTGGGGATTCCCCACTAAAATTCTCATTAATAGAAAAGGAACATTTCATGCAGCCTCATCAACAGAAGCTGGAAGAAACCTTTTGATAAAGTGGCGTATCCTAACAGAAGAAGATTCCCCACCGTCAAAGGGATCAACACCAGCGAGGATGGACACTGAATGGCACAGAGTATCCAGGCCCTGATCTTTGTGGGGAACCCCATACCAGTATGGACTTTTGGTGACGCCTGCCTCCAAGCCTAGGCCGATCAATATGTCACCGTCTACAATGGTGTTACCAGGAGCAGTACAGAGTCTACTCCACGACTGGATATGTTATTTTTCCATGTACTGTCATTACACCGATGTCCTCTCTCTTTTGCATAACCACTTTTGCCTTCTGGCTCTGACCTCTTTTTCCATGTTTCTGTTGGCTATTTTTTGTCCTCCACATTTAAACTCATATTCTGACTTCCCTACTTCTCTTATCTTGATTATGAGGGAGGAGTTAGCGGTGTCCTTGCAAACTTGACTTCCTATACTCACCTGTCTTAAGTTTGCACCCCCAGTACGACCGGCAACCAGACGGAGGGCCGTAATGATCTGGTTGCTGATCAGATGTTTGTACACTTTGTTTAACCTTTTTATTTTCTTAGGAAATTAATCTTTTCATAGAAGCGAGAATTGTGACACTGTCGACCCATGTGGGTGCCGTCCTAACAATACGACATTTGAGATACCTGCTCAACCCTCTTATCTATATGTTATGGTAAGATGTATCGTTTTACTCCTCTGTCTTAAATCCAAACATGGTACTTAAGTGTCTATCCATGAATGTGAGAGGGTTGAATAGCCCACTTAAAAGAGCTACTATGTGGATGGAGGCGAAAGCCCAAAAATGCGCTATAATGTGCATATAGGAGACTCATATATCAGCAGTAAACCCACCCAGGCTTCGCCACAAAGATTATCCTCTTATCATTCACTCATCCTTTTCAAAAAAGAAAAGGGGTGTACTTGTAGCTTTTAGATCAACAATTGCCACACAAATCCACCAGACGTGGATAGATCCTCAAAGCAGATATATAATTGTCAATTGTCTAGTTAATAATACTGAATATACAATTGCGAATATTTACGCCCCCAACTCACACACAGTGCGTTTTCTACTGCGCTTTCTAGGCAAACTGCAAAAAATACAGAAGGGCAAAGTAATATTGTGTGGCGACTTTAACACGATCTGCAACCCCTCTCTGGATACTACAGCATGTCCTTTGACTCACAGGTCACATGTGGCGAAGTTGGCATGGGCCCATGACTTTTACGATATATGGTGTCTCCTACATGTTAATGAAAAAGACTTCACCCATTATTCCTCAGTTCATAAGACATATTCCCGCATAGACATGTTTTGGGTAAGCAGGTCTTTAATAGAGCATATCCCAACTGCTGACATTGGCACTATCCAATGGTCTGACCATGCCCCTATCACATTGTCTATTAATGAAGGCCCTCCCTCAACCTCAGACTATATCTGGAGACTCAATACATATCTCCTCTCACTGCCGTCCATCAGCGGAGAAGTAGAGAAATCCTTAAAGGAGTTCTTTCTTATCAATGATACCCCTGATATTCAACCCTATACTCTCTGGAACTGCCATAAGGCGTACATGAGGGGAGTATTGATTAAGCATAGTAGTATATGGCGGAAACAACGTGACAAAGATATTCAGGCCACTACGCAAACCATTCAAAGACTTGAGGCACTTACTAAACAAAATATCTCTGATACCCATATATCAGAGCTTTCCGCAGCCAGATTGCATTTACGGAGTCTTCTTATGTACTCATATGAGAAGTCTATTAGGCGTCTCAAACTACAATATTATTCACAAGACAATAAATCTGGCGCACTCCTAGCAAGGAGACTTAAGACACTAAGCTTGAAATCAAGGATTTCTTGCCTTCACCATCCCACTACTGGGAGACCAGTGATGGCGCCTAAAGATATAGCTAATGCGTTCAGAGATTATTACTCAGAACTGTATAATCTTAAGGACAGTCAAGACATTCCCCAACCTACACTGGGCGATATCAACATGTTTTTAGATAAAATACATCTTCCATGTCTATCGACGGATCAGCTTGCCTCCCTTAACCATCCTATTTCCTCACAAGAAATAAAAGCAGTGATCCGTTCGATTCCTCATAACAAAGCTCCTGGGTCCCGACGGATTTTCTTCCCTATATTATAAAGAATTTGCCCCCATTCTCACTAGATACCTATTATCTATTTTTTCTACAGCAATGACGACAGGTTCTTTCCCTTCCGAGATGCTGGAAGCGTTAATAGTGACTATTCCCAAACCAGGCAAATCCCCCCTACAGACCTCAAGTTATCGCCCGATCTCTCTCTTAAATTGTGATGTTAAGATTTATGCTAAGATACTTGCAAATAGACTTCTAACTATAGTTCCTAATTTGGTTTCCATTGATCAAACCGGATTTGTGGCGGGGAGACAAGCCCCTGATAACACTAGGAGACTCCTTTCCCTTCTACAAAAGGTAGAGCTATCCCATACTCCATCATTATTCTTGACTCTTGACGCTGAGAAAGCGTTCGATAGAATTAATTGGCTCTACGCTTTTTCAGTACTTAGGAAATTTGGATTTTCTGGCCCAATTTACTCAGCCATCTCGGCTTTATATTACAATCCTTGTGCTAAAGTGTTTACCAACAGCACTACCTCCTCTATTTTCTCTCTGACAAATGGCACTAGACAGGGATGTCCCCTTTCCCCCCTATTTTTTGTTTTGTCCATTGAACCTTTGGCAGAATTGATCCGTCGGGACCCGGACATCTCAGGTATTGAAGTGGGTACAAGAACACACAGCCTAGCACTCTTCGCAGATGATATCATTGTTATGTGCACTAAGCCTGCCTCTTCTCTTCCGAAGATATTTGATCTTTTGAACCAATTTGGATGTGTATCGTACTACAAACTAAATACAGATAAATCGCAATGTTTGGCCGTTAATGTCCCATCTGAAGAACTAACATTCTTACAGACTCACTTTCCGCTTGATTGGCAGCCAGAATGCATACAATATTTGGGTATTAACTTAACTTACCCAACATCAAAAATGGATCAAACTAACTTTCCTCCGCTTCTTACTGCAGTTCAAAAAGATATGTTGGGCCTTAAATCGTTTTTGATCTCCTGGTTTGGTACAGTGGCGGCATACAAGATGCTATTGCTGCCCAAGATAATATACTTTTTTAGAACTTTGCCTATTCACATTCCAGAATCCTTTTTTACAAAACCACGACAACAAATGATGGCATTTATATGGGAATTTAAACGCCCTAGACTTAGACACTCACTATTAACCGTTCATAAGAGGGAGGAAGGGTTGGGTATCCCACATTTGAAACACTACTATTATGCTAGTATATTAGATCAGTTGGTTCATTGGTGGCAGGATTCCATAGACAAACATTGGGTACATATGGAAAGGAACCTACTTGATGTTTCTACTCTTCGCTCTCCGCTGGTGGAAATGGCATGGGGGAAGAATTTAAAATCATCACCCTATATGGCGATACAATCCTCCTTTAATGCTTCTATTTGAGCAGTTCTACTGATAAAAGGAACATCCCCCTGTATGTATTACCACCTCTTGCCTTATGGATTTAATACCTAACTTAAACATCAAAACCTGGCTGCAGAGAGGTATCAATACTGTTCACGACATTCTGGACCAAGATAGTGTGTTATCCTTTCCGCATATTCACACCACCTTTGAGGTCCCCAATAAGGACTTTTTTAAATTCCTACAGATCATTCCTTGGGAAAAATGGCAGTAATTCACAGCATCTTCCAGAGATAGCCCTCAGATATCTACATCACAAACTCCCTAAAAGAGGCGGTATCTCCCTCTTCTATAATTTGTTGTCCCAGGGTCCAGATTGGACTAAACCTTCCCATTTGCATAAATGGGAACTGGACCTTCAGAGAACTTTCTCCAATAAACAATGGCATCTGGCGTTTAGCACGGTTTTGAAGACCTTCCGATGTATTACACATCAGGAAGCAGTTTATAAGACTTGGCTGAGGTGGTACTACACGCCTACCAGACTTCACATCATGTACCCAGGAACGTCTCCCGAATGTTGGAGACAATGTGGATGCAGGGGCTCCCTCTTGCATGTGCTGTGGACATACCCAAAAATAACCACACTGTGGAGTTCTGTTTTTGAATTGGCTACAAACCTTGTAAAACAAAAATTAACAATGACACCAGAGCTAGCACTCCTCTTCCTTACCATTGATGACATAGCACCGCCTCATAGACCAATTCTGTTACATATTTTTATGTCAACTTAACTAGTTATTACAAGACACTGGAAGTCCCCTCTGACTCCAGCTCTATCAGAGGTGGTCTCTTTAGTAAATACTACATGTTTATATGAGAAAATGTCTTCACAACAACCTATTGGATCCAAATTCCAGAAGTCATGGCGTATATGGTTAGAAAGCAAATGGTATTCTACCTAAACCAAGCAAATATGTTTGTGATGCGGGTACTGGACGGCACCCACCTGGACACTATGTGTATTGGGACGGCAGGTCACACCTTCTCGTTGTTTGCACCTACTTCATTTCCTTGTTGCTTTATTGTTCTTAAATTTCTTTATGTTCTTATATTACTTGGATATATGGAGAGCGCACTCACACTGCGTATCCTATAGTTCTACTTCCAGACAGTTTGTATGTGTGGAATTCATTTATCAACACTGAGCATTATAGCCTTACAGGCTATAATGTTGGTGTAGAATTTAATTGAAACTGTCTGCCACTACGTTTGAAAGTTTGGAAGATGGTACATGTTCTTTTTTTATTCCTTTTTCTTTTCTTATTTTGTAGCGCACTCATACTGCGCAGTTATCTAATCTAATTTGATAGAAGTGTAAAACAGGCAAACTTTCGGTACAACATTGATATCTTTTCCTTACATGACACTGTGAACCTTATGGGTTATTTATTGCTATACACCTTGTATGACATTTGTCTGTTATAATCTTTTTGTCTGAAAATTAATAAAATACTTTGGAATTAAAAAAAGCTGGCATGATATAGAAAGCAAAACAGAAGGTAATACTATCCTAACATACCTCATCTTCTTACAAATTTGGGGCATAGAATCACGCCAAACAAACAACCCAATAATCAGAGATACTGTTTTGGCGTGGGGAAAATATGTCAAAATATGTGAACAACTCAAGATTTCCAGACCTATTAATATCCCTTTACATGTATTGAAAATAATATTACCAATTACCATCCCTTCCTATAGAGACATGGATCAAAAAAGGCGTAACAAATATACAACATTTATACCAGGATAAAAACCTGCTCAATTTTCTAAAACTAAGTCAACTATACAACCTACCTAAAAATGACTTATGGATTTACCTACAAATCAGAACCTGTCTGAATACAATTCCCAAATACAGGACCATTCTGGATGAAAACCTGTTGGAGTCTGCAAAAGACCTGAGACAGAGATTTATCTTCCAACAAGACAATGATCCCAAACATAAAACAAAATCTACAATGGAATGGTTCAAAAATAAACGTATCCAGGTCTTAGAATGGCCAAGTCAAAGTCCAGACCTGAATCCAATTGAGAATATGTTAAAAGAGCTGAAAACTGCTGTTTACAAATGCTCTCCATCCAACCTCAAAGAGCTCGAGCTGTTTTGCAAGGAAGAATGGGCAAGAATTTCAGTCTCTAGATGTGCAAAACTGATAGAGACATACCCCAAGCGACTTGTAACTGTAATCGCAGCAAAAGGTGGTGCAACAAAGTATTAATGCAAGGGGGCCAAATAATTTTGCACGCCCCACTTTTCAGTTTTATTATTATAAAAAAAGTTTAAATGATCCAATACATTCCGTTCCACTTCACAATTGTGACCCACTTGTTGTTGATTCTTCACCAAAAATTTAAAATGTTATATTTTTTTGTTTGAAGCCTGAAATGTGGCAAAAGGTTGAAAAGTTCCAGGGGGCCGAATACTTTCACAAGGCACTGTATATGGTGAGCGTGTGTGTGTGGGGGGGGCCATACAAAAATTTGCTGTGGGGCCCAGTCAGTTCTAGCTACGCCTTTGCACCCCATAAACCCACCTCAGATCTGCACCCTCACGTCCTCAAAATACACCACATGCCCCCCTCACAGATTTACACCCCATAAAGCCCCCCCCCAGATCTGCCCCCTCATGTCCCCCAGAATATACCACATGCCCCCTCCTCACAGATTTATACCCCATAAAGCCTCCCCAGATCTGCCCCCTCATGTTCCCAGAATACACCACATGCCCCCTCCTCACAGATTTACACCTCTTAAAGCACCCCCCAGATCTGCCCCCTCATGTCCTCAGAATACACCACATGCCCCCTCACAGATTTACACCCATAAAGTCCCCCCAGAACTGCCCCCTCATGTCCCCCAGAATACACGACATGCCCCTCCTCACAGATTTACACCTCTTAAAGCACCCCCCAGATCTGCCCGCTCATGTGCCCAGAAATACACCACATGCCCCCTCCTCACAGATTTACACCCCATAGAGCCTCCCCAGATCTGCCCCCTCATGTCCCCAGAATACACCACATGCCCCCTCCTCACAGATTTACACCCCATAAAGCCCCCCCAGATCTGCCCCCTCATGTCCCCAGAATACACCACATGTCCCCTCCTCACAGATTTGCACCCATAACACCCCCCAGATCGGCCCCCTATATACCCCTTTAATTGCAACAGATTCCACTCCACTTGAACTCCACTGCCCCTGAGTGCTCTACCAGCCCCTTCATATATGATCTCCATATTCTGCCCCTCACCTGCTCTCATGAGGCTCTGTGTCCTCGGTAAAGCCTATAATGTATTGGCTTCATTGAGGGAGTGATGTCATGAGATCACGTGACCTCTTCTTCCGGCCCCTTATACATACCTCCCAACCGTCCCGGATTCAACGGGACAGTCCCGGATTGTAGTGGCTGTCCCGGTACAGGGGAGCTATGTCCCGGTCTCTGGCAGCGTCCTATGGATGCAGAGACAGTTGCCTGTTGCAAGAAGAAGCAGACAGCCAGAATCGGCTACCTGCTTCTTTCATCCTTCTTTCATCCTCCATATGGGGGGGGCAGCCATCAGTCAGCATTGGCTCCGCCCCCTCTAGACAAGAGAAGAAGATCTGCTGGTGATTCTGCAAATAGGAAAAGGTAAGTATAAGGTTTTTATTTTTTTTTTTACTTTCTG
>ONZH01020861.1:0-42065 GCA_900303285.1 Rhinella marina | reverse complement strand
CTTTGACCGCATGTTGTCTGGTCACAGCAACAGCTTCCAAATGCAAAACCACACACCTGGAATCAACCCCAGACCTTTTAACTACTTCATTGATTACAGGTTTACGAGGGAGACGCCTTCAGAGTTAATTGCAGCCCTTAGAGTCCATTGTCCAATTACTTTTGGTCCCTTGAAAAAGAGGAGGCTATGCATTACAGAGCTATGATTCCTAAACCCTTTCTCCAATATATGTAATATATTTGGATGTGGAAACTCTCATATTGCAGCTGGGAGTGTGCACTTTCAGCCCATATTATATATATAATTGTATTTCTGAACATGTTTTAGTAAACAGCTAAAATAACAAAACTTGTGTCACTGTCCAAATATTTCTGGCCCTAACTGTATATGCAACAATATAGAAAATATATGTGTACAAAAATAGTAAGTAAAACATGTATATATACAGATGGATAGTAGACTCCTAATAGACTAAACATTAGGAAATACATCAAGCAAACAGCTTTCCCATATGTATATGTATTACCCTATAAAACATTTGTCTTTCTTCTATATAAGGTGGACAATATATAATTATTGATCGTGACCACATGAAATATTAACTTTCTACCCCAAATCAAAAAATATAGACTTGTATATATATATATATATATATACATATGTAATATTTCATGTTTTGTAGCGATGTTGATTATTTAGATAATTTATATTATGATTATTTATTTTCTATTTTTTATTTAATTATTTATTTATTTTTCTTTATTGCCCAATTTTTCTCTTTTTTTCTCTTTTCCTTTCTTTCTTTCTTTCTTCTATTCTCTTTTTTCTTAGATGGGTCTATTCGTTCGTCACCTGACCAACCTTATTGGTAATGGGTAAGTGTATTGATCATAGTCTTGTTGGTTGTTGTAAAGAGCCTGACTCCGATGTCTCGTCTCCGGAAGGCACCCAGCCCTGAAACTTCGAGACATCGGAGTCAGGCTGTTATCCAGCACTCCGATCTCTCCTCCTCATGGGGCCCCCATCCCAATCACATCTCTCCAAAATCAATACTAGAACAAAAGGCAACATTGAATACAGAACAGGTTATGAGCTTACTTCTTTACAACAACCAAGGTTGTTGTGTGAGGTTGACACTTATCAAGATGAACAAGGCCTGGATTTCCCCTGACTTCGCTACTCCACCACAGGAAAGTGGCTGAACGCTTTTAGGGTGTATTGGATACACTGTTTTCTCATGTAGGCCCTCAACCATAATGTTTTCAAGGGTCTGTTCACCAGCAGGCACTCAATCATAATGTTTTCAAGGGTCTGTTCACCAGCAGGCACTCAATCATAATGTTTTCAAGGGTCTGCTCACGAGCAGGCCATCAATATTAATTTTTCACGGGTGTGTCTGATGCCCTCCTTTATTTGTAATAAAAGATTTATCGGAGTGTCTGTTCCTTGTAATTTTTGGCAGACTTGTCACTTTGTGCATAGGCTTTATGAGTGTATGAGTCCCACGGCAAGAACAATTGTTCCACAATGAGAATGAGGCCCTTCTTTATACCCGTTGTATTGGAGTGCCTGTTCCGTGTAATTTGTGGCAGCACTTGCGCCTTACGTACAAGTCAATATATGTTTCCTAACAATATTTCTTCACAGTATGTATGGAAGGGGTTAAAGGTTTTAAAAAACAAGCAAAACACAGGTTTCTGAAGAATTATTTAAGTAATAATAATAATAATAATAATAACTTAGAACGTTAGAACTTTGAAATCAAAATAAATACAAAAAATAAAGAAAATAAAAATTACGCCGGACTTTGGCGTCTTGCGGCCATCATTTGTTTCAGCTCCTGGTGGTCCAGCTGGAGGCTGCGTAGGAGGCGGGAGACAGCATATAGCTTGTCCCTAAATCGCCGTACGGTGGCCTCCACCTCGAAATCAGTGGGTATATCTGTAGGGGTGGAAACAGTAATATAATTAGTAAAATCGAGTTAAAGGGGTTGTCCCACGAAAAATATTCTAAACTTTAAAAGCAGCACCTGGAACCAGCGAGAGGGTGTTTCTTTTAACCAACACCCCTGCGTCCTGGTTGGCTGAGGTGGTGGTAGCGGCTAAGGGGTTAAAAGGATGGCCCTGATAGGGGGACGGCCTCTTTCTCTAGCATCTTCACTGAAAGCTTCCCACCCTCCCTTCCCCATTATTTCATCGTTTTCTTTACTTTTTCTTATTCATTTCTGGTTTGTTTCAGTGTTTTACATTGCAAGTCACAGCAGAGGTCGGTTGACGATTTCAGACGGAGAAGAAGGCAGACTTGCCCACAGAACGCTGTGGGGCATAGCGCTTCAATACTCCGGGTTATGGTGTTGATGGTCAACAAGTTGAAGTTTTGGAATAAGATAAGAAAATAAAGCTGTGACCGACCCTTACCCAACTTAAGGTGTTGTGTGTTTATTGGCTGGCTGCGCGAGGGTCGTTTGGTGGGGGGTTTAGAGAGGTCAGTCTCGGCAGTCTACCTACCTTCTACCTCGGGGGCTGTTGGAGGGGCAGGTGGGCTCCTTTGTGGCTGGGGTTGAGGCGGGGTAGAGGGCCCCTGTGGTGGCAGCAGTGTAAAAAATCATTAAATAATGGCATTTCATTCAACTCAAATGAACAGTTGTAATTGCTGATGTTGATACATCTGAATAGTTTGGGGCTGGATCCCATTCCTAACCACTAGTGCTCTTATATCACTGCAGCTGCACTCCCACATAGCCTGGATTAAAAATTAATTTAAATATGTTTTACACTTACTAGAAGTTGATGGAACTGTGGGGGCCGTCAGGCCTCGACGGTGACGTTGCTGACGTCGCTGTGCAACATAAATCTGTACACAATTGTTATGATGACCGTTTTTAATACTAACACTGTATACTACTATGAAGATATTATGGGAGAGAGGAGGGCGATATGATTTGGAGTGGGCATTTCAAGTTAAGGGGATCATAGAATATCTGGGATGCTATTTGATGGAGGGGGCATTTCTTGGGAGGGTTGAATGAATGAATAAAAGATTTGTGTGTGTCACATTCTGCAGGTACAAACATAACAAACATAAATACTGCACATACAATGCACTAGTATACCATAGCTCCAGTCCCAACCGTTCAGGATTAGGCTGGACTGTCAGGATTTTAGCGGCTGAGTCCGGGAATGGGTGGCTATGTCCATGGTCAGCTGTCTTGCATCCATAAGAAGCAGAGACGCGTGACGGTAAGCAGGAGCAGTCCCCTTCACCTTCCCCGACGTCCAGTGTAATGTCTCCTTGTTGCTGCCCACATACAGTATAATGTTTTCTCCTTGTGGCCCCAAGTGTTTTTTTTCTTCTAAATGGGTATTATTTATTGCAATAAATTTCTTAATATCTTTATCATGGGAATATTTTTGATATCGCCCACTCCAGACACATTAGATGCAGCATGAGCACGTCTTTGAGTCTGTGTGTAGGAGGACGAAGCACTAACTATGAAGGGGCATATATCTAAGGGTACTTTCATACTAGCGCAAGAGATCCGGTGGGCTGTTACGGCCGGGAACAGCCCAACGGATCTCTCCGGATCCAGCATTTGCCTGACACAAAAGGGAGAATGGCCAGCCCCATCAACAATAATGGGTGACGGTGCTGAACCGGCCGCTATCCAGCAAGAACGTTGGGAATTTGCAGGACAAATACCGCGGATCAGCCTGCTGGATCACCACCACATATGTGAAAGTAGCCTAAGGCAAATTACTGGGAAGGGGTACGTATCTGAGAATACCTTCACTTGTTTAAGTGGAGTTAGAGGCGTGGCCTAGCATGAAAGAAATTTGCTGCAGCGCACCACGCACGCCAACGTTTTCCTTCTATACGGTTTTCATTATTGGCATTGGTATCAGGGTTGCGAACCACAATTTTTTTTTTCTGGACAACTTTGGACAACTTATCCCAAAATCACGGACGGCCAACATTTTTTAAGGAAAAATTTGAAATTCATAATGAAGGATAAATATAAAGTAATAAAGGTCTATAGCTCAATATACTGATCAGAACTCATTACCACCATTTACTGTGAGCTGTAAAATGATGATAATTACCACCAAAATAATGTAGTATCACCAGCCTCTAAAAAATCACGGACACCTCTATTTTTTTCACGGACATAGGAAAAAAGTTGCCTATTTTTACGGACTGTCCAGAAATTTGTGGACGGTTGGCAACCCTGACTGGTATATGTACAATACAGTACACTAATTTATTAACATGATTTTACTTTTCAAATATTTTGTTACTTACCCCTTCTTATCTCCTCCCGTATTTCCTTTAGCCACTCTGGGCTCTTTATTTTTAGATCCGACCATCAGGGTTGTATCTGGCCCGGGTTCCGCACAGTCCTACACCGATGTAGCAGGCCTCGGATCACCACCTCTATGACCTCCTTTTTGTGGACATGTTGATGGCGGTGTGGGCCATCATATTTCTCCCTGTCCATAACATGGACCATGTATTTTAGCTCATGAGAGCTAAACGCAGCTGCTTGTCTTGCCATCGCTATGTCTCTACGTCGTGCGTGCGTACGTACGTATGAAGCGTTCGTGAGAATAGTACGCTAAAGATTTGTACGCTAATGCGTACGTATTCCGTTAAGTAGCGTACTTTTAACAACGCTAGACTGTATGTTCGTTACTTGAGTAGGAATGTTTGCAGACGCAGTGTATGCGTATGCTAATGCGTACATATTCAGTTAAGTAGCGTACCTTTGACAACGCTACACTGTATGTTCGTTATTTGTGCGGGAATGTTCGCATTAGTGTACGCATTAGTGTAAATTCTCAAATATGCGTATATTTTGCGTCGCCGTTGTTGAAGTCACTTGGATTTTTTCCACTTTTTTTCATTGTAATAGCAACTGCAAGTAAACAAAACTATACCCTATCAGACTCCCATTATTGTAGCAGCAATTATTCAGCCGTTATAGCAAGGTTCGTTTTAGGTTCGGTTCGTACGAATCCGAACTTCACGAAAATTCTCCGAACCGAACCGAACTTTTCAAAAGTTCGCTCATCCCTAAAACTAATGATGTTTTAGTGACTCCGTATACTGAGAGCCATAGGTTTTTTTTTAATTTTTTTTGCCGATTATCTTATGTAGGGGCTTATTTTTTTACAGGATGAGGTGACGGTTTGATTACTACTATTTTAAGGTGCATATAACATTTTGATGGCTTGGTATTACAATTTTTGTGATGTAAGGTGACAAAAAATGGCTTTTTTTGCACTGTTTTTATTTTTTTATGGTGTTTATCTGACGGGTTAGATTATGTGATATATTTACATAGATGATCGTTATGGATGTGGTAATACCTAATATGTGTGCTATTTTTTCTATTTTTTATTATAAAATTAGGGAAAGGGGCATTTCTTTTTGTATTTTAATTCTGTCTTACTCTGGGACTTCAATCTTTGGGGGTTTGATCCCCTCTGCAATGCGTTACAATATATCTGTATGCACTGTGTAATACAATAACTGTTGCCTAGGAGACCTAGCCTGGGGATGAATCTCCTAGGCTTCAGACTGCTTTCTCACCCATCAAGTCCCCGTCACTGCAGCACGGGGTCCCGATGGGATGCCTCACCGCAACGCAAACACCTTCTATGCTGCGGTTTGCTCTGATCGTGGCATAGAAAGGGTTAATCCGCTGGCATTGGCTTTTATAGCGATGCTGGTGGATACAGCAGGGGCCTGGCTATCAGTGACTGCCAGGCTCCCGCGCTCTCACCTCCCGCTACCCCGTACTATCACGTCATGTGTCAGGAAGGGGTTAATTGGGTTATATATACTACTATTAGCCTGTGTTAACTTTCTGGTAACCATGTAGAATTTTGTATCTTCTCTTTTGTTTTTGGTATTGTTTGTGTCATTTAGTCTGGTAATACTCATTCCAGAAAAGATTTGCTACTGACTCTACCCATATCTGTATCATGACATTTACTCTTATGCATATACCCTGTTGCTTACTTGTTTATATGCCTTTTCAGACTTCGTGTAATTATGACAGTGTTAAATATACTTGTCATTGCCGTTTTCTGTACCTCTTTCTCTATCTTAGATCATTTCTATTTGGCGTATTTTCTGAGGATAGTAATGCACACCTTTGTGTAAAATCTTTATTTATTTCTTTATTTTGATTTTTAACCCCTTCAACCCCGGGCCTGTTTTCACCTTCCTGCCCAGGCCATTTTTTGCTATCCTGACATGTGTCTTTGAAACGCTTTTACTTATCCAGGCCATTCTGAGATAGTTTTCTTGTCACATATTGTGCTTCACGATAGTAGTAAATTTGTGGCAAAATATTTCATTTTTATTTATAAAAAAAATACCAATTTTACAAAAAAATTTGGAAAAATTTGCAAATTTGCAAATTTCAATTTATCTACTTTCAAAATACATAGTAATACCACAAAAAATTAGTTATTATTTTACATTCTTCATATGTCTACTTTATGTTGGCATCATTTTATAAATGTCATTTTACTTTTTTAGGACGTTAGAAGGCTTAGAAGTTTAAAAGCCATTTTTCAAATTTTCAACAAAATTTCCAAAACCATTTTTTTAAAGAGGCTCTGTCACCACTTTGCAACCTATGTATTTATATACATAGGCATGTAGGTGTTGTAATCCTCTCCCCAGACATACCGTCTAATTGCAGAGCCAAGCAGCGATTCTTCCAGAAAAAGAACTTTTATAAATATTTAAATGAGGCTTCGGAGCACCGGGAGGCATGCTCTTTCAGTCTGAGCACTGCTTCATCAATGCCCTCCCGGCTCCAAAACCCGCCCTGCAGCCTTTATCCCCGCCTCTCCTGTCTCTGATAGAACTTCGCCGGCGCATGCGCTGTACGCTTGCAGTGCCGAACACTGCAAGCGCGTTCAATGTATTGCGTACGCATTCAATGTATTGCGTACACTCCGCTGAGCTGATCTTCTGAATGCGTCGTCACTTCCGGGTTCACAGAAGTGACGGCGCGTACGCAATACATTGAACGCGTTTGCAGTGTTTGGCACTGCAAGCGTACAGCGCATGCCCCCGGCGAAGTTCCGACTGCGTATGCGCGAGATTTCAGCGCTAGACCAAAGGGTCTAGCGCTGTCTATCAGGGACAGGAGGGGTGGGGATAAAGGCTGCAGGGCGAGTTTTGGAGCCGGGAGGGCGTTGATGAAGCAGTGCTCAGACTGAAAGAGCACGTCTCCCGGTGCTCCGAAGCCTCATTTACATATTTATAAAAGTTCTTTTTCTGGAAGAATCGCTGCTTGGCTCTGCAATTTGAAGGTATGTCTGGGGAGAGGATTATAACACCTACATGCCTATGTATATAAATACATAGGTTGCAAAGTGGTGACAGAGCCTCTTTAAGCACCAATTCAGATATAAAGTGATTTTGAGGGGCTTATGTAATGGAAACCACCCATAAGTGACCCCATTTTAGAAACTACACCCCTCAAATTAATTAAAACTGACAAAACTTTGTTAACCCTTTAGGTGTTCTACAAGAATTAAAGGAAAATGGAGGTGAAATTTCAAAATTTCATTTTTATGCAGATTTTTCATGTTAATCAATTTTTTCTTGCAACACAGCAAGGGTTAACAGCAAACTAAACCTCAATATACATTGCTCTGATTCTGAAGTTTACAGAAATACCCCATATGTGGTGGTAAACGTCTCTATGGGTTTGTGGCAGTGGTCAGTAGGAAAGGAGCGCCATACGGATTTTGGAGGCAGATTTTGCTAGAATGGTATTTAGCCACCATTTTGTAATTGAGAGACCCTGACGTACCCCTCAGTGGAAACCCTCAAAAAGTGACCCCATTTTGGAAACTACACCCTTCAAAGAATATATTAAGGGGGGCACTGACCACTTTGACCCCCTAAGCGTTTTACGGAATTTGGAAACACTTGGCTGTGAAAATGAAAAGTTTCATTTCTTCCAATAAAATGTTGCTTTAGCCCCAAATTTTTCATTTACACAAGGGGTAACAGGAGATAAGCACCCCATAATTTGTTACCCATTTTCTCCTGAATACAGCAACACCCCATATGTGGTGGTAAACTGCTGTGGGGGAAGATGGCAGGACTCAGAACAGAAGGAGCGCCATATGGATTTTGCAGCACAGATTTTGATGCATTGGTTTATGGAAGCCATTGATTTTTATTTTTTTAAGTTATTGTCTTATGTGGGGGCTCATTTTTTGCAGGATGAGGTGACGTTTTCATTGGTACCATATTAGGGTACATAAGACTTTTTGATCGCTTGGTATTACACTTTTTGTGAGTCAATGTGAAAAAAAAATAGCTGTTTTGGCATAGTTTTTAAAAAATTTTTTTTACAGCATTCACCCAAATGGGAAAATCATGTGATATTTTTATAGAGCAGGTTGTTACGGATGCGGCGATACCCAATATGTCTAATATTTTTATTTTTGTTAAGTCTTACACAGTAAATAAATTTTTGAACAAAATTAAATATTGTTTTGTGCTGCCATATTCTAACTGTCCTATTTTTTTTATTTTTCTGGCGATTGTCTTAGTTAGGGTCTCATTTTTTGCGGGACGAGATGATGATTTGATTGGTAACATTTTGGGGTAAATAAGCCTTTTTTATCGCCTGCTATTACACTTTTTGTGAGGCAAGGTGACAAAAAATGGCTGTTTTGGCATAGTTTTTTAAAAATATTTTTTAGGAGTTCACCTGAGGGGATATATAATGTGATATTTTTATAGAGCAGGTTGTTACGGATGCAGCAATACCCAATATGTCTACCATTTTTATTTTTGTTAAGTTTTACACATTAGATGCATTTTTGAACAGAATTAAATCTTGTTTAAGTGCTGCCATTTTCAGAGAGCCATATTTTTTTATTTTTCGGGTGATTGTCTTAGGTAGAGTCTCGTTTTTTGCGGGACGAGATGACGGTTTGATTATTACCATTTTGGTGTACATACACTTTTTTGATCGTGTGGTATTACACTTTTTTTGAGGCAAGAGGGAAAAAAAATGGCTGTTTTGGCCTAGTTTTTTAAAAAAAATTTTTTACAGAATTGACCTGGTGGCCATCTCATGTAATATTTTTATAGCGCAAGTTGTTACGGAAGTGGCAATACCCAATATGTCTTAAATTTTTATTTTTGGTAAGTTTTACACATTAGATGCATTTGTGAACCAAATATTTTTTTTTTTGTGTTGCCATATTCTGAGAGTCATATTTTTTTTTAATTTTTGGACAATTGTCTTAGGGTATAATTTTTTGCCGGATGAGATGACGATTTGAGTGGTTCCATTTTGGGGTAAATATGCCTTTTTGATTGCGTGGTATTACACTTTTTTGTGGGGGAAGGTGACCAAAAAATGGCTGTTTTGGGACAGTTTTTCTTTTTTTTTTACTGTGTTCACCTATCGGGGTAAATCATGTGATATTTTTATAGAGCCGGTCGATGCAGACGCGGCGATACCTAATATGTATACTTTTCTTTTTTTCCCTTTTTTTTTTTACAATTTTTTTTATTATTATTTTTTTAACTTTATTTTTTAACTTTTTTTTAACTTTTGGGGGTCTGATCCCCTTTTCAATGCATTACAATACTTCTATATTGTAATGCATTGGCTGGAAGTGTATTACACACAGTAATACACTTCCAGCTTACTGCCTGTGAGATCCAGGGAGCAGGATCTCACAGGCTTCCGTAGATGGCAGGAAGGCATCCAGCTGCCATCTAAGCCATCGTGTCCCCGTCATAGCAGCACGGGGACCCGGTGGACACCCCGCACATCATTCTGACATGCCGCCCACCTCATGTGAAGGGTTAATGCGCCGGCATCTGTGTTTTCTCCGATGCCGGTGCATTCAGCAGGGGTCCGGCAAGTGGGCACTGCCGGATCCCCGCCGCTGATCGGGCGGGCGCAGCTACTACACCCGCCCAATCATCTTGCCATAGTACTACGGCTCCAGGCAACAAGTCCCTTCCCGCAGCACCGTACATGTACGGCGCTGGTTGGGAAGGGGTTAACACTAAGAACAGCACTTCCCACATTTTTCTTGTAAAACTTTTGACATTAGGTCTGTAAGAATTTCTACATATTGATATAAACCAAAAACCTTACCCCTCACTGACAGCACGGACAATCCTCAAGAATGATGAGGCATTAAACTGGAATTCATGAAAGAGTTTTATTTGTTTTTACTTTTTATATACTAAAATCCAAAATATAATATTCCTGAAAATTCTAATCATTTTTTCCCCCAAATTGAAATATGAATACAAAAGATGTTGGGGCAGATGTACTAATCCTAAAGATGTGTAAGCTTAGACAGGCTGACTAGATCTGAACCAGACTTATCATAGGCTGGATGTGAATACATCTCTATACATCTACAGTAGTGGTTGCTTAAGTTTAATAATTTTACTACAGAATTCTGGCACAATTTTGGCTGTAAATGTTGCATATTAGGACATGTCCATTCCTGTGAAGCCATATCAACTTGGGCTAGGCACAGATAATTTCTGTATACCAGGATGTGCCAAATGGAGCCACATTTAACCGTATTTTACACCAGAATCTTGGTGCACTTACATTAGTAAATGCAGGCTCTAGATTCTCCTAACAAAGATTCAGCTAGCTGGAAATATTAATGAAATCTTTATTACCCGAGGAAAGTATGCAAAATAGCTCTCCTCCAAAAATAAATTAAAATATCTCTAGTGCCACCTATAGGTTGATATTCTGTAAGTCAGTGTCCAACACATCAATAGACTTAAAACATTACTCAGGTTATTAGCCAAACCAGAGCACCCATACATTGACAACACAGTTTCAGAGTTTTTGCTCCTTGGCAGTAGAGAGTAGGGTTCTAATTGGCGGTTTCAGACGCCATGAGTACTGTTTCCTGAAAGTACTAATTATCCTGTACTATAAACATATTGATGTGCTTATTTATAACTTTTTGTAATTTTTTTTAGAAACCTGCATGTGTAATTCTTTTTTCTTGACTTAGCACTTTCCAAAATGTAATATCTTGAAATCCAACATTATATTGTTGATGTGAGCCCTTGTTACAGGATGCTTTCTCCATTACTTTATCCCATGTAATGCTCCACCAGTTCCATCTTTTAGGTAGGATTAGACTTTTATCCGCAGGAATTTAAAGCTGGTTACATTTATCCAATGTGTGACCTGAATCTGCTTATAATATGAAGAGCTCAAGTGTTTACATGAATGTCCCTTCAGTAAATGCTTCAGAAAGCCTAATACAGTCATCCCTCCATTACTTCTATTAGATTATCTTCATAGATGATATAAATTCTGTATGCTTGTGTGTGTGTATGTATGTCTGCTAAAGGAATCCGCACCGTCACATCAACAATCATGAAATTTAGCACACAGGTATATCAGGTGTCTGGGAAGGTTTTAGATCGGGTATCAGCTCTCTAGGATGTACGGTTCCTGAGATATTCCCAAAAAATGCAAATATGGCACATCACGTGATCTACATTAGCCAATAGAAGCCGGCAGGTCTTTCTCTTCATATCCCAACTGCCATACACACTGTCACATGTCCCTTATCAGCCAATAGAAACTCGCAGGTCCTTAGTCTCCACATACACACAGTTTTACACCAGGTTTCCATAACAACCCAACCATTTTGCTTTACTGCTGTAGGTCAGCTTTAAAGGGGCAGGGCGCTTTGGATGACACTGTTAAGGGAGTGGAGTGCTGTGGAGGTTACAGTTCAGTGGCAGGTAGGGTGGCCATTCAGGCTACCCTCAAAAGATGGACTTAAAAACTCTGCCCCTGGTCCAGCTAAGTTACGCCCCCAATCTGGTTAGGCCGCGCCCTCTTCACTCCACAGCCGACAGGGATTGAAAAAATGAAGGTAAAAATCAACGTCTGTCTGCTGCAGGGGTGGGAGGGTGACTTTCTCCCTGCAGCTCATGCTCAAACTGCACAATGCTTCTGTCTGAGAGTGAGCTGTTCAAAAGGACATCCCTGTGTTCGTCCAGGCCCTGCGTCGGACGGAGGACAGGGAGTCTGAAAACCAGACCAGAGCCAGACTGTCTGCCCTAAAACCTGACCTCTGGCCACCTTAGGGGCAGGCTGCTGTGGAGATCACAGTTAAGGGGACGGTCCGCTATCAAGGTTGGTGATATTGTGGAAATCACTGTTAACGAGACGGGGTACTGTGGAGGTCACTAATAAAGGTGCGGCCGCTGTGGAGGTCACTGTTAAAGGGGAGGCCGCTGTGGAGGTCACTGTTAAAGGGGCAGGGTACTGTAGATGTCACTGTTATAGTGGATACTGTCGATATCTTTTAAAGACACACACAAACATTAAATTAAATAGATGAAATATACCCAGGCAAAGGCGGGTCCTTCTGCTTTAATATATATATATATATATATATATATATTATATATATATATATATATATATATATATATATATATATATATATATATAAAATCAAAAAAATGAAGGCAGCACTCCAAAATAACAGTGAAAAAAGGTGGTTTATTCACCCATCCAGCAGCAACGTTTCAACTGTTCATTACAGTCTTTTTCAAGCTATACATGTGCTCAGAACAGGACTTTAAATAGTCACAGTGCAAATCAATCAATCCAATCAATTCATTATCATAAATCAGTGAATAGAATATAAAATTTCATAAATACAATAGTGCAATATCCATAATAATATATAGAATATATCATAGAAGTGTTTCCGTGTACAAAATTCATTTAAAAATCATCATAATTTCATAAAACCTTATATCATCTCCCCCTAGTGTCAATAAAGTGCCAGGTGCTGTGCAGTAAATATAATTAATATCAATTGTGCATAATTAAAAACCTTTTGAAGTCCAGCTGTACTTCGCGCTCCCCCGGCGTCCCGGTCACCACACTGCGCATGTCCATGACGCAATCCCGCGATACACGAGATTACGTCTCTCTACATGTCGTGTCAGGCTCGGGACGCCGTGTTCTCGCGAGATGCGAGTACACAGTCTCCCGGACAACCCGCATCAACAGTTTACATTAACCATTGTCATACCAGTCACAGCCAGCCGGAACAACCGACGGCTCAATAGACAATCTCATATACATCAGTGCGCTATCAAACAACCATCAGACATAATTCAGACATTACATACCATATGATTAAAAGTACCGGGGTCATGCTCAATGTAGCAACCAAGTATGCAATCTCTCAGCACTTGGTTGCAACAAAGGGACCCACGGGAAGAACCCCGAACATTGGGAACATCCCATAGTGGTATCCTCTATTGTTGGCAAACCCCATATCAAACAAGCCATATAATATCCCGGGGCCATACTCAGAGAGCCCATGTTTATGGGTCCTCCCAGTGCCCTGTTAGGGGCAGGGGTCCACCACCATTGTGACGTGGTCGTGTCCCCTGGTCCAGGACAGGGATATCTCCAATATCAAGTAATGTAGTATCTGATGGACAAGATAGACGCACATATGTATACTAGTGACATGCTGACTTTAATTATTTCAAAAATTTTTTTTAATAAAAGTAAATAAACCAAGAAAAATGGAGGGGTTATATACAAGACATCAACGCTTTATGTGGCACCAGGACGTCTGTGAACACATGGATCCAGCCAACTTCAATATAGGCCTTGTTTTTCAACATTATCAATATCTGCAAAGAACAAAAAAACAAAAAAAGAAGAGTTACATCTCCTATAATCATAAGAGCACATACTTTCCATACACAAGGGGAGGAGGCAGAGAAAGGGGCTCCATAGCCAGGCAGAGGGATCTGTCACCTCTCATCATACCACCCTAAAGTCTACATTTAAGCCATTCGGCTTCAGTGTCTGCAACTTATATATCCAGAAGAGTTCTCTTCTCTTCAAGGCCACAGATCTGTCGCCCCCTCTTCTGGATAAAGAGACTTGTTCTAATATCCTGAATTTTAGATCTTTCTCAGTATGATGGGCTTCGGTAAAATGTTTTGACACCGGGAGGTTCAATTTTTTCTTTCGAATGGATTAACGGTGTTGATTTAAACGCGTCTTTAAATCCCATGTGGTCTCTCCCACATAGTAGAGACCACATGGACATTCCAACATGTACACCACGTAACTCGAGTCGCACGTCAGATATTGTCTGATATGTATAGTTTCTCCTGTTGTGTTGTGTGGAAAATAATTCCCCCGTATCATAGAGGGACAATTAACGCAGTGGAAGCAAGGGTAACATCCCACTCTAGTCGTTCCAAAAGGATTTACACTCCCTCTACTACTACCCACATCAGACCTCACCAACCTATCTGATAGATTGCTCTTCCTCCTATAGGCACAAAGGGGTGGTGATTGAAACTCTTTCACATCCACAAAACTGCTTTTCAGGACACCCCAATGTCTCTTGACTACGGAGGCGACCTTGACACTATCCTCTCCATAATCAGAGACAAAAGGGATCCTGATATTTTCACTATGCGGCTG
The DNA here is from genome assembly GCA_900303285.1 of Rhinella marina. Taxonomy (NCBI): domain Eukaryota; kingdom Metazoa; phylum Chordata; class Amphibia; order Anura; family Bufonidae; genus Rhinella; species Rhinella marina. Next base: position 27,535 of record ONZH01020861.1, on the reverse strand, counting down.
TTTAGGGCCTTGTAGTAATGATTCTCTTGGTATACCCTCTACTCTCTTTCTACAATATGTGATCAATTTTCGTGGGTATTTCCTCACCGCAAATTTTTTACTCATCTCATCCAATCTAGAGGGGAGGAGTTTGGGATCTTGTACAATTTTTTTCACTCTTAGCATTTGACTATATGGTAGCGACCTAACCATAGGTCTAGGGTGCTGGCTATCATACCTAAGCATCGTATTCTTGTCTGTATGTTTCACAAATAAATCAGTAACCAGAGCATCATCTCGGATCGATACCTTGGTATCCAAAAACTGGATCCAATCTTGTGAGTATACAATAGTAAATTTCACTCCATTGTCAATTGTATTAAGGTAAGTATGGAACGCCATGAGGTCCAACGCGGCGCCTGTCCACACCAGGAAGATGTCGTCTATGTAACGCCACCACCCCAGTACATGCCGGAAGTGGTGGCTCACATAGACATACATCTCCTCCAGGCGTGCCATATAGATGTTGGCATATGTCGGCGCCACGTTGGACCCCATGGCGGTCCCCTGTTTCTGAAAATAAAATGCATCTTGAAATAAAAAATAATTCTTAGTCAAGATAAACGCAGAAGCATCACAATGAAATCCCTACACTCAATCGTATAGGGATGTCCCCACAAGGCATTGCTGAATTGCATTGAGCCCCTCCTCATGTCCTATCGACGTGTACAAACTGGTCACGTCGAAGGAGTCGAGCCCTCAGGAATCCTCAATGCCTTAATTTTTTCCAAAAAATCATTGGTATCTCTAATGAATGATTTCGCTGATGTCGCGAAAGGACGAAGTATTTTATCAAGAAAAATGGCAGAATTACTGAAAAGAGACCCTCTCCCCGAGACAATAGGCCGCCCAGGTGGAGCCTCGAGCGACTTATGTATCTTGGGGAGGGTGTATAAGATCGGGGTCACCGGTTTCTCCACAAACAGAAAAGAAAATAATTTGTCATCTATAATTCCTTTTTGAACAGCTGCATCCAGGATATCCCTCAACTCTCTAAGAAGAGAGAACCTGGGGTCCCCCTGGATGCATACATATACCCCATTGTCTGACAATTGAGATTTAATCTCTTGAATATAATCAGAGGTATCCATGATCACAACCCCACCACCCTTGTCAGCCGGTTTGATGGTGAGGCTGTGGTCACGGGCCAGGTCCTTCATTGCAAACATCTCATCCCTAGAAAGATTAAATTGTGGAACCCTATTTACACTACTCCTTTTCAAGTTATCCAAATCCCTCTTAACTGCTATTATGTACGTTTCTATACCTGGATTCTGAATCACTGGAGTGAAATCACTTTTAACAAAACGACCCACATTGTTGACATTTAGTTCAGTCATCCCCACAGCATCGGACATAATATTACGTTTTTGTTCTGCAAACCAGATTTTGAGCTTAATCATGCGAAAAAATCTGTGCAGATCAAGTTCCACATTGAACCAGTTGGTTTTGGTCGATGGGCAAAAGGATAAACCCTTGTTCAATAATGATAATTGTGTGTCATTTAGATTGTGAGAGGATATATTTACCGTCACACTTTGCGTCTTAAGTTCATCCCCTTGTTGAATTTGTTGCTTTTCCCCTTTCCGCCATTTACATTGTCTTCTGCCCCCCCGTCGGGTCCTTGGGGGACTAGACCTGGTTCTAAAAAACGACCCGATGGTTTAGATGAAGTTGATGTGGTAGAGGTGGAAGATTGTTGTTGTTGTAATCCCTCTATGATACAGGGGAATTATTTTCCACACAACACAACAGGAGAAACTATACATATCAGACAATATCTGACGTGCGACTCGAGTTACGTGGTGTACATGTTGGAATGTCCATGTGGTCTCTACTATGTGGGAGAGACCACATGGGATTTAAAGACGCGTTTAAATCAACACCGTTATTCCATTCGAAAGAAAAAATTGAACCTCCCGGTGTCAAAACATTTTACCGAAGCCCATCATACTGAGAAAGATCTAAAATTCAGGATATTAGAACAAGTCTCTTTATCCAGAAGAGGGGGCGACAGATCTGTGGCCTTGAAGAGAAGAGAACTCTTCTGGATATATAAGTTGCAGACACTGAAGCCGAATGGCTTAAATGTAGACTTTAGGGTGGTATGATGAGAGGTGACAGATCCCTCTGCCTGGCTATGGAGCCCCTTTCTCTGCCTCCTCCCCTTGTGTATGGAAAGTATGTGCTCTTATGATTATAGGAGATGTAACTCTTCTTTTTCTGTTTTTTTGTTCTTTGCAGATATTGATAATGTTGAAAAACAAGGCCTATATTGAAGTTGGCTGGATCCATGTGTTCACAGACGTCCTGGTGCCACATAAAGCGTTGATGTCTTGTATATAACCCCTCCATTTTTCTTGGTTTATTTACTTTTATTAAAAAAATTTTTTGAAATAATTAAAGTCAGCATGTCACTAGTATACATATGTGCGTCTATCTTGTCCATCAGATACTACATTACTTGATATTGGAGATATCCCTGTCCTGGACCAGGGGACACGACCACGTCACAATGGTGGTGGACCCCTGCCCCTAACAGGGCACTGGGAGGACCCATAAACATGGGCTCTCTGAGTATGGCCCCGGGATATTATATGGCTTGTTTGATATGGGGTTTGCCAACAATAGAGAATACCACTATGGGATGTTCCCAATGTTCGGGGTTCTTCCCGTGGGTCCCTTTGTTGCAACCAAGTGCTGAGAGATTGCATACTTGGTTGCTACATTGAACATGACCCCGGTACTTTTAATCATATGGTATGTAATGTCTGAATTATGTCTGATGGTTGTTTGATAGCGCACTGATGTATATGAGATTGTCTATTGAGCCGTCGGTTTGTTCCGGCTGGCTGTGACTGGTATGACAATGGTTAATGTAAACTGTTGATGCGGGTTGTCCGGGAGACTGTGTACTCGCATCTCGCGAGAACACGGCGTCCCGAGCCTGACACGACATGTAGAGAGACGTAATCTCGTGTATCGCGGGATTGCGTCATGGACATGCGCAGTGTGGTGACCGGGACACCAGGGGAGCGCGAGGTACAGCTGGACTTCAAAAGGTTTTTAATTATGCACAATTGATATTAATTATATTTACTGCACAGCACCTGGCACTTTATTGACACTAGGGGGAGATGATATAAGGTTTTATGAAATTATGATGATTTTTAAATGAATTTTGTACACGGAAACACTTCTATGATATATTCTATATATTATTATGGATATTGCACTATTGTATTTATGAAATTTTATATTCTATTCACTGATTTATGATAATGAATTGATTGGATTGATTGCTTTGCACTGTGACTATTTAAAGTCCTGTTCTGAGCACATGTATAGCTTGAAAAAGACTGTAATGAACAGTTGAAACGTTGCTGCTGGATGGGTGAATAAACCACCTTTTTTCACTGTTATTTTGGAGTGCTGCCTTCATTTTTTTGATTATACATACCTTGAACCGTGGCCTTTGGTTCCTGAAGGATTTTTGCACCCCTGTGTCAGTGCTGCTCTTCTACTTCTATTGCTTGTTATATATATATATATATATATATATATTTATATATATCTATACCACTGATTTATTGATTAAGTCTGGTGCAATTCCTGATGCCATACCACATGGTCTTCTGCCATTCTAAGTCAAGCCTTGTCCTAGTCTTGCAGAAAAAGGTCACCCAAAGATTCAAGTGCTTAGTACTACTGCTCCCAACAGGTTGCCAGCTCTATTGTTACTTCATTTGCCAAGTTTGGATATCCTTTGTTGCAAGTTTGACTATGTACTAGTCTAGGAATATCTTGTCTTATTGGTAGCCCCAGGCTTTATCTGGCCCACAAGTGGCAAAGATAAATCCACCAGTGGAGTCCTAAGAAAGGGTGGGTCACAAGTCCCTCACCTCTTGCCCAAGTGGCACATAGCACATACAAATAGGTAATTTACAGAATGCCAACCAGCCTATGCACGTATATAAATAAATGTGTAGATTATTTAAGATACTACCTAGTTTATTATTATAGATGCTTCAGGTGGCGAGGGTGACTTCTAGGTACAGAGGCACATCAGCCTGTATACTCTTTCCCCAAGGACCTGCCTTTTCAAAGTCTCTGCAGGTACCCCACAATCAATTATCTTGCTGCTACCTGCCGCGGTGTGAGCAGGTAGTACTTGCATGTAGCTGTACAGAGGGCCCCTAAATTAATTTTGGTGGTGGGCATTAGGTTCCTCAGTCCAACTCTGGACTGCCTATTTCTTGTTCCAAGTCAGCTATCCTACATATATTCCTATTGCCAAGTTATCTCAGCGTTACAGACACTGCTCAGCTGAGTTTCCATATTTATTTCTGGTTAACTTCTTGAGGGGCATATAATATATCTATACCAAAACTGGAATAGAAAAATAAAAAAAATTGGTTGCAAGTCCAGTTTGTGACAAAATTTGTGACTTTGTACAGTAGCTTTCCAAAAAATTCAGTGTGGGAGGAGGCTTGCTGCATGCAGGACTTCCAGGCCAGATTTATTTAACAACATGCGCGCCAGAAAACTGGGTCACATTAGACTAAAAATCTACTCTAGCTCATGGATGAAGTAGATTTCAGTTATGGTGCCTAGATAGTGGATAGATGCAACAGATGTATTACCTTTTTAATAACTTGCTTAGATCTCGCTCTAGTGGGGTTTTTACTAAGCCAGTCATTGGATGAAGTGGTGCACTTGGCCATGTCCATAGGCAGCCTGATGTAAACAGCACAGGGAATGGAGCTGCGTGGAATAGGTAAGTATGACATTTTTGTTTCAGGAGGCAGGCTGTAGCCACTTGATAAAAAATAATTTTTATGGGAAAACACATTTAATCCCCTTTCTGAATGAAGTGTTAGAGCACCCCCACATTTTTCACATCATTGGGACTGATAAAGCATAGTCTACATCAACCACAGAAGTGAATATAGAAGTGGACCAATATTCAGAAAAGGGGACACAGGGAACCCTCTTTCTCAGGAAAACAGTAGACAGACACCCCACAATATGATATACTGTGAAAAAATGTGTGGTAAATAAATAACTTTTGTGGGATAACCACAAATTGTAAGCAATTGATACAAAAAGTATTAAAAATGCCATGATTTTACAAAAAAAAACATATGGAAACATCCATAAAGGTAGAATTTTATAAAGGTTTTCATATGTTCACATTGATTCAAACAAGATGTAAACGTCCACACTTATGTGCCGTGGCTTGTTAGAATACACATCCCCCATGCACAAACTTGAATGCTAAGACATTCATTTTGAAATGTAAAATAAACCTTGGAGCTACAGTTTGTCAACATGTAAAACACTAAAAATCAAATACAGATGTAGAATTGTTTAAAACAGATGCTGAAAAGCCTCATCAATGTCCTTAAGGAATCTTTTCTGTATCAGTGGTAAACTAATTTCTGTAGTAAAATACACAAGTATGTATAGCTATATCCAGCTTGATTAATGTTCTGTGGTGATCATTCAAAGGCAAAATATGTTGTTATGAGTTATGTCTTTTATGTTATTTCTCACAATCATTGTACTTCATTTTTAGAAAACCAGTAAATATTTTTTTAAAGGAGCTGTCTGTGATTTTGGTATTGATGGCCTGTCCTAAGGATAGGTCATCAATATAAGATTGGCTGGGGGCCGACTCCTGGCACTCAATGCCAATCAGCTGTTTGAAGAGCCTCTTCCTAGGAGCAGATCAGTCCCATTAAAGTGAATAGGGCTGAGATGAAATACCAAGCACAACCACTATCAAATGGATGGAACTGTTCCTGGTAAGCAGCAAAGAGGCTGTGCCACTCACAGGATGACCGTGCCCTCCCTAAACAGCTGATCAGAAAGGGTGCCTGGAGTTTCACTTACCCCGATTTGCCTTCAACACCATAATCCTGTCAATACTGGCTACTAAGTTGGGGAATCTAGGTCTAAACCAATCACTATGTATGCCAGTGGATCACAAACTGTCTGTCAGATAGATCTCAAATAGCACATGTGGGCAAATATGTTTTATACCCCCTCATCGCCCCACAAGGATGTGTCCTAAGTCTGATCTACTCATTATATACTTACGATTGTGTGGCCACCTCCAGTTCCTCTACAATTATTAAGTTTGCTGATGACACTGTTGTGATACTGTAGGTCTGATCTCCGATAACAACGGGATGGCCTACCCAGAGGATATAAATCACTTGGTAACCTGGTACTAGCACAACCATCTCAGTCTGAATGTCAGCAAAAGAAACGAGATGGTGGTGGATTTCAGCAAGAAGCAGGAAAAGAGCTATCACCCCGTCAGGATTAATGGGGATATAGTGGCGTGTGTGACTAGTTTTAAATGCCTAGTTGTACATGTTACACAATAATTATTTTGGGCTAGTCATATCAACTTCTTGGTAAAGACTCCTCAGCGTCTTTATCATTTTAGACACTTGAGGGATATCAGACTACACCTCAGGATACTAATAATTAATAATAACTTCTACCCCTGTATCATCAAAAGTATCTTGACGGGAAACATTACAGCCTGGTTCGGAAGAAGCAAGAAACAGGAGGACACTTCATAGGGTGGTGGGCTCTGCCGAGCAAATATTCCGCACTGACCTTCCTGATTTACAGCTCATTTATAATGAGAGGTGCTTGATCATGGCCATCATGAAGGTTGTGAAAGACCACAGATACCCAAGTAACAGTCTGTTTTGTCTCCTAGGGTCTAGGAAATGTTACCACATTTTGAAAGCTAACACCGAGAGAATGAGAAAGAGTTTCTTCATGCAGACCATTCAGATGCTAAATCAGAACATCATAGAGGGATAGATAAATAAATGAATGTGCGTCCCGTAGCTAAACAATCATGAGACATTTTTATTGGTCTATCAATGTTTTAATGTAATGTTATGCTACTTTTTGGATATTGATGACTAGTGATGAGCTAACCTGGTTCATCCTGCTGTGGACAAGACTGATACGTTCATCTGAATCAGTCATATTCTGTGCAATAAAATGTATTGCCTCTGATGATGCTCTTTCAAGATGGCCGCCATTAATGCAATATGTCATTAGTCTCTAGCATACACCATTACTGTGAGTAATGGTGCATGCATAAGTATATTTCATAAGAAATCTGAACACAGATTCATTAATGATTATGGCAGGTTTGGATTCATTATGAAATACATTTATGCCTTTACCACTACTCACAGTAACTGTGATTGTACAGTACTAATGAAGTATTGTGATAATGGCGCCATCTTGAAAAAGCCTCATTAGAGGCAGTACATTTTAATGCACAGACAGAGATAGGGATGATAAAGAATATGAGTGATGCAGATGGACAAATTGGGTTTGCCACAGACAAATCAAATTTGCTCATCACTATTGAGGAGCTTTCCTGAACAAGGATAAATAAGGTCTTGTCCAACTAACTTCCAAAGTCACATAATTAGTTTAATAAGTCCCCTCCCCGTATGCTATCAATGTGTCAAATGACCTGTCACATGAATTGAGTACAAATGCACCTGTTCTGAAACGGCTGAGCCTGAAACACTACTGAGCAAGCAACATGAAGATCAAAGAGCCCTCCAAACTAGTCCGGCACTAAGCTATGGAGAAGTATTGAAGGGGCTTCAAAGAGTCACAGTGGAGATCTGTCCATAGGATTACTATAGGCTGCACACTCCACAGAGTAGGGCTTTATAGAAGAGGGCCAGAAAAAAATGCAACAATTAAACAAAAGTATAAGAAGGCACAATTTCACACAAACAGCATGTGGCAGACTCCCCAAAAACATGGGAGAAGGTTCTCTGGTCAGATGAGATAAAAATTTACCTTTTGGCCATCATGGGACATGCTTCTGATCATACAAAGAACACCATTTCCAGAGTGAAGCATTTTGTGGTAGTATTATGCTGTGCTAATGCTTTTCATAGCTAGGGGCTGGAAAATGGATCAGGACTGAATGAAAGATGAATGTTAATAAATACAGGACAATTCTTGAGGAAAGCCTGTTCAGTCTGCAAGAGATTTCAGACTGAGATGGAGGTTCACTTATCAGCAGAACAATGACCCTAAACATTCTATTAAAGCTACACTGGAGTGAGTTAAAGGGAAACATTGAAATGTCGTGGAAAGGCCTAGCCACTTTGATAGGAATTTATCTATAATAAATGTTTATGAGATCAGGAGATCAGAGATAAGGCTGCAAATGAGCTGTCAGCTGACAGAACAGGTGACAGTTTGCAAAAAGACAGATTTCACAAAATTTGCTGAAAAATTAAATGAAGTCAAATTGAAAAATTATTTTTTAGCCCAAAATGAGTAAAATGCAATCATAAAAAAATTGCCCCAATGGTGTCCATAGCCTTTAAGCTCTGTGTCAGAACTCCATTATCATAGGTACTGCAAGTAAATCTGAACAGAATATTGAATCTCTAAAAAAGTAAAAAGAAAATCTGTTTGTGAGTTGACCTTTTCTTTCTTACTCATATAATTGTGGTGGACAAAAACCAGTGAATATTTTTTTATATGATTTTTTTTACATCAGTATATATTTATGTGTTGATTTTTCCAAATCAAAATATAATTTGAAGATGCAGAAGTTTTAGTTTTTGCTATAAATATACAACTTTCTCTTAATACATAATTCATTTCAGTTGCCTCTAATGCCGCATATGCAATCATTTTTGGCAGTCTCATGTTGGTCGAAATTTGAAAGGGATGAAGAATCAAAAAGGAAAGTTTTGCAAATAAATTATTACGTAGAATATGCATGGAACTATGAAAGAGGAAGCAACAAAGGCTGTGGATTTGTAATTTTTAATAATAATCAAAAATAAAGGAAATATAATTATTATTAATATAAGTTTTTTCTTATTTTTGATCGTTTTAATGGCTGTAAAAATATCAGAATGCTTAAACTGATAAAAGGAATAAAGTTAAAAGAATACTGATGAAAGGAGGTTTTCAAATACCCTTTAGCTCAGTTCTCAGCTCAGACCCAGTTGACTAGGTCTCTTTGACACTGATCACCAGAAAAAGGGAAAACAATTTAATTTAATTTCTTAGTACTGTGACATATACACTTACTTAGTGCAACATGTTCAGTGCATAACTATTTATACCCTCAAGGTCAATATCAGAGGTCACCTATGCAGCAATGACATTATTGAATTGGACTGGTCTGCGCTAGATTGAGTCATCATCATTATCATCATCATCCAGTTACAATTCAAGCCACAAAATTTCAATCAAGGTCTCAACTCTCCAAGACATTAACCCTTAGAGGACCCTGCAATTTTCCATTTTTGTTTTTTTATTTTTCACTCCCCTCCTTCCCATAATCCTAGCTGTTTTATTTTTCCGTTCACATAGCCTTATGAGGGCTTATTTTTTGTGGGACAAGTTGTACTTTTTTAATGGCGCAATTTACTGTTTTATAATATGTAGTGGGAAGCGGAAAAAAAAATCCAAATGGGTTGGATATGGGAAAAAACGAAAAGGTTTTTATCTCATTTTTTACATAGTTCACTATGCAGTGAAATTGACCTGTTATTTTCATTCTTCAGGTCAGTACGGTTACAACGATACCACACTTGTATACATTTTTCTTGCATTTTAATACTGAAAAAAAATTTGTTAAACCCTTGAGAAAAAAAAATACTACCATATTCTAACCCCTATAACTTTTGTGGCTGTCAAAATATTGTGATGTAAAGAAAATGTAGATTTTTTTCAAAGGTTTTTATTTATTTTTTTTAAAGTAAGAAAAAATAAATAAAAACCCTGTGTTTGGTATTTCCGTAATCTTATTGGCCAGTGAGGGGAAATACTGTCCCTCTTCTGACCAGTAGAAGGCTAGTTTTCCCTAGGAGAATCCTCAAAACATGGAGTAGTCAAAAATGGTGTCCCATCTGCAATTTATGCACGTGGCTCATAGGTTCTGAGAGTTCTCCTATAGGAACTCATCAATGGATGCCCACATCAAAAAGTTAATCTCATCACTGGGCTTGTGATAGGTAAGTACAGTTTAGGATGAGAGATAAATGGCAGTAAAAACAGGACTATTCTTGAGGAAAGCCTGCTTCATTCTGCCAGATTTCAGACTGAGATGGAGGTTCAGTTACCAGCAGGACATTGACCTTAAATGTACTATTAAAGCTACACTGGAGTGGGTTAAAGGGAAACATTGAAATGTCTTGAAACAGCCTAGCCACTTTGATTGGAATTTAGCTATGATACATGTTTATGAGGTCAGCAGATCAGAGATAAGGCTGCAAATGAGCTGTCAGCTGCCAGAACAAGCACAGTCTGCAAATAGACAGATTTCACAAAAACTGCAGAAAATTTTAAGTTTAAGGATTCAACTGTACTGTGGGCAACCACAGGAACCAAATGAAGTTCATTGAACATGTCCAATTTGTCTTGTGGTGGGCCATAGCTTACATCCACTTGTGTTATATGGGCCTGGAAAGGTGAGAAGATGTGTCTACCACCCATGTTGCACATCTACATACAACTTCGATGAGCCAAAATAAAAACAGTTAACAAAAGCCCTAATGGGAGCAATCAGCAGCTATGATTCCTACAAGTTTAGAATTAGGACAGTGCTCCAAATCATTTATGCTGCTAGTTTCCCGGGAGAAAATTGTAAATGCTAGGTTTTCTTTAATCCAACCAATTCTCTGTTTTTATCAGCTTCATTTGCTCCAATGTTAAATAGCTTCAATTGGCATTATAAAATGGTTTTCGGAGCATAATTCTCTATCTCTTGATAGGAAGTGTTTAGCTTACGTACATCACTGTAATAAAAGAGCTTACGGCAAAATTAGCAAACACATTCCAAGTAGCTTTTTTTGTCAAACTTGTAAGTTTAGTCATGTTTTCCCAAGAAAAAATGGCTAAACATTAAACCATAATGAGATTGCATTTTTTAAGCATTAATGATATGAACTTACACAGCATGTACATTCCCTCTAATAGACTAAGATCTAATTAACAACTGAGTATGTGGCCAATTTCTAATGGGTATGATCAACACAAACTTGTAAAAGCAAAGTGCCAAACATTAAGATTTCCTTGAATTTTACCCATTTAGTAGAGGGATAATTAACTGGAAGTCATTATATTTTCATATCCTCATTTTATAGCGTATTGTATGTTTGCACTAGAGGTAAATACATGGAATCCGGTTAATGATTTTTCATGGAAAATACTTATATGCTTATAATTGTAATCTATGATTTCATTTATATTGGAGATGTTGTGCAAGTAGCGATAAAATCTAACACAGACAGCATATGGTCCACTTATTTTCCAGTAGTTCATCACCGAGCACCCTTTTTAAAAAAAATGTATTTTACTCACTTGTATAGCGCTGCTATATTCTGCAGTCTCTATGTTGTGCCATTCCTTTATTATTTCTACTAGAAGTTATGAATGAATTGCTAGCAGTCTGCAGTAAGGGTACAGAGGGGGTGTAACCAGTTGGGGGTGTGTACCTGCACAGACTGAAAATTGTAGCATCGATTGGATAGAGTCAGACTATGCATGGACACACCCCCCAACTAGTTACCACCCCTCTGTACCCTTACTGCAGACTGCTAGCAATTCAACTTCTAGTAAAAAATAATAAAATAACAATGTAGAGTCATAAGGATAGAAGTTCCAGAATTGTTATTACATGGGGAATGCATGAAGCTATTAAAACAGACATGTCAGGAAAAGTGACAGGTCCTCTTTAAGGGCTCGTACACAGGCCGGTTATTAACTAAAAGGAATATTTGTTTTCTGTGGGCCATGGAAAAGGCCCTGCTATCAGCAAATGCTTGTTTGACAGTTAATCATGTTGACTAGTGATGAACGACTCAAAGTATCTTAAGTGGACTTCAATCCGAATTTCAGGGAAAATTTGATTTGCCAAATTTCCTAGTGGTAACAAATCAATTTGGCCTGAAATGGTGGTAAAAAAAATCATGCATTCGAGCGTGAAGAAGCCGCTGCGGCCATCTTAAATGAAGATTCCGCTCAAAATCTTGTCATTATGTGCCTCGTGTGATTTTGCATGGGATCTTAAATCAAGATGGCCGAGGCAGCCTCTTCCCTCTCAAATGGATAAGGTGAGTATTTTTCCCCCCCTGATTAACCCCTGAAAGCCCTAATATTTTATCTCAGATTTTTCTATCAGCGATGAAAGTGACATCTGAGGGGTTCAATGACAGGGGGTGGCATAATTGCCGTTCCCAGTACTTACGCCCACTTCTCACAAAGACACAAAGATTCAGGACTAAGTAATTTGTCAAAAAGCAACTTAACTCATCTCTAATGTTGAGTATGTTGATCATGTGGCCATTCATTTAGGCAATTATCTGCCTATGCGAAGGTCCTTTAGGAGAACTAATTGACTTGCGATATCATGATCCACTCTAAATAGGGTGCAGAAATCTCTTCTATTACCTCTAACTTGAACAGCATTTTAGGTATATGATATAGCGGATCAATAACAAAAAAATGAGAAAATCTATTGAATCTATTATTAGATAATTTTCAAAGCAACTTAAAGGGAACCTGTCAGCTCTGAAACACCCTCCAAACTACAGTAAGTGGTGTATAGTGTAAGTGACGTCATGTCCGGTTATGTAATTTTTATCTTCATACTCACTTCCATTCTGATGTTATGCTCCCACACACCTGCAGTAAAATGCACTCAGTGGACTCCGGTGCTCACTCATATAATGGAGAGGACTCAAAGAAGAGTCCTCTCAATGCATTTTACTGCTGGTTTGTGGGAGCACAGCGTCAGAATGGAAGCGAGTATGAAGATAAAACTTACATATTCAGATTCAGCATCACTTACACTATACATCTCTTACTCTAGTTCAGGGGGTGTTTAGGAGATGACAGGTTCCCTTTAAATATCCTACTAATCTTGGGTGCTGCCAGAGGCTGCACCTGGTTTATGACGAGGTTTGTACCTCCTCATAAATTAGGTACAGTATCCGGCAGTCCCTGCGTCTGAAATGAAATCTACACCAGCCAGTGTTCTTCTAGGCCATAAAACTGGTCCCCGGCCCCAACCCTCCCATAGCCATGCCCCCTTTTTGGGAAAGTGGCTAGGCTGGCTGAAAGTTGCATATGTTCAGTTTGCTACTTTTTCACACCACTTTTTTGATGTATTCAAATGATAAATGGGACCCAATGTGTCCTAAATCCCTTCCCCATTTTACCCAAGTGTGAATTCAACCCATTGCTTTAAATTTAAGTTTTTATATATACTTGATGGTAAAACCTTGCTACATGTAGGTTTCTCTAAATACTTTCACACAAAAAAGTCCTATATGAAAGACTATATGAACTATTTCCATACTAGTAAACCTTATATTCAGATATCTAAAATGTGCTACTGTATATCAGGTTTATTTTTGACATGTATTTCCTAACTGATTTAGGGGACATTTATCAAATCTGCGGCATAAAAATGTAAGTGATGTCACGTGCCTCATTTTGTGCAATTTTTTCAAATTTTGGTGAAATTTTGTGACGTTTTGATTAGCATCGTCACTTTCAAAAGTGGAGTGAAAAATTGGTCGGAATTACAAATTAGAACACTTCTGAGAACATGTCTCCTTTAGGATTTGCAACCTTTTAAAAAGTCACAAAAAAGTTGCATCTCCATGCCAGGCAATCATCTGGCATAGTTTCACTGACAGCGGTGAAACTACATCACACTTGTGCCAACTTTAATAAATCTGACTGACATCTTCATACATTTGGAGCAGATATGCAAAGCAACTCCAGTTTAAAAAAAATACCCTCAATGATAAATGTCCACCTTAGTGTTCCAATTTTAAAAATAATTTGAATTAGATACTTTAAGTTAAGTCTTTGTCAACATTTTCCATCATATATCTTATGTTATATACTGTATATTTTGCGTAGGTTTACATTAAAGTGGAGAAAAAAAATATGGCCTCCTTTTCATCTTTTCGTTGGCCAATCCCCTCAGCTACCATCCCAGATGGCCATACTGCTTCTCAGACTACCAATGCATACTGTTCTTTAGTAGTTCAAGACATTTACTGCTGTCCTTTGAATGGCCAGCACTGGCCAATCTGAAAGCAGCTCTGGGCAAGCAGGAGGTTTCTAGAACTACCAATGAACAGTGTAAATTAGATTAGGGTGATAAGTGGCAGGGCCATCTTGAATGGCAGAAGAGAAGCCCAGGATCAGCATATCTACTTCTAAAAACACAAAAATAAAGTCACCATGAAAGTGTTCTGTCAATTGCCCAGTTAATGTAAATTTGTTTGTCTTGAAATGCAGGGTCAGGTTAACATACTGTAAATCTACACAAAATATATATGGACATTTTTGGACCTGTTTAACTTAAATGGGGTCTGCAGCAATATGTATTGGTGACCTATCCTCAGCATACTGTAGGTTAACAATATCTGATTGGTAGGTGCCCGACACCTGGCACCCCTGCTGATCAGCTGTATGAAGAGGAGGCAACGCTCCATGCAAGCATTACTCTGCCTCGGAAGTCAGCGTAGATGCAAGTGTTCAGCCCCTTCATATGAATTGAGTGAGTACTTGTAGTTACACTATGCCGCTGCTGCAAGAGAGACGACGTGTAGTGCAATGAACAGGAGACAGCGCTTGTTAAAAAAGCTGATCAACCTATCCTGAGGATAGGTCATCAATATAAAACTCTTTCACAACTCCTTTAAGGTCTGACTAAAAGTCAGTCAATTTTTTGAAAATGGAACACTAAGGAAATTTGGAGATATTTGTGAATAATATAGAGAAGAAGATTACACCAAAGTTTGATACTACATCTTAAATTGCAATGTTTAATGTACCTGACCTCCGCCATGAGCTGCCTGCCTGGTCTTGGATTGCACATACTCTATCTGCCCTTACCTCAGCCTGTCCTGGACTATGGTTGTTAGTTGTTTCCTTGGTGCCCTGCACTGGTGTCTCCTGGCCCCCATGGGTCAATTATCAATTGAACCAAGATCGCTCCAAGAGGCAGTGACCTAGTGGTTCTCTTACAGCAAAGTCCATATCCCTGTGTATGGGTTAAAGGGTGAATACCTGGCAAGTAACTTGGATAAGAGTAGCCCCAAGCCAAATCTTTGGCTACATGGACAGCACTTGTTAAGCTTAATGCAATTAAGCATTATTTTATTTTCCATCCACCACCAGTATTGGTGTATTTTATTAGCTTGATAAAGGGCACTTGAAACGGTACCCAAAATGTTGCAACATACATGTAACCAATGCTTACTGGTGGCAGGTGGAAAATAAAATAATATTTAATTGCATCTAACTCAATGGACGTTTTGGAATTTACACTCTATGGCAAAAAGGGCTTATTGGGATGCCTACCGAATTATGAAGTTCAAATGGATAGTGCTATTGTATCTCTAATATTATATACCTAGGTTAAATGTATACAGTATCGAAGGAATTTCAACTGTACCTTGCAAAGTGAACTTGCATCAAAATGCAGCCCCGTCAATTAACTCACAATTTTCTAATACTGTAAATAAAAATGTATTATTTAAAGTAGACAGCTCTTTTGATGTTTTGGAATTTTAATAAACCCCACAACCTTGGTGATCTTGATAAGTACATTTTACTGTACAGGCCCTGTAAATATGTGCTTGTATTTATTTCTAATTCAGAGATGTGTTCCCTTCATCTTCTAACATGCCCTTTTAGGCCATGATAAGGTTATTACATTACCATGGGGATACTATAAATGCCATCTTTCCGCTCATGTTTGATCTCATATTGTCTACCCTTTTGATGTCCTGTTGGCAGCTTTGAACATTGGCAGCGCGTGTCGTGACCATCACCATTCAGAAATTGAAATCAGAAATGTAAAACCCATCCACTTTCCGTAATGTGGCCAGTCATATTTTTAATCTTGCTCTACATGTTTAATACATAATGCAGAAAGCATCTTCTTTTAGTGATGCTGAAAAGGGCAGCTCATATTTGAGACACAATGAAGAACGTGCTAAAAAGTAAAATGTCATCAAATGAACTGTTCCAGACCATGCATATACTGGATGGGATGCACAAAGGGATTTTTGGATTGCAGGATGCCAGATTAAGAAATATTACTGGACTTCAAAATTGACAACTGTGTTTTACTTTCTAATTTTCTCCAGTTTATATGGAATCTCAATATACATTTAATTCTCTTCTCTTCCATCAGTTCCTTTCTGGTTCCTTGCTATGAGATGAGCACCCAAGTCATGTCGGACAGTTTGGTTCCTCGTAGAACCTTGCCTAACATTTGCAGTCTCATATAAAGTTGTCAGGCGGGATAACCATTCAATCTCAGATTACTCTAGGTATATACTATGAGGGAAAAAGTCTGGTTTGATTTATCCTCCAGTAATCTAATCTGTGCTACACATATGGTAGTGGACATGTGCCTATAAAAGTGAGCAATTCATAATCCATATATGATACAGACCACTGGACACTTTCCTGTTAGTTGGCTATAAATAAAAGTTGAATGCTCACCAATATGAACATCATAAAATGCAAACCTCAGCTGCTGCATAACATCGTAGTTCTATGTGTACATGCAGCAGAAATGTTTGCACCTGTCCAATTTATCTGAATAGGCTGCTTAGAAATTAATGGACATCCTGCTGAAATGTTCAGATCTGTGGAACAGATGGCAGAAATGTATTAAACAATCCGCCATGGGTGAAGATATCTTAATATACACTTCATATGCCACAATACATTGTAATGCAGAAATCATTGTATGAATTAATCAGTGGTGGACAGGAATCTTACCTTTATGCTTTAGTGAGGACCTGTCACATCTCCACTCAACTACTGTAAGTTTGCATGCGTACCATTGCAGCTACCTCTTCACTGAGACTGATACATTTTTTAAATTCTAGCCTACATTCGCTCAAAGTCAGTGCTCTTAATTTAGACGTCCAATACCAGAGAATTGTCAGATGGTTTAGCTTCACCACCTATCAGGCTACTGACAGTGGGTGGTGGAGGTTGCCAGGAGCAGACTGGCCATAGACCTTACAGGGAAAGTTTCTGGTAGGCCAATGTCCAGGGGGCCACCCAAGCCCTCCTCATGGCTGACAGTTGGATACATAGCAATGATATTAAATATATATATATATATATATATATATATATATATATATATATATTTTTTTTTTTTTTTTACCAGAAAATTTCCCTGTAAAGTCTATGGCCAGTCTGCTCCTGGCAACCTCCACCACCCACTGTCAGTAGCCTGATAGGTGGTGAAGCCAAACCATCTGACAATTCTCTGGTATTGGATGTCCTAAATTAAGAGCACTGATTTGAGCGAATGTAGGCTAGAATTAAAAAATGTATCAGGATACTATAGTTGTATGCAATATTGTGCATGTTTTGAGGGGTTTATGCTCTTAATATATATATATATATTCAGCTTTATGACATGGCGCATTATCCTGCTGAAAGTAGCCATCAGATGTTGGGTACATTGTGGTCATAAAGGGATGGACATGGTCAGCAACAATACTCAGGTAGGCTGTGGCGTTGCAACGATGCTCAATTGGTACCAAGGGGCCCAAAGAGTGCCAAGAAATATTCCCCACACCATGACACCACCACCACCAGCTTGAACCGTTGATACAAGGCAGGATGGATCCATGCTTTCATGTTGTTGACGCCAAATTCTGACCCTACCATCCGAATGTCGCAGCAGAAATCGAGACTCATCAGACCAGGCAACGTTTTTCCAATCTTCTACTGTCCAATTTCAATGAGCTTGTGCAAATTGTAGCCTCAGTTTTCCTGTTCTTAGCTGAAAGGAGTGGCACCCGGTGTGGTCTTCTGCTGCTGTAGCCCATCTGCCTCAAAGTTCGACGTACTGTGCGTTCAGAGATGCTCTTCTGCCTACCTTGGTTGTAACGGGTGGCAATTTGAGTCACTGTTGCCTTTCTATCAGCTCGAACCAGTCTGCCCATTCTCCTCTGACCTCTGGCATCAACAAGGCATTTCCGCCCACAGAACTGCCGCTCACTGGATGTTTTTTCTTTTTCGGACCATTCTCTGTAAACCCTAGAGATGGTTGTGCGTGAAAATCCCAGTAGATCAGCAGTTTCTGAAATTCTCAGACCAGCCCTTCTGGCACCAACAACCATGCCACGTTCAAAGGCACTCAAATCACCTTTCTTCCCCATACTGATGCTCGGTTTGAACTGCAGGAGATTGTTTGACCATGTTACATGCCTAAATGCACTGAGTTGCCGCCATGTGATTGGCTGATTAGAAATTAAGTGTTAACGAGCAGTTGGACAGGTGTACCTAATAAAGTGGCCGGTGAGTGTATATATATATATTAATGCTAGGAGCATAAACCCCTCAAAACATGCACAATATTGCATACAATCTATAGTATCCTATAATATCAACTACAATGCAAACTACAGACTATGGTACATATACAGTATAGTACTGTACCATCTGCTATGTTATGTGTAAGGCTACTATCACACTAGCGTTTTTGCTGGATCTGGCAGGGTTCAGCAAAAAAGCTTCCATTACTGATAATACAACCGTCTGCATCCGTTATGAACGGATCAGGTTGTATTATCTTTAACATTGCCAAGATAGATCCGTCATGAACTCCATTGAAAGTCAATGGGGGACGGATCCGTTTTCTATTGTGTCAGATTGTGTCAGAGAAAACTGATCCGTCCCCGTTGACTTGAATTGTGGGTCATGCCAGATCCCATGATGGAAAGAAAACTACAGCATGCTGCGGTTTGCTCTCTGACATTAGAACGCACCCAAATGGAATACATTTTGGAGCACTCTGTTCTGTTCAGTTACATTTTGTCCCCATCGACAATGAATGGGGACAAAACGGAAACGTTTTTCTCCAGTATTCAGACCCTATGACGGATCTCAATACCGCAAAATAGAAACGCTAGTGTGAAAGTAGCCTTACAAATCGCAGTGCCTATGTAATATTATCAAAATCACCCCTATAATGCCAGTCTTTGTGAATATTTAGTACTACAGTGGTGGCCAATAGTTTTGACTGACACAAGTTTTGATTTTCAAAAAGTGTATTGTTTCAGTTTTTATGGTTTCAATTTGCATTAACACTAAATTACTATGAAGAACAACACTCATAATCAGTAGCAGGTCGAGGTCAGGGCAGGCAGAGTTTGTGCAAATATGGGAAACAGAACAATGGTCAGGACAGGCAGCACATGGTCAGTACAATAAATCAGGCACAGGTCTGAACAGGCATCAGAGTATAGGAGTCATGGGAAATAGGTAGAGGTCGTACACGTGCAGACAACAGTAACAACACATTTTCAAGGTACAAGTAAGCTAAGGAACTTATTGGTCAGATACCATCCTACTGGGGAAGGTGATTTCAATCTCTACAGTTTGACATCCATTGGCTGGTGAAGATTGGGACATGCATGCTGGCCTTTTAAGAACAAGGGGAGGCACTTGAGGCACACTTGGAAAGGCTGACTGGCAGGCAGGCTGCGGCCAGAGTAAGGGAGGCAGAACAGTACCAGCAGCAAGACCCTATCACGTCACGCGCCGCCGCGATGCGCATGCGCGGCGCGGTCAGCTGATATCGCCTAGGCAACCAAGACGCTATTACCCGGCGATTCAGTGACCAGAGAAGGAGTGGCGCTTACGCAATCGCAAGCGCTACATTTTAGTTATTTTAGGCAGGTTTTGGCTTCATGAACATTCATTGTGACTGACGACCCACCTCCAAAGGAATAAATATATCGTGCATAAAACACATGTGTCTATTTTACAGGGGCCACAGGTGAATTAGAGGCCACTCAGCAAAATACTGAAACAGAACAAAAGAGAAAATAGGTCCACAATGGTCACATATAAATAAGTATGCCAATCGGGCCCCTTATTAAGTGGGCCCTCCAGTATATTGGCAACATCAAAACTGTAGTGAAATCGTCATGACAGTCCACGAGTTTGAAATACAGGTCACAAGTGATCCCGCTTTCCATTTGCTGTTTATCACTCTAAAGGAAGGGGAACCTGTACCTGTATTATGGAACCAATTGGTGCGCTGGATAATAGGGGGCCATTTCATGGGTATAATACTGTGCATCTTAATAATCATCAGTCCACCCAAATGCATCCAGCCCAGCAACAGGGTACAAATAAAAATATTCATATAAAGCAGCTGAAGTTTAGTTGCTCGTTTAAGCCTCCTGGGGATACTGTCTTAAGGAGAAAAATCCAACGAGTTTCACTTTGCAACAGGATTCGATCCCAGTCTCCACCTCGTCCGGGTGGTTTAACCGCCTCGATACCAATAGCTTTTATAGATCTAGGGTTGGACTGGTGGTATTCGAGCACATGTCTAGCTACCGCTGTATCTCGCCTGTTTGCGATATCACCCAGGTGCTCAGCAATGCGGCGGCGTAGTTCGCGTCTGGTTTTCCCCACGTATTCTAAGCCGCAGTCACACGTGATCTTGTACACAACACCTTGGGTGCGGCAGCTGATAAATCCCTTAATTTCAAAGGTTCTTTGTAAATTATTGCTGAAGAAAGTCCTGCTGCTCTGAATAGTACTGCAGGCCACACAACCACTACCTCTATAGCACCCCTGAGGTTCACGATCTAACCAGATTCCCTTTGGTTGAACAGGGGTGTAGTGGCTCTGTACTAGTTGATCACGCAGACTATTCCCCCTCCTAAAAGTTATCTGAGGATAATCATGGATGTCTATCAGGAGGATGGGCCATCAGGAGGATGGGCCAGTGTCTACTGAGTATCCCCCTCACTTCATTTGCTGCGCCATCAAATGTGGAAATCAGTCTGACTTTTCTTTGATTTTCTAACTTAGTCTTAGGGATAAGGGAGCTCAGTGCGATCGGTTGCAAGGGCTGCTTGATAAGCTGGCCGTAAAACCTGGACAGGGTAGCCTCTTGCCTGAAATCTATCCCTGAGGGCATGAGCTTGGTCAATAAATTCCCTCCTATCCGAGCAGTTACGCCTTAGGCGCAAATATTGTCCACGAGGAATCCCTTTTTTAAGGGATCTCGGGTGGCTACTGCTCCAATGAAGGAGGGAGTTTGTGGAGGTAGGCTTCCTAAAAATGGTGGTCACTAGGTCTCCATTTGCCTTCTTGGTGATCTGTATGTCAAGAAAAGGCAATTGGGTGGCATTCATTTCAAAGGTGAATTTGAGCCCGATGGGATTAATATTCAATCTTTCGACAAATTCACCAAAAGCCTGTTGTGTGTCATTCCAGATGATGAAAATGTCATCTATGTACCGGGCCCAGAGAGAGATGGGCCCGGCACATATCGGCAAGGGATCATCAAATACCATAGTTGCCTCCCACCAGCCCAGGAGCAAATTTGCGTAAGTTGGCGCACAAGAACAGCCCATGGCTGTGCCCCTGAGCTGGTGGTAGAGTTTCCCATTAAAGAGAAAAAAGTTGTGAGTCAACAGGAATCTAAGTACATTGAGGATAAAGTTGTTATGTTCACGGTATTGGACCCCTCTCATGCTGAGATAGTATTCCACTGCTTTAAGACCCAATTCATGAGGAATGGATGAGTACAGTGCTTCTACGTCCACACTACATAAAATTGATCCTCTGTCAACACTGACCCCTTCAAGTCTCTTCAATAAATCCATCGTATCTCTCGTGGGAACCTGGTTAGATCGTGAACCTCAGGGGTGCTATAAATGTAGTGGTTGTGTGGCCTGCAGTACTATTCAGAGCAGCAGGACTTTCTTCAGCAATAATTTACAAAGAACCTTTGAAATTAAGGGATTTATCAGCTGCCGCACCCAAGGTGTTGTGTACAAGATCACGTGTGACTGCGGCTTAGAATACGTGGGGAAAACCAGACGCGAACTACGCCGCCGCATTGCTGAGCACCTGGGTGATATCGCAAACAGGCGAGATACAGCGGTATAGACATGTGCTCGAATACCACCAGTCCAACCCTAGATCTATAAAAGCTATTGGTATCGAGGCGGTTAAACCACCCGGACGAGGTGGAGACTGGGATCGAATCCTGCTGCAACGTGAAACTCGTTGGATTTTTCTCCTTAAGACAGTATCCCCAGGAGGCTTAAACGAGCAACTAAACTTCAGCTGCTTTATATGAATATTTTTATTTGGACCCTGTTGCTGGGCTGGATGCATTTGGGTGGACTGATGAATATTAAGATGCACAGTATTATACCCATGAAATGGCCCCCTATTATCCAGCGCACCAATTGGTTCCATAATACAGGTACAGGTTCCCCTTCCTTTAGAGTGATAAACAGCAAATGGAAAGCGGGATCACTTGTGACCTGTATTTCAAACTCGTGGACTGTCATGGCGATTTCACTACAGTTTTGATGTTGCCAATATACTGGAGGGCCCACTTATTAAGGGGCCCGATTGGCATACTTATTTATATGTGACCATTGTGGACCTATTTTCTCTTTTGTTCTGTTTCAGTATTTTGCTGAGTGGCCTCTAATTCACCTGTGGCCCCTGTAAAATAGACACATGTGTTTTATGCACGATATATTTATTCTTTTGGAGGTGGGTCGTCAGTCACAATGAATGTTCATGAAGCCAAAACCTGCCTATAATACCTAAAATGTAGCGCTTGCGATTGCGTAAGAGCCACTCCTTCTCTGGTCACTGAATCGCTGGGTAATAGGGTCTTGGTTGCCTAGGCGATATCAGCTGACCGCGCCGCGCATGCGCATCGCGGCGGCGCGTGACGTGATGACGTCATATCGGACGTCACCGCGTCCCAAAGAACCAAGCCTCATTATCATCTAGATGAGGCTATTTAAAACGGAGCGGCAGACTGCCATTCACAGGTGACCCATCATGCCTGTGTAGCAGCAGCCCGCCCGTTTTTGACGTAGATGCCACAATATCTTTAGCCTCTATGTCCGTGTAATGTATTTCTCCTGTCTCAGCCTATATAGGCATCTTTTGTAGGCTGTCTGCACTGGTGACCTATAAGTTATCAAATAGGTCCTGGTGGCTAAATACAACTTGATTCCATGCAGCTGACTTGCCGTGTATTCCCCTGATGAGTATTCTATACGAAACGTGCATGTAGGGACTGGCTGGTAGTATTAGGAACAGGGCTGCAATAGGGTGTATCACACCAGGGAAAGGTTCCGGACGGGGTCGCTCTTATCAGGGCGGGTGCTCCGTGGCTAGGCTATTTAGGGCCAGGTCAGCACCCCCCACAGGGCAAAACAGGGTCAGCGGCCCAATACCCCGTCGTCCGGTTCCCAGGGATTTATCTGAAACAGGAGGGAGACGTAGGGCTGACTGTTCCTGCTTTCTCGGCCTCCCTGTATCCTCGGACATGATGAACCTAATCATCTGAAGTGGTAGGACTACTGGTTAATTTTGGGTTGCCGCTGTGCACCCCCTCCTATCATTTTTTTGTTTATATGTATTTATGTTTGTTCCTTATATGACACTAAGGGCCCTATATTTTATTAGCATCTAGAAAAAATTACGCTTTATTGTAAAATTGGATTGCCCATGAAAGTCCACAAGTGCTAGGATGATCTCCTAAAGAGGATTCTGCTATGAGATTGGATCCCCACCAGTGCAGTACTTAATCGGAAAGGACAGCAGTCAAGTGTGAGTGCAAATGAACACAGTGAAGTGAAGACTTTTCAAGGATGGCCTGGTGTCAAGAAGGGTGGCAACGGAACATCAATGACAGACTGACGTTCTGCAGCATGTTCAGGGATAGGACTGCAGAGGACTAAGGGTAAAAGTATTTTCTCTGATGAAGCCCCCTTCAGACTGTTTGAAGGATTTGACAAAAAGATTGTCTGAAGAAGAAAAGGCGAGCACTACAGTACCATGAGACCTGTGTCACACCAACAGTAAGGCATCCTAAGACCATTCAAGTGTGGGGTTGCTTCTGGAAATTTCAACAGTTGTAAAATCTGTAAAAGTTTTTTTCTCTGTCCATGAAACAAACCAATGTTGCAATGATGTTCTTTGAAGCTGGTGGAGCTTTTATAGAGTAGTATGACTATACAATTGTTATTTTACAGTTCAAAATGAATGCTATTAAGTCATATAAGTAGCAATCCTCATTTTATTGTTTAAGGAGATCTCCCGTCTCTCCCCTGACAGATGATATCCAGAGAGAAGAATTGAGGTAAGTGAATATTTTTGCCCTATAGTTTTGTTCTCTTGGGAGATAATCTGCTTTCTTCCCTCTCTCCACTGCATACATATACACTTTTGGCCGAAATGAAAGTGTATGTGGTACCAGTCCTGCAGTTCAGAGTTCACAGAAAGTGAGGCAAAGTCATGGGATGACTTTGTTTCATTTTCTGTCTACTCTGTACAGCAGGACCAGTACCACTTGGGTGAGTGCTCCGTTTGGCTAGACGTCAAGTTTAGACTAGGCCAAGTAGAGCCATTTAGAGCTGCCTATTTAAGGGGACCCGAATTCTGAGGACCCGCTGCATCCTTCTGCATACTGGACTATCCCATACCACTGTGTGTCGACAGGAATGGTAAGACCGCTTCGATTACTAAAGAGCACGGTTGAGTCAACAGCACAATTTTATTTTCTGCATTTTGTTATGTTTTGAGCAATACTTTCCCTTTTTTATAAACAAGAGCATTAACAGTTATGTTTTGATATGATTACCCTGGGGTTGCTGGCCCCTTTTTGACTTTCCTCTATAGAAACACAATTGTGTGACTGGGTATCAGCCTGTATCCTCGGCTGTAAATTAAATTGTCTTCTCAAAGTTTGTGAGCTTACACATTTCACTCGCTCATGAATCACTTTGCTGTTCTTAATTTCTCACTAAGCAAATGCAAACTAAATTTGTTACAATAAAATAAGGGCAGAGCAATGAGTTCCTCCAGCAAGTAGGCAACAGGGAGACATTGGGAAAGGTGATTATATTGAGATATTTGAATAGCTAGCCATTAACAATAGTATCCCTATTACAGGGTTTATAATGTGTTCTTTTCTGTATCCTCCCAAAGGAATAATCAAATTCTCACACTAACGAAAGGCATGCAGAAACGTTCAAGACCACACACATTCTAACATGAAGAAAATGTATGCTGTACCTTGTCTCTCTATACTGGTATCCAAAATTTAAACTGAATGTTTTTTTTTATGATGCAGGTACTGTATGCTATGGCACACATTTATGGTCATGTAAATTATTGGGGAGATTCATCATCCATCATATGCCACTTTTCTCCACTTTTCTGGTGTAAAAAAAATTGCAAACCTCAGGTTTAAAGCTTGTTACAGCTTGTACCTAAATGTAGGTGCAAGTTGCATTTCTACACCTTACCACTTTCTGAAAAGGTGGCTTGGTGAGGCCAAGTGTAGGTGGGACCATCGACCACAGCACATTCACCACAATTTACGCCAGTTTTATAGCTGGCATAGACTTCAATCTGAGTGCATGGACTGTGGGAAGATGTACCTCGTCATAAATTGAGTGCATCTCCCGGTGGCCAAGGGTGATATCAAGACCAGCTTATGAATGCTGGTCTTGATAAATTTCTCCTTATGACTGTTGTCTCTTGTCACTTTTCAAATGTGGATAATGAGGAGAGAAGTTATGCAAAAAACTCACTATTCTGTCACATGTCCTTTCTACCAATTATGCATTGGATAAGTCATCAATATCAGATTGGTGGAGGGTTGACAGTAGGCAACCCTACAAAATCAACTGATTTAGGGACCTTTCACATATGTGTTCTTCTTTTTCGGTATTGAAATCCGGCAAAGGATCGCAATACCGGAGAAAAAATTGTTTCTGTTTTGTCCCCATTCATTGTCAATGGGGACAAAACTGAATTGAACAGAATGGAATGCTCCAAAATGCATTCTGTTCCGTTTGATTGCTTTTTTATACCGGACATAAAACCGCAGCAAGCTGTGGTTTTCTGTCCGGCATATGATGCGGAGCAAAATGGATCCAGCGTGACACAGGATGCAAGTCAATGGTGCTGGATCCGTTGTCTCAGACACAGTAGAAAACGGATCTGGCACCTATTGACTTACAATGTCCTTAATGCCGGATCCGTCATTGCTATTTTAAAGCTGATACAACTGGATCCGTTAACAACGGATGTAGCTGGTTGTATTATCAGAAGCAGAAGCATTTTTGTTTTCTCCCGGATCAGGCAAAAAACACAAGTGTGAAAGAAGTCTTAGGCAGACGCTGAAAACCAAAAAACCAACAAAGCAAGGATCAGTAAATATTAGTGTTGAACGAGCATGCTCGGCCGAATACTATATTTGTTCGAGCATGGCTATGCTCGGCACATAGTGGTGTTTGGCGAACACCACGTGTGCTCGAGTGCCATGCTCGAGTCCCCTCCCCACACGCTACTTAGCCAATTAGCGTGTGGGGAGGTACTGGCATTTACAGTGATTGGCTGGCCAGGAACGTGTCATCGGGTGCTGTATAGCATCCAGTGACATGTGACCTGGCTCAGTCTTAGTCAGGGAGAACTGCTGCAAGGAGGGACAGCTAGTGTAGGGATAGAAATTGGCTAGGCATGGCTAATTTTTCTGTTGAAAATACCCAAAAGCCCTTTTAAGGGCTATTATATCTGGCTGCAATATTTTTTTGGGGGCAAAAATTGCACAAGGTTGCCTGACCTAAACACCACCTGCGCAGCGTGT
This sequence comes from Rhinella marina, assembly GCA_900303285.1. Taxonomy (NCBI): domain Eukaryota; kingdom Metazoa; phylum Chordata; class Amphibia; order Anura; family Bufonidae; genus Rhinella; species Rhinella marina. The sequence goes on along the minus strand of ONZH01020861.1, from coordinate 747 downwards.
GCATTATAACTAGAGATGAGCGAGCATGCTCGTCCGAGCTTGGTGCTCGTTCGAGTATTAGGGTACTCGTAAGTGCTCGCTGCTCGGACGAGTATCTCGCCATGCTCAAGGAAATGGCAACTTCCGCATCGTGCTTTTTAGGTGCCTAAAAACACAGCCAATCACAAGCCAGGAGACTCTGCGGTACACCCAGCATCACGTGGGGCCCTTACATGTCGATAGCAGGGGTTGGCTGGCCTGATCAGGTGACCCTGGAATATACTACCGACTGGCCGCGGTGCTCGGCTCAGATGCCGTCTGGATGTCATTAGGGATAGAGCTGCTGCGTTCAGGGACAGTGTTAGGGCCTGCATTTAGTTCTCTGTTAGGCAGGGATCACCCACAAAAACCCAACAGCCCTTCTAAGGGCTAGAAGACATTTTTTTATTTTTTGTCACTTGGCTGGCTGGCACTAGTAGTGCAGCTATCGCCATGTATAACCCCCTTTTATTTTTTTATGTTCTATCTCAGTGATACAAATCCATTGCACACAGCAGTGTGGAACCATTCTGTGTGTCACAGTTCAGTACACTCACTATTTTCTGTCCAGGTGACACTTTCTGTACGTCACCGAATACAACCAAGTAATTTGCTGCCTGTCACGTGTATGGCTTGATCCCAAAAATCTCTGTGCGACATTTGTCTGGGTCGCAGTCTAAATAGCTACCGTCAGTAGGGTGTCAGCTCTACGATAGTTTCTGCATGTCA
>ONZH01020860.1:0-39458 GCA_900303285.1 Rhinella marina | reverse complement strand
GAAAAGTTGGGGTCAAAATTATTTGGCCCATTACTTTTCAGTTGGAGAAAACTCACTCCAGAATTCATTGACGTTCTCTGAAGATCCAATGTTGTCTAAATGACCGATGAAGCATAAATGAATCCACCTGTGTGTAATCAATCTCCGTATAAATGCACCTGCTCTGTTGATAGTCACAGGGCTCTGCATCATGAAGCCAAGGCACACCAGGCAGGTCCAAAAAAAAAGTTTAAAAAAATTGAAAAAAAAAAAAAGGTTAAAAAAAAGAAAGATAAATATATTAGGTATTGCCGCGTCCGTATCGACGCTCTATAAAAATATCACATCATCCACCCCGCAGGTGAAGATGTAAAAAAAAAAAAAAAAAGTGCCAAAACAGACATTTGGTCACTTCCCTACAAAAGTGTAATAGCAGGCGATCAAAGGCGTATTTTTTCAAAATGGTACAATCAAACCGTCATCTTGTCGCAAAATGATACCCTTACCTGAGACAATCGCCTGAAAATAAAAAAATATGGCTTTCTGAAAATGGCACAAAAAAAATATTTTATTTGGTTCAAAAAAAATCTATGTGTAAAACTTTCCAAAATAAAAAAGTTACACATATTGGGTACTGCCCGTCCGTAACACCTGCTCTTAAAAATATTACATGAGATCGCCCCCAGACGAATGCTGTAAAATTTTTTTAAAAAAAACTATTCCATAACAGCCATTTATTTTCACCTTGCCTCACAAAAAGTGTAATACCACACGATCAAAAAGGCGTATTTACCCCAAATGGTACCAAATCAAACCGTCATCTCGTCCGCAATAACTCAAAGACATAACTCAAAAAATAAAAATCATGCTCCCGCAACCAATCCATCAAAATCTGTTGGCAAAATCCATATGGCACTCTTTCGTACTGAGTCCTGCCATGTGCCCACAAGCAGTTTTACCACCACATATGGGGGTGTTGTATTCAGGAAAAAGGTAACAAATTATGGGGTGCTTTTCTCCTTACCCTGTGAAAATAAAAAATTTTGGCTAAAGCAACATTTGATTGGAAGAAATGAAACTTTTCATTTTCACAGCCAAGTGTTTCCAAATTCCGTAAAACGCTTAGGGGGTAAAGTGGCCAGTACTTAATACTTAATATATTTAGTACTTAATTATTCTTTTGAAAGGGTGTAGTTAAAATGGGGTCACTTTTGAGGGTTTTCCACTGTAGGGGTACGTCAGGTCTCTCAATTACAAAATGGTGCCTAAAAACCATTCAGCAAAATCTGCCTCCAAAATCCGTATGGCGCTCCTTTCCTTCTGACCACTGCCACAAACCCATAGAGACGTTTACCACCACATATGGGGTATTTCGGTAAACTGCAGAATCAGAGTAATGTATATTGAGGTTTAGTTTGCTGTTAACCCTTGCTGTTTTGCAAGAAAAAAATTATTAACATGAATAATCTACCAAAAAAGTGAAATTTTGAAATTTCACCTCCATTTTCCATTAATTCTTGTGGAACACCTCAAGGGTTAACAAAGTTTGTAACAGCAGTTTTTTATAATTTGAGGGGTGTAGTTTCTAAAATGGGGTCATTTATGGGTGGTTTCCATTACGTAAGCCACTCAAAATCACTTTATATCTGAATTGGTGCTTAAAAAAATGGTTTTGGAAATTTTGTTGAAAATTTGAAAAATGGCTTCTAAACTTCTAAGCCCTCTAACGTCCAAAAAAGTAAATGACATTTAATAAAATTTTTGCTAAATTTGGTATTTTTTTATAAATAAAAATGAAATATTTTGCCACAAATTTACTACTATCGTGAAGCACAATATGTGACGAGAAAACAATCTTAGAATGGCCTGGATAAGTAAAAGCGTTCCAAAGTTATTACCACATAAAGTGACACATGTCAGATTTGCAAAAAACGGCCTGGGATTTGAGGTGAAAAGTGGCCCGGTACTGAAAGGGTTAAATGATCCAATAAATTTTGTTCTACTTCACAATTGTGACCCACTTGTTGTTGATTCTTCATCAAAAATTTAAAATGTTATATCTTTTTGTTTGAAGCCTGAAATGTGGCAAAAGGTTGAAAAGTTCCAGGTGGACGAATACTTTCGCAAGGCACTGTACATGAGGATCCTCCATGTATATGAGTGCCTGTATGTATAATGAATATCTTTTGTATTAATGTGTTAATGTACAACTGTGTGTATAAAGGTTTGTGTGTGTGTATATACTCCGTATAGTTGTATGTATGTGTGCATATACCCTGTATATGTGTATGTATGTATGCATATACCCAGAGGCGTAGCTAAAGGCTCATGGGCCCTGGTGCAAGAGTTCAGCTTGGGCCCCTCTTTCCTCAGTACTTTGTGTGTCTTCTTATGCGACACAAGGGTCTTTGGGCCCCCTCAGACTCCTCGGCCCAGTAGCGACTGCTACCTCTGCACCACCTATAGCTACGCCCCTGCATATACCCTGTATATGTATGTGTATATACCCTGTATATGTGTATGTATGTGGTGTGTGCGCATATACCCTGTATATGTGTATGTATGTGTACATAGACACTGTATATGTATGTGTATATACGCTGTATATGTGTATGTATGTGTGTATATATCCCCTTTATATGTGTATGTATGTATATACCCTGTATATGCGTGTATGTATGTGTATATATACCCTGTATATGTGTGTGTGTATATATACCCTGTATATGTGTGTATGCATGTGTGTATATATACCTTGTATATGTGTGTGTACAGTATATACCCTTTATGTGTGTGTGTGTGTATATATATATATATATATATATATATATATATATATACACACACAGTGTGTGTACTGTATCACTTTTTAATCATTTTTTGTTTTTCTGGTTGTGAATATGCAAAAAAAAAATTATAGCATTTCTTATCGCAAACGACGAAGAGGATAAATTACATGATTGTGTAGTGTGGGTAGTCACGGATGCAGTGATACCAAATATGTGGAGGGGATTTTATTTTTGCAATTTTTTTGATTGAACAACCTTTTGGAAAAAATGTGTATATTTTTAATTGGATTTTTTTCCTTTTTATTTAACTGCTTCATGACCGGGTGATTTTCAGTTTGTTTTTTTTTACTCCCAGCCTTCCCAAAGCCATAACTTTAGTTTTTTTTACATTTTAATACTAAAAAAATATATTTTTTTCTTTGCATTACCATATTCTAACTCCCTTAACTTTTATTTCTAAGTGTACGTAGCTGTGTGACCGGTCATTTTTGTGGGAGATCTGTACTTTCCTTTGGTACACTTTGTGGTGTGTCTGACTTATTGATCACTTTTTATTCAATTTTTGTGGAAGGTGAAACAACAAAAAATGTAGAAACGCCATTTTGACTTTTTTCCGTTTCACTGTTTGCTGTATGGGATAAATATTTTTTATATTTTAATAAAATAAACGTGTTTATTTTACATTTATGGTGTGTGTATGTGTGTGTGTGTGTATATATATATATATATAATCCAATAAATATATATAGATATATATATAGATATATATATAGATATAGATATATCATTTTTAAAAATAATAGACAGGTCCTATCCTTATCCGTGATACGGACAAGAATAAAACATGTTCTGTTTTTTTAAGGTGCGGAGGCAGGGATCAAAAAGCGCTCTGTAGTGCTTCTGTGGGCTTCTGCTCCGTGCCTCCACTCCGCACCAGTCCTGTTTGCGGTCTGTAATGCAGGCACGGCCCCCCGTTTGTGTGCATAAGCCCTAACAGACAATCTCTTGATGGTTTGTATAAGACATCGCATTTAACTTTCTTTTGTGTAAAAAAAAAAAAATTTGTGAGAATAAACAAACCATGCCACCCATGGTTTTTGACACTTTTTTCTGTCATACAAAAAGTGTAGCCCAGGACTATGGGATCGCGTGACCAGTGTCGCCCTCACCTTAGGTCTGAGCTACACTGTGACTTTTTGTAGTGCGACTAATTGATTTTAACTATTGAATGACAGCAGCAGGTCAGAAGATTGCATTCATTTGGACTACAGCTATAGTTAAAATAAATCAGTTGTGTTACAAAAAGTCGCAGTGTAATTATAGTCAATGGTGTCTTATTGCGACATACTGCGACACGACAGTTACACAAAAATCCATCTTGGATACATTTTTTGAGTATATCCTATGTCTCACGATATAATTAGATACATAGATAAGCAGACAGTATCACACAGGCAGGGGTGTACATAGAAATCATTGGGCCCCATAGCAAGAATCTGAATGGGCCCCCTAACCCCGCCCACTACCCCGGCCCATCCCACATGCTGTCCTGGCTCCTCCCATGCCAAACCCCCATTTGCCAATAAAGAAATGTATACATGAGCTACTGATTTATTTTTTTTTTTTTAAATTAAGGAGACATTATATTGAATGGGGGTAGCCACAAGGATGGATTATACTATATACTATACAGCATGGTGTAGGGATTATACTGTATACTATACAGCATGGTGTAGGGATTATACTGTATACTATACAGCATGGTGTAGGGATTATACTGTATACTATACAGCATGGTGTAGAGATTATATGGTATACTATACAGCATGGTGTAGGGATTATACTGTGTATTATACAGCATGATGTACGGATTATACTGTATATTATACAGCATGGTGTAGGGATTATACTGTATACTATACAGCATGGTGTACGGATTATACTGTGTATTATACAGCATGGAGTACGAATTATACTGTATACGATACAGCATGGAGTACGGATTATACTCTATAATATACAGCATGGTGTAGGGATTATACTGTATACTATACAGCATGGTGTAGGGATTATACTGTATACTATACAGTATGGTGCAGGGGTTATACTGTATATTTTACAGCATGGTGTAGGGATTATACTGTATATTATACAGCATGGAGTACGGATTATACTGTATACTATACAACATGGAGTACGGATTATACTGTATACTATACAGCATGGTGTACGGATTATACTATATACTATACAGCATGGTGTACGAATTATACTGTATACTATACATACAGCATGGAGTACAGATTATACTGTATACTATACAGCATGGTGTACGGATTATACTGTACTACACAGCATGGTGTACGGATTATACTGTATACTATACAGCATGGTGTACGGATTATACTGTATACTATACAGCATAGTGTACGGATTATACTGTATACTATACAACATGGTGTATGGATTATACTATATACTATACAGCATGGTGTACGGATTATACTGTATACTATACATACAGCATGGTGTACAGATTATACTGTGTATTATACAGTATGGTGTACGGATTATTCTTTATATTATACAGTATGGTGTATGGATTATACTGTATACTATACAGCATAGTGTACAGATTATACTGTATACTATACAGCATGGAGTATGGATTATGCTGTATACTATACAATATGGTGTATGGATTATACTGTATACTATACAGCATGGTGTACAGATTATACTGTATACTATACAGCATGGTGTACGGATTATACTGTGTATTATACAGTATGGTGTACAGATTATACTGTATATTATACAGTATGGTGTACGGATTATACTGTATATTATACAGTATTGTGTATGGATTATACTGTATATTATACAGTATGGTGTATGGATTATACTATACATTGTATAGCATGGTACAGGGATTATAATTAGAGATGAGTGAGCACTAAAATGCTCGGGTGCTCGTTATTCGAGACAAACTTTTCCTGATGCTCGGGTGCTCGTTTCGAGTAATGAACCCCATTGAAGTCAATGGGAGACTCGAGCATTTTTGCAGGGGACCAAGGCTCTGCCTAGGGAAGGCTGGGTGAAAACCTGGAAACCTCAGAAAATGATGGAAACACCACGGAAATGGACAGGAAACAGCAGGGGCAGCATTCATGGATGCCTCTGAGGCTGCCTAATCCCACCATTACCCCAAATTCTCCTGCAACAGCCTGGTGGTTACCCTCATGGCAGTTGTGCTCACCCAGACCAAGAAAGGCGAGGCACATGCCCATCACATGTTAGGGAAGCACCCAACTAGGTGCAACGAAGGTCCATCACCGCCTGCAGGTGACACCACTGCTCATGCTGGCACTGCATAAGCCTGACACAGTATGGTGATAGCGTAGTGACACCAACAAGTGACCAAGTTAGATTGAGGTAGCAGTCAAATGTCTGTAGGCGAGCCTCCCAAAAATTTGTTTTGGAGTATCCGAAGTTGACCCTCCTAAAAAATTGTTTAGGAGTGTCTGTAGTTGACCCTTCTGTAAAATATTTTTTTTGTTTTTCCTGTTATTAGTTTATGTACAACCCATGGCTGGCATGGTGGGAATATATAGGTTTTGTGTCACAGACGGTCCACTGCACCGTTACATTTTCTTCATCATTGCCAATTACTTTTTCGCCAACTGTTGTCTGGCAATGATAAAAGGGAAGGTGAATCCACTGCCGAAGGAAAGTGTCATCCTCCTACAATTCTACACTTGCTCTCAATTGAAAAGGGGATGTTCTTGCCATGGCCTTCCTCATAGTGGCCGCTTCTGCGGACGACAGAGGTGGTGTACCTACTGACAGCCTGACCGAACACGATGGCAGACCGGGAGACACTCCCTCATGTAAAATTGTTTTGGAGTGTCTGCGGTTGACCCTCCTGTAAAATAGTTTTATCATTTTTTTGTTTTTTCCTGTTATTAGTTTATTTACAACCCATGGCTGGCATGGTGGGAATATATAGGGAAGCACCCAACTAGGTGCAACGAAGGTCCATCACCCATGCCCATGCTGGCACTGCTCTCCTATCCCCAGCCACACGATGCAGGCATAAGCCTGACACAGCATGGCGGTGACACCAACAAGTGACCAAGTTACATGTGGTAGCAGGTGAGCCACCCAAAAATTTAGCCTGACGCAGCATGGCGGTGACAACAGAGTGACCGAGTTAGACTGAGGTAGCAGGACGTGAAGCACGGATGGTAATTCGAAGGTGGAGGAGGAGGGATTGGAGGAAGTGGCATAGTAATTCTGAGAAACTGTGAACGAGGTAGGCCCCGCAATCCTCCAAGTGGGCAGTACATGAGCGGTCCCAGGGTCCAACTCGGTCAGAGTATGTGAAATGCTCAGGGTGTCCGAACGCCGGGCTCGACGGCGGACCTGTTTCGGGTTATCGATTGTCGAAATGTTGCTTACATCAAGTTTAGTATCTGTTCTCATCAGTTGCTGTGGCTGTTGGTGGTAAAGTGGTGAGCATAGCTGCTTCCCAAGCAGTTGACCCGGGTTTGATTCCCGTCTATCGCAGGAGGCAATTAAAAGAAGAACCAAAAAAAAATCAGTACAATATCTAATACGTCCCCTACCCGGGTAAATTGTTTGGAGAGAGGGCCTGTAGGTGGGGGCAGGCTGGGGGGAAGGAGGTTGAGCTGGAAGAGCCAGAGGAGTGCCCCCTTGGCTAGCGTGTGTGGTGGTGACAACAGCCGGATGGAGTCCGAATGACGACGCAGGACCCCAACTTAAAAATTTAGCATCAACCGGTACAGTTGTCAACTATGAGATTGATCAAGTGGGGCATGTGTTGTATGTATTCTTCTCAGTTTAATACCATATACGGCACCTATCCGGAAAAATAGTTTGGAGAGAGAGAAAGAGAGGAAAAAGACGTATTTTTAAAAGTGACGTTCAGTATGGATCAGTTAAAGAGAAAAAAAGGATTTTATGAAATGGATTTGTATCACTGAGAGCAAAAGAATCTATTTTTTTACGTGACATGCAGTATAGATTACTTGGAGATAAAAAGGGGAATGTGCAGACTTGGGCTGCTATAGTGCAAACCACTATGGTGGTGACAACAGAGTGAGCGAGTGACACTGCGGGAGCAGGTGAACCACATAAACATTTTTCGTGGCCCTGTATGGCGGCGGTGACAACAGAGTGACTGAGTTAGTATGCGATAGCTGGTGAAGCACCCAAAAATTTAGCCTGACACAGCATGGCGGTTACACCACCAATGACTTTGTCCGACTGAGAATGCAGTGAAATGGTTTTAGTTGAGCCTCAAAAAATTTTTTTCTTTTCGGAGTACATAAAGTCTACCCTCAGCAAAAAAAAATTTTTTTTTTAAATGTCGGTACTTGCACCTCCTGAACAATTGTTTTGGACTGTCTGTTTGACACTCCTGAAACATTGTTTTACACTGTCTGTAGTTGATACTGCGGAAAAATTGTTTGGAGAGAGGGCCTGTAGGTGGCCCTCCGGAAAAATTGTTTGGAGAGAGGGCCTGTAGGTGGCCCTCCGGAAAAATTGTTTGGAGAGAGGGCCTGTAGGTGGCCCTCCGGAAAAATTGTTTGGAGAGAGGGCCTGTAGGTGGACCTCCGGAAAAATTGTTTGGAGAGGGCCTGTAGGTGGACCTCCGGAAAAATTGTTTGGAGAGAGGGCCTGTAGGTGGACCTCCGGAAAAATTGTTTGGAGAGAGGACCTGTAGGGGGCCCTCCGGAAAAATTGTTTAGAGAGAAGGCCTGTAGGTGGACCTCCAGAAAAATTATATAGAGAGAGGGCCTGTAGGTGGACCTCCGGAAAAATTGTTTGAAGAGAGGGCCTGTAGGGGGCCCTCCTGAAAAATTGTGGTAAAAGAGTGCCAGTTGGACCTCTAAAAAATGGCATTTTTTTGGTCAGCGTTAGGCAAAGACGACAAGGAGGAGGAGGAGGAGTAGGAGGAGTAGAGAAGAGGAATCGGATACATAAGTAATGTTAATCTTTAGCTGCTTTCCCCCGGAGGAGATTTGAATTCCGGTGAAATCCAGGCTTTGTTCATTTTAATAAGCGTCAGCCTGTCAGCGCTGTCAGTTGACAGGCGTGTACGCTTATCGGTGATGACGCCACCAGCTGCACTGAATGCCCGCTCTGACAGTACGCTAGCGGCAGGGCAGGCCAGCACCTCCAAGGCGTACAGCGCCAGTTCAGGCCACGTGTCCAGCTTTGAAACCCAGTAGTTGTATGGAGCAGAGTGATCGCTACGGACATTGGTATGGTCAGCTAGGTACTCCCTCACCATCATTCTGTACAGATCCCCCTACTCTGCGTAGACTGGGGACAGGTGACAGTGTCTTGCTGGGGTGACATAAACCTGGGAAAGGCCTTGGAGAGCGTTCCCCTGCCAGTGCTGGACAAGCTGCCTGCTCCCCTACTCTCCCCCGCTACTTGGCCCACAGAACCATGCCCTCTGCCGCTAGCGGCGTCAGATGGGAAGGATTGTTTCAGCTTGTGCACCAGGGCCTGTTGATATCTATTCACTCTCATACTCCTTTCCTCTGCAGGGATGAGAGTGGAAAGGTTCTGCTTGTACCGTGGGTCCAGGAGAGTGAACACCCAGTAATCGGTGTTTGAAAAAATGCTTCTAATACGAGGGTCATGGGATAAGCAGCCTAACATGAAGTCTGCCATGTGCGCCAGAGTCCCAACACGTAAGAATTCCCTCTCCTCACTGGCCTGACTCTCCATTTCCTCCTCCTCCTCCTCCTCCAAGTCCTCCTCTTCAGCCCATACACGCTCAAGAGTTAAGGACTGAGCACTGGTACCCTCTTCTGTCTCGCCGACATTCTCATCCTCTTCTTCCTCATCCTCATCCCCCTCCTCCGATACGGGCTGAGAAACAGACCGGAGGGTGCTCTGGCTATCAAGCGACGTATCTTCCTCCACCGTCTCTTGTGACAAGCGCAAAGCATCCGACTTCATGCCGAGCAGTGAGTTTTTCAACAGGCAAAGCAGTGGGATGGTGAGGCTGATAATGGCGACATCGCCGCTGACCATCTGTGTTGACTTCTCAAAGTTGCTCAACACCTGGCAGATATCAGACATCCATGTCCACTCCTCATTGTAGACTTGAGGAATCTGACTGACCTGACTACCAGTTCTGGTGGAAGTTGACATCTGGCAGTCTACAGTCGCTCTGCGCTGCTGGTAAACTCTGGATAACATGTTTAATGTGGAATTCCATCGCGTGGGCACGTCGCACAACAGTCGGTGAGCGGGCAGTTATAGGCGGCCCTGCGCTGCCCTGAGAGTGGCAGCATCTGTGGTCAACTTGCGGAAATGCGCACAGATGCGGCGCACCTTGGTGAGCAAATCAGACAGATTGGGGTATGTCTTGAGGAACCGCTGAACTATTAGATTGAACACGTGGGCCAGGTATGGCACATGTGTCAGTCTGCCGAGTTGCAGAGCCGCCACCAGGTTACGCCCGTTGTCACACACAACCATGCCTGGCTTGAGGTTCAGCAGTGCCAGCCACAGATCGGTCTGCGCCATGATGCCCTGTAACAGCTCTTGGGCGGTGTGCCTTTTGTCACCTAAGCTCAGCAGTTTGAGCACCACCTGCTGGCGCTTACCCACGGCACTGCTGCTGCACCTAGAGCTACCGACTGAAGGCGCCGTGCCCACGGATGGTAATTTGGTGGAGGAGGAGGAGGGGTCGGAGGAGGAGGCATAGTACGTCTGAGAGACCGTGACCGAGGTAGGCCCCGCAATCCTCGGTGTGGGCAGTACATGAGCGGCCCCAGGGTCAGTCTCGGTCCCAGCCTCCACCAAGTTAACCCAATGTGCCGTCAGTGAGATATAGTGTCCCTGCCCGGCAGCACTTGTCCACGTGTCCGTGGTTAGGTGGACCTTCTCAGAAACAGCGTTGGTCAGGGCACGGATGATGTTCTGTGACACATGCTGGTGTAGGGCTGGGACGGCACATCGGGAAAAATAGTGGCGGCTGGGGACCGAATACCGAGGGGCAGCCACCGCCATGAGATTGCGAAAGGCCTCGGTCTCTACCAGCCTATAGGGCAGCATCTCCAGGCTCAGCAATTTGGAGATGTGGACGTTGAGGGCTTGGGCATGTGGGTGGGTGGAACTGTATTTCCTCTTGCGCTCCAGCGTCTGCTGTAAAGACAGCTGAATGCTGCGCTGGGACACATTGGTGGACACTGTGGAGGTGAAGGTGTGGTTTTCCGGCGGGAGGCGCTCATGCCGGGGTCCTGGGCAGAGGGTTGACTAGCAGAGGCAGCGAGTGACAAAGGGCAAGGAGCAGTGGTGTGACCCGCAGGAGGTGAACGGCCTTGGTTCCATTGAGTGGGGTGTTTAGCACTCATATGCCTGCGCATGCTGGTGGTGGTTAGGCTAGTAGTGGTGGCACCCCTGCTGATCCTGGTGTGGCACAGGTTGCACACCACAGTCCGTCGGTCATCCTCACTTTCTTTAAAGAACCTCCAGACTTGCGAACATCTAGGCCTCGCCACGGGAGCTTCACTACGTGAAACAGTTGCTGCTGATGCACCAGCTCTGGCCCTGCTTCTCCCTCTGGCCACACCACTGCCTCTTTCAACCTGTTCTGGTGTAGCACTCGCCTCCGCCTCAGAAGCACTGTCTTCACTAGGCTTATCAACCCAGCTTGGGTCAGTCACCTCGTCATCCTCCGATTCCTCAGTCTGCTCCCCCCTCGGACTTCCTGCCCTGACAACAACTTCACCACTGTCTTACAACCATGTCTCCTCATCGTCTGACACCTCTTTACAAACTTCTTCCACTAAGTCAACATTGTCATCATCATCATCACCCACAGACTGCGACAGTTGGAAAACTTGGGCATCAGGAACGAGGTCAGCAGCAACCTGAGAAGTGGTTTGTGACTCTGGGAAGGGTCCAGAAAAAAGTTCCTCAGAGTATGCTGTTTAGCATTCCAAATTTTCCTGGGAGGGGGCAGACTTGGGGGAAGGAGGTTGAGGTGGAGGAGCCAGAGGAGTTCTCCCTTGGGTATTGTGGGTGGACTGCGTGGAAGACTGACTGGTGGACTAATTACTTGAAGCATTGTCCGCAATCCACGACATCAGCTGTTCGCACTGTTGTGGTTTCAACAGTCCTCTACCACGTGCCCCTGTAAGTTGAGACACGAAGCTAGGGAGTGTATCTCTGCGGCGTTCCTCTGCTCCCTCATCACCAGGTACTGTCTCACCCTGCCCAGGACCACGGCCTCTGCCCCCTGCAGTAATTGAATGCCCACGCCCACGCCCTCGTCCCTTAGCCCTGGGGTTCAACATTTTCTGTATATAAGTGTATTATATGAAAAAAAATAAAAATAAATGGGCTTACTGTACTGAAACCCACAAACTTGTTCAATCTGAACAAGAAAATATATAGGTGGATAAGTTAGAGCAAAATTATGTATGTTATTACGTACCACGCAGTATGGAGCAATTACACTGAAACTATTAGATTAGGCAGACTTGGCCTGCTTAATTGCAACCCAGACAAATGTTGCACAGAGATTTTTGTAATGTAGCTGTATCAGTGAAAGCAAAAGACCTTTTTTACTGACGTGACGTACAGAATGGGTCACCTGGACAGAAAATACGGATTGTGGTGACTGAACAGCTGAACTGTGACACACAGAATGGTTACACACAGCTGTGTGAAATGGATTTGTATCACTGAGATAAAACAACAAAAAAACTATTTTTTTATATATATTTTTTTTTTAATATTTTTTTTTTATATATATTTTCTTTTGACGTGACGTGCAGAAACTATCAGAGAGCAAACTCAGCCCCTGTTGACGGTGGCTATTTTGACTGCAACCCAGACAAATGTCGCACAGAGATTTTTGTAATGTAGCTGTATCAGTGAAAGCAAAAGACCATATTTGATTACGTGACGTACAGTATGGGTCACCTGGACAGAAAATACGGATTGTGGTTTGTGGTGAGTGGACAGCTGAACTGTGACACACAGAATGGTTCCACACTGCTGTATGAAATGGATTTGTATCACTGAGATAAAACAATAACAAAAAAAAGTGTTCTATATGGCGATAGCTGCACTACTAGTGCCAGCCAGTCAGCCAAGCCAGGAGACGAAAAAAATGTCTTGTAGCCCTTAGAAGGGCTGTTGGGTTCTTTTGAGATCACTCCTGCCTAACAAAGAACTAAATGCAGGCCCTAACACTCTCCCTGAAACGCAGCAGCTCTGTCCTTATCGACATCCAGACAGCATCTGAGCCGAGCACCGCGGGCAGTCACTAGTATATTCCAGGGTCACCTGATCAGGCCAGCCAACCCCTGCTATCGACATGTAAGGGCCCCACGTGATGCTGGGTGTACCACAGAGTCTCCTGGCTTGTGATTGGCTGAGTTTATAGGTGCCAAAAATGCACAATGTGGAAGATGCCATTTCCTCGAGCATGGCGAGATACTCGTCCGAGCAGCGAGCACTTACGAGTACCGTAATATTCGAACAAGCCCCAAGCTCGGACGAGCATGCTCGCTCATCTCTAATTATAATATATACTGTATAACAAATGCATGGCGGTTACACCATGCCGGACAGTATAACCCCTGCGCCATGCTGTACAATATACGGTATATACACAGTAGAGGTATAATGTATATTGTCTGGCACAGTGTATGCATATACCCACACACATACATACACACACATACATACACACATACATACACGAAACACATAAAAACTTACAGTTACTTGTCCCTTGTCCTGACGCCACTCTGGAGGGGGCTGGGCCTTGGTCTTCTTCTTTCCTCTCTTTTGCCACGCTGCACAGGTCCGCAGCATGAGGGAGGAGGCGGGGTCAGCTGGGAGTGCACTGGAACGTCCTGAGAGCGCCAGGACGTTAGGGTAAAAGTCCGGTTTGCGGCGGTGAGCGGGCCAGGAGAGGCCCGGAGCGCAGGAAGTGCAGGACGCACGGGACGGGACACATCTTAATTAATGAGTAGGGTGCGGGGCATCCCGTGCGCTCCGGGCCCCCCCTGTGCCGCGGGCCCCATAACAGTGGCGTAGTCTGCCTATATGGGCGGTACGCCACTGCACACAGGATAGGATTAGATACACAGCTCAGCTGTCAGTATAACACATAATAGGATCAGATATACAGCAGCCAGTATCACAAATGATAGGATTAGATACACAGCTCAGCAGACGGAAACACACGTGATATTGTTAGATACAGAAGTTCAGCAGTTTCACACATGATGGGATTAGTTACACAGCCCAGTACACAATATCACATGATAGGATTAGATACAGTGATTCAACAAACAGTATCACGTATAAGATTAAATACACAGCTCTGATTAGTTACACAGGATGCACAAATACTAGGCTTAGATACATCAGAACTATCGTGATTGATAATGTGCTTATGCATCTGATCCCATGATTTTTGAGACAGTAATTTTTATCCAGTGTCTCGGCCTATAATGTGTAATGCTGTGCTACTAAGCTTGTGCCGAGGGTGTCTAAGCCTGTCGAGGGTGATACTGTAGCAGATACATTGTCTTTGCAGCATAGCATTATACATTATAGGCTTAGATACACAGAATAAATAGCACTGCTTCAAATACAGGAGACTAGCAGCACAATATCACACATGATAGGGCCACTTATCCAGTATATGTAAGAATATTATAGAGTTATCATGCGGTTATATACAGGGGCGACTGTGATCAGTGACACTGACAGGAGGCTTTAACTGCTGTGACACAGAGCTCACAGGCCTGGCATGTAGGGGTTTGTATGCACACAGCACGCTCAGCTGCCAGTCACAAAATGGCCGCTCCCAGGAGCTGTTTTCTCTCATAACATAATGACTGAATTTACTGTTGTTATGCTTCCAAAGGTATCTTCTTGTGTGTTTAATTATTTGTATCTCCTCCCTACTGTGATGTAACTTAGTATATTCCGTGGTGACAGGGTCTCTTTAAGGTTGTTTTAGGTAAAGTGTTTCAGGGCTGGGCTTTGTTCTGTCATGTGTAGAAGAAAGTGGGCCACTCATTGCATTTTTATGCGGCAAGGTGCAAGCCACAGTGGACACATGGAGCAGCTGTTGTGAGCAGGGACAGTACATGTTTTTCATTCCCCAATGGGTCAATGTGCAGCACAGCAAGAAATCCTGGTCCTATTGACATCTGTGTGTTGGTCTGGTTCCCACACCACTCGCTCATCTGCCTCCTTCACTTTCTCCTTCATAGACGTCCTCCCATCCCCATTATCAGCAGGGCAGAACATTGCTCTGATTCCTATTCCTTTCTATCATATGTGTAAAGTGAAGCTCTGCCATGCAGTGTTAAAGCTGATCGACGTGGGTTAGAGTAGCCACACAACCAGGGGTGTGGCTAAAAGCTTATGGGCCCTGGTGCAAGAATTCAGCTTGGGCCCCCCTTCCCTCAGTGCTTTGTTCCCAGTGGCGGGGAAGCACATAGCCTTCATGTTGCCTGAGGCAAAAATTAAAACGGCACCCTCCCCCATGCCAAATTCTTGACCTAACCCCTTCCCTCCAGCCAGGGGTGTAACTTGACCAGCATACACTTTCTATAATACCAGTGTCGTCTTGCACAAGGGTCTTTGGTTCTGTGCAGGGACATAGCTATTGGGGTTGCAGGGGTAGCAGTTGCTGAGTGTGCCCAAACACTTAATAAAGTGCATGAAGCAGCAAACATCCTGCTGGCCATCTCCCTGCCAACTACCACTGGGCAAGGTAGTCACTTAAAATGACTGCAACATCATGGTTATGCTGTATTGAGGGAAATAACATATGCTCCCTGCATGGCACGAGATAAACCTAGTCACAAATACTTTTAGAAAAATTACACTAACTTACAGATGGTGCTGACAATGTCCAGGAGACGGTCATCACATTTCAGACATTTTTCTGTGGCAAGCAATGCCCTCCTGGACTTGCAGAGGCAGAGTGGTCAGCTGTTACACCACTTAATCCATGATGTTCCAACTCGCTGGAATTCCACTTTGCAGATGCTAGAGCATCTGATCGAGAAGCGTAAAGTGTTTGGATAAGCTTCCCTATCTCAGCATCTGTTTGTGGTCACTCAAGCAGTCTGGCAGTCTATTTGACTAAATATAGGTGACTATCTGCAGACAACTAGGAACTAACTGCTTCCTTATATACAATATCTAGTTGAACAAGAAACTTATGCTGGGAGGGGTGGAGTACAGAAGCACAACCTAAAAGAAATAATGTTGCAATGTCAGTCTGTCATTGAATTGTATACAGTTTCAATGCAAGACTATGGAAATGACTAAGCAGTTTTCCAGATATAAACATATCAGAAGGTCAATGTGTTTTTCCCTCCAAAACTTTGCAGAAAGTCCCAAAGTCACTCAATGCAAGAGGATATATTAAAATAAACCTCTACAATGCAGCTCAACAATATACAGTACAATGTTAACCCTTCTAAATGCATTAAAATGAGTTGTTGGCTTTGCGTATTAACAATAGGGGCAAATGTCCACTAATGTCCATAGTACAAAGTTTCCTTGTTACAGGGCTCTACTATGCAAAAAAGGATGACGACAGAAGAACAGCTTATGCATAATGTTGGCTGCCCTGTAGCTGTCGGGGACCCAGAAAGCAAAAGTGCCATGGAGGAGGATGAGGAACTGTCACTGCAGGAGGAACAGGAGAACAATTAGGATGATGAGGTTGAGGACATCGGCCACAATCACCAATGATTTTTTACTGGCACATTATAGGGGGTACTATGGCATCTGGCACTAAAGGGGCAATTTTTACTGGCACATTATGGGGGAGAGGAGCACTATAGGGGCATCTGGTGGGGGCAGCAAGAAGGGGCATTTTTTACTGGCATATTATGGGGGACACTATGGGGGCATTTACTGGGGCACTATATAGGGGTATTTTATACCGGCATACATTATGGGGACATTAGCTCAACTGCAGGCACTAAGCGGGGGTATTTCTTGTTCTGTCATATTACAAGGTGAATTATTACTACTTGGGGGTATTATGGTGAGCTTTACTACTACTGGGGGCTATGGGGAACACGATGTCTAGTATGGCCCTATGGGGGCATTACTATTAAGTGTGCTCTGGCAGATAATTATTTCTATTGGTGGGATTTTGGGGAGCACTGTTACTTTTGGTGGCACCCTGGCACAGTATCAATTTAGCACAATTATTTTTGGGGGACAGTATCTTTATACTATTAGTGTCCGGACGCATGTAAGAGGTATGGGGCGCTATGTAGGAGGAGATACTCCGGCTCCTCCCTCTGCCATTTGCAGAAGGAGGATTCAGAGCTTGGTGAGGACAGCCAAGGGGGGCAGCAGGTCACGGGTGGGTGGCAGATGGTGGTGGGGAACCACAGGCCTTGAGCAGGATCTGAGGCGAGGGAAGGAGCTTCCTTGCTGTAGCCTGCTGTTGTCTATTGTATAATGTGAGGCAGGCAGTGCAGCCAGGACACGTCCTCCCCTTGTCAGGACCAGCAGTCATTGCACCCGTTCTGCTGGTCCTGCCCCTGACTCTGGTGGCGAGGTGGTTGCCCGTGGTCAGGCTTCGCCCGCTATTTCGTCAGGCTCCTCCTCCAGCCGGCGGTCTCTGGCTGTGGATGCACGTCCCAGGCAGGGGACGCACGCGACGGTCATAAGTGCCAGGGACGTGGCTGGTGCACGCTCTCGCTCGCGGCCTGTTACTGGTCGCCGGAAAACGCGAGCAATATAGTGTCTGTTTATTTTCTGTTTATTTGGTATCTCAAGAGTTAAGTTTTGGTTCCTTGCTTTCCCTGTCAGCTGGTTGGGTGGGGTCTGCTAGGTATTTAAGGCCCTCTAATGTTTTCCTAGCTGCCAGTGTTTGGAGTTCCTTGCTACTACCTGGTTGTTATTTTTTGCTCTGCAGTTTAGTCTCTTGTTGTTCCTTGACCCTTGGCGTGTTTTTGACTTCTCTCTGCTTGCTGATTTTGTTCCTGACGTACTCTCCTGGTTTTGACGCGGCTACCTGACTATTCATTTGGTTCTTGTTTGTCTGTCTTGTTTGTCTTCCCATCCCCTGCACTTTGCTAGTGTATTTCAAGTCTTCAGCTTGTCGGCTCAGGGGTTAGCCTGAGTGGGCAATAGGCAGGGAAAGGGGTTGGGATTTAGCTTAGGGATCACTTTCCCCTTGTCTGTGTATCCCAGCCCTGACATCTCTGTATGATGTGTACAGGCGGGACTCAACAATATCATTTCAGCTGTACAGTGTTTGCTGGGAGTGGCCTATTATATTTAGGAGGGGCTTATAATAATGGGCGGGGCCAATTTGGGGGGCGCAATTTGACTACTTTGCCTAGGGCACCAAACTGCCTAGTCCCGGCACTGGGGCAAAGCAAGAAAGAACTGAGTTCTTGGGCACACTTGCCGGAATGGCAAACTGTAAGCTTGCTTGTTTATGTAATGACAGACATACAGTATCATTTACATGAAGAAGTTTGATGCTTATTGGATAGCCATGCTTTTATCAAAGAAAAATTTTAGAATGTTTTCCTCTTGCTAAAATGAAGGTCAAATTACTTTATTGGCAGGAAACGTATGCAGCTTGCCACAGCTTTCAATGAGAAGATGGCCCCTCTGCACCCTACGCTGATTCATCCATCTCCTGCCGTCACTGCCACCACACGCAGCAGAAGCCATAGCAAAAGCAGCCAGTTCATTATCATCAATATTTTGAAGAAATTGTTTTATGTGCCACTCCAGGGTGAGGCAAATGAGAAAACAGAAATGGACTCTGGCCATTCTCCAGTGCATATAGTGTTCCCTGATCTCATAGACCTCTGGCAAGGAGACAGTGGCATAGCTACCAGGGAAGCAGGGGAAGCAGCTGCTTCGGGGCCCGAGCTCAGAAGGGGCCCGGGAGCAGTCACTATACTTGGTCAAACCGGGCCCCTGTCAGAGCAGCTGACTTCCCCCGCCTCTCCCCAGCATCAGGACTGTCTGGTGTGGGCAGAGCTATCATAGCCACGCCCCCTTTCATACCCGCAATTCTTCCAGCCGGATCCTTCCATGCGGAGCATGCTGGACATCAGTAGGATTTCCACAACCTCCCAGTGATGTGAGTGTCAGGGGAACTGGGGTTATAATCAGCTTTCCCAGACTGTCCTCATGTCTCTGCACGTGTGACATGCAGTACAGTAGGAAAGCTGGGTGACATTACATCATGAGATGTCATCCAGCTTCCCTGCTATCCTGCATGGCACAAGTGCAGAGGCATTAGAGTATGGGGGAGAGGCACAGCAGGAAAGCTGGGTGTCTATATATGTGTGCGTCCATGTATGTGGTGACTGTGTGTATTTATGCATCCATGTATGTGGAGAGTGCGTATATGAGTGCGTCCATGTGGTGATTGTGTATGAGTGCGTCAATGTATGCAGAGAGTGCGTGTATGAGTGTGTCTATGTATATGGTGAGCGCATGTATATGGAGAGTGCGTGTATGAGTGCAGCTATGTATATGGTGAGCGTGTGTGTGTGGGGGGCCATACAAAAATTTACTGTGGGGCCCAGTCAGTTCTAGCTACGCCTCTGCAAGGAGACTAGGACAGTGGCTCGAACTGGCCCAGTGGCTCTGTTCTCTCTTGCCCAGTCTCTAGTGTTATATGAGACAGGGTTTTCAGCATGGCAGGCGGCGTGACACCCAAACAGACAAGTGAACAAAACATCACTTTTGTCAAAATGAACAAGGCATGGTTCCACAGGGTATGGCTGCTGCTGCCACCACCACCGCCGCTGCCATTACCTGTTGCTTATCCCCCACTGCCACTATCATTACCACTACACAATTGCCACTACTACCACTACCACCCCTAAACAACCCCACAAACATCTACTGCCTTGTCTGCTTCATGCTGCTACTGCTTCCACTACTATTTGGCCACATGCCACGATTACACTACCCTTTCCACAGCCACTCTGTATTGCTGCTGCTCCTAGTTAAAAGGGAGATATTTTTCCAGGCTTATTCAGATCAAGCTACTCTTTCTTCTGACAATTTTAATGTGCGAGTATAAAAAGGGCTAGGGAACTGCCACCGTTGATGCATAAGTTTTGGAACAGCATGTGTGTTTAAACATCATCTGCCCCAATAAGGCACTGTTTAACACTGATAAGCATGCTCTTACCAATGGCTATATATATATATATATATATATATATATATATATATATATCTGTGTCAGTCTGACATTATTTGCTATTGCTGTCATTGCATTCAAGAGCTTAGGGAAGGGGGAAAGAGCAAAAATTCATTAAAAACTTAACACAAGGAGAAAATGTTTTCATTAAAAAAAGTCAGAGCCCTAGGAGACTAGAGGGTGTTTAAATATATATATATATATATATATATATATATATATATATATATATATATATATATATATATCAGTTTTGAGGGCAATTGGAGCAACTTTGATTTGTGTAGAATTGATTTTAACCTGAAACAAAGTTTCTATAATTCAACAAATCAGACAAAACGAATTTCAAGAAACTTGCTCATTTCTGGTTTAGAATGCATTTGCTCATCTCTTAATTCCATTAAAGAGGTTTTCCAGGCTTCTGATATTGATTACATATCCTTGGATAGTTAATTAATATCTAAATGGCAAGAGTCTTATACCCTACACCCTTTCCAATGAGCTATTACCTGCAGCCTCTGGCACCAGAACTAGCTCTTAAATGGAGCAGGAAGCACAGACCCATTGAAATGTAGTGGCCATGCTGGTCATCTCCCAATGAACTGAATGGAAGCTGAGCTGCAATAACCTAACTAGGCCACTACACATTGAATGGCGCTGTGCTTCCTGTTTTATTCAAAGTACTAGTTCCAGTGCTGCAGGTAATGGCAGATCAATATGGGTGCTGGGTGTCAGACTCTCAATCATTGGGGATAGGTATTCAATATCAGGACCCTGGAAAACAACTTTAAAATGTGCTAGTTTCATTAACATTTGAGGAAACACCATAAGGTCACTTTATTGTTATAGAGATACTTAACTGGAGGTTATTATATTTTTCATTGTTTCAGCAGGTGTCACATCAGTAGGAAATACTTCTGTGTTGCGTTCTTCCTTCATAACTTGAATTTGAACCTCTTCCTCATCTTTCCTGATGAAAAAAAGAAGATGCTGATTCTTGGAGGATCTTTATGGGAAACAATAATAATAATAATAATAATAATAATAATAATAATAATAAGAAGAAGAAGAAGAAGAAGAAGAAGAAGAAACCACTTTCAACAGCCTAGTGTTACTAAGAGTAGCTTATCTAGAATTATATTGGAAATGCAAATATTATGAACAGAAATAAAAAATGAACCCCAAACTGATACTGTGAGAAAGCTTTCAATCCATGTTCATTTTTCACATTGTTAAACAATTTTTCTGGTATGTTTTGAATATCTGTTTAAGAGACACCCCCTTTAAAATCTATCAATTTATTGTTTTAAAGGGGTTGTCCGAGTTATTTTTTTGTTCTTTATATGTTTCTAACTTGTCAGGTATAACAACTTTCCCATATACTTTGTGTTTCTAAAGCTGCTGGTTTCTCAGAGTTGACTGAGGGTCACATGACCTATGATGTCACCTTATCTCCCTGGTCTGTGATGTTTCCTTCACAAGCCTCAGAGTTCAGATAACAGTCTGTACACGAGAGGTCACTGGCCACGCCTCCTTTCTTTGCCAGGCTGCTATCTGCTCTCTCCCTGGTTTCCTTCAGATAAAACATTAACCCCTTCAGCCAGAACACACTGAGGGCTCAAGGCTTTACAACAAACAGTAGCTGCAGCAGTGAGAGGAGACAAATGCTGGGCACAAGAGCTGTAGAGGAATTGTATTGTACAAGAACAGGTAGGGAGAAATTCCTGTATGTATTAGCAGTGTCATTGTACAGCTGGGACTTGTAGTCCTACACAAACAACATGCTGCTGAGTATTCCAGCAGGCAGACATGTACTCACAGCACTTGTATTCACTGCCTTTGCAGAGAGGGGGGGAGAAGGGGGAGGGGCTGTGATTGTTGTTATTGCATGTAAACAAAGACCAGAAGAGAACCAGGAAAATTAGGAAATATAGATTTTTTTGCCTAAAACTGGCTTAACTTAGTTATATATTGCTGCCCATCAGATTTACAGTGCTATATATTTTTTGTCATAACTCGGACAACCCCTTTAAGCTCAGAATTTTGTCATAATCCTATTATGTATAGAATACAGTATGACCTCCTTAGAATTAAAGGGATTGTCTGGCCACAAACATTGATGATCTATCATCATGATAGATCATCAGTATCAGTAGTCTGAATCCCCCCACCCCGCCAATCAGCTGTTTGAAGAGGAGGTGTCACTCCATGCTAGCACAGCCTTCTCTTCATTAAACTGTACTTCATCTCAGAAGTGAATGGTGTGAGTACTTGAAATTGCACTATACTGCCACTCAACAGGAGACGTCACCTCCTTTTCAAAAAGCTGATCGGTTGGGGTGTCGGGCCCCCGCTGATCTGATATTGATTGATATTGATACTTAGGATAGGTCATAAATATATATATATATAGCCGGACAACTCACTTTATGTTCACTCATGTTTCCCAAAATGGTAAAAGCTCCCTTTTAGAGTCAATTAATGTTCATATGAAATCATCATTAATCTGTACTTCTGAAGATAAAAATTGTTTGGCCTAAGCCCACAAAGATGGCAAACCAATAGTCTTTCCTAACTATTATGCAGATGTACTAATGCTGTCTAAACTTCATACAGAACATAATTAGAGGATGTATAATTACTAATCATGTCTAAAATGCAGACATTGCAATTTAGACAGGCAGTCTAAAAGTCTTCTATATTTAGCAGTGGCTCAGGCTGGATGAGCAATCTAGACACTTTTGTCTAACGTTATACCATCTATTGGTTGGTTAGCTTAGCATGGATTTTTGATGCAAAATGGCACATCTACAGACATGCTCCTTTCCTCGCAAAGCTGCACCATTTTTCTGCTAAGTCATGCCTCCCTCCTCCCTCTTCTGGATGGATAAGATGCAGTGGATTATTTTTTTGGTTTATTTAATTCATGGATATGTCTAAAGTGAAATGTACCAAATTGCATGAAAAATTTGGTGCAAATGATGCCAGAATTCAGTGCTGCTACAATATAGAAATGTGGGTCACTGTGTCCTTCATAGGGTTTGTCTATGATCCATTGGATATATCTGCCATTATAGCTCATCCTGATTCAAGTAACTGGGACTCAACTGCAGTATGGTATAGCCACATGGTACATGTTAGCAGGCAGGCAGCAGCATGATGGAGGCAGCAGCAGCATCCTCCTGAATCCAGGCTTGGTTCATTTCGACAAAAGTGATGTTTTGCTTTGATAGCAAGGGTAATTATCAGACTCCTTGATGTCAACTTTATGCCTGTTACTATGTAAGCAGGTGAGCATTAGAGAATCTTCAAAAAATTGCTTTGGCGAATAATTGACAAATTTATAACAAGATTTTCTTAATACAAATTTATTTGGTTGAAGTTGCGTTAAAAAATAATCGTTCTGTGAATATTACTGCACAAATTACGAACAGTCTAACCGTTGTTAAAAGTAGGCTACTGAACTGAATATATAAGCATTAGCGTACAAAGTGTGTACGAATTCTTAGCGTACTATTATCTCGCGATTGCGTCATACGCATGCACGACGCTAGGCTGCAGCGTACAGTCCTCAGAGGCAGTCCATATGAATTAGGAAAGTAAGGTGCTCACTGCTATCTATCCAGCTAAGTGCATAATTTACCAAAAACACCATACAATAAGTGCATAATAGGACACATTGCAGTAACATAGTAACATAGTTTATAAGGACGAAAAAAGACATTTGTCCATCCAGTTTGGCCTGTTATCCTGCAAGTTGATCCAGAGGAAGGCAAAAAACCCCTGTGAGGTAGAAGCCAATATTCCTCACTTTAGGAATAAAAAAAATTCCTTCCCGACTCCAATCAGGCAATCAGAATTATTTCCTGGATCAAGGACCCATCTCTAGTAACTATAACCTATAATATTATTACCCTCCAGGAATACATCCAGACCCCTCTTGAACTCTTTTACTGAACTTACCATCACCACCTCCTCAGGCAGAGAGTTCCATAGTCTTACTGCTCTTACCGTAAAGAATCCTCTTCTATGTTTGTGAACAAACCTTCTTTCCTCCAGGCGCAGAGCATGTCCCCTCGTCACAGTCACAGTCCTGGGGATAAAAAGATCATGGGAGAGATCTCTGTACTGACCCCTGATATATTTATACATAGTTATTAGATCTCCCCTCAGTCGTCTTTTTTCTAAAGTAAATAACCCTAAATTTTGATAATCTTTCTGGGTACTGTAGTGCACCCATTCCAGTTATGACTTTAGTTGCCCTCCTCTGAACCCTCTCCAGCTCTGCTATGTCTGCCTTGTTCACAGGAGCCCAGAACTGTACACAGTACTCCATGTGTGGTCTGACTAGTGATTTGTAAAGTGGCAGGACTATGTCCTCATCACGGGCATCTATGCCTCTTTTGATGCAACCCATTATCTTATTGGCCTTGGCAGCAGCTGTCTGACACTGGTTTCTACAGCTTAGTTTGCTGTTCACTAAAATTCCTAGGTCCTTTTCCATGTCAGTGTTGCCCATTGTTTTACCATTTAGTATGTACTGGTGACTTGCATTATTCCTTCCTATGTGCATAACCTTACATTTGTCAGTGTTAAACCTCATCTGCCACTTCTCTTCCCAAGCCTCCAGTCTATCCAGATCCATCTGTAGCAGTATACTGTCCTCTTCTGTGTTAATTACTTTACACAGTTTAGTGTCATCTGCAAAAATTGATATTTTACTATGCAAGCCTTCTACAAGATCATTAATAAATATATTGAAGAGAATTGGGCCCAATACTGACACCTATGGTAACCCACTAGTGGCAGTGACCCAATCTGATTAGGTGCCATTAATAACCACCCTCTATTTTCTATCATTGAGCCAGTTACTTAGCCACATACAGACATTTTCTCCCAGGCCAAGCATTCTCATTTTATATACTAACCTTTTATGTCGTACCGTGTCAAATGCTTTGGAGAAGTCCAGATATACGACATCCATTGATTCACCACGGTCAAGTCTAGAACTTACCTCCTCATAGAAACTGATTAAACTGGTTTGACATGACCGATCCCTCATGAAGCCATGCTGATATGGAGTTATTTGCTTATTTTCATTGAGGTACTCCAAGATAGCATCTCTTAGAAAACCTTCAAACAGTTTACACACGACAGATGTTAAACTTACCGGCATATAGTTTCCAGGCTCTGTTTTTGGACCCTTTTTGAATATTGCCACCACATTTGCTATGCGCCAATCCTGTGGAACACTCCCTGTCAGTATAGAGTCCTTAAATATCAGAAATAAGGGTCTGGCTATGACATTACTTAATTCTCTTAGCATACAGGGGTGTATGCCATCCGGTCCTGGCGATTTGTCTATTTTAATCTTTTTAAGACGTCGCTCTACTTCTTCCTGGGTCAGACAGGGCACTTTTAATGGGGAATTTACTTTTATATTCTGCATTTCATCTGACAGTTTATTTTCCTCAGTGAATACAGTGGAGAAAAAAATATTTAATAGCTTTGCTTTCTCCTCATCGCTCTCTGCAACTCCCCCCTCATTACTCTGTAAGGGGCCGACACCTTCGGGTTTATACTTTTTACCATTTATATAATTAAAGAACATTTTCGGGTTAGTTTTACTCTCTTTGGTGATTAATCTCTCGGTCTCTAGTTTAGCTGCTTTTATTTGTCTTTTACATATTCTATTTTTTTCCTTATAGTTTTTCAATGCTTCTTCGCCACCCTCCTGTTTTAGTGATTTAAATGCTTTCTTTCTGTCATTTATTGCTTTCTTTACAGTTCTATTTATCCACATTGGTTTTTTCCTTAACCTTTTATTCCCATAAGGTATGTACCTCTCACAATTAGATATTAGGATGCTTTTAAAAATATCCCATTTTGTGGTTGAAGAAACACTCTTTTGAATGACAATTTGAAGGTTATTATATTATGGTCAATATTTCCCTGGTGTCGACCAACCTGCACATCTGTTGTTCTGTCAGATCTATTGGTTAATATTAAGTCCAGTATGGCCGTCCCTCTAGTCGTGTCCTGAACCAGTTGGGAAAGGAAATTGTCTTTGGTTATTTCCAAGAACCTGTTTCCTTTATGAGATATACAGGTTTCAGTTTCCCAGTCTATATCTGGGTAGTTGAAATCCCCCATAATAACGACCTCATTATATTTTGCCACCTTGTCTATTTCCTTTAGAAGTAGATTTTCTGTGGACTCTAGTATATTAGGTGGGTTTATAATAAAGTCCTATTAGTATTTTATTATTGTTTTTGGCTCCATTTATTTCTACCCACAGGGACATCTTCATGTCCCTCACTTATATATTCCCGGAGTGTGGGCTTTAGACAGGACTTTACATAAAGGCAGACCCCTCCCCCTCTCCGGTTTTGGCAATCCTTTCTAAACAGACTGTAACCCTGTACGTTAACTGCCCAGTCATAGCTATCATCCAGCCATGTCTCAGTTACTCCCACCATGTCATAGTCCTCCTCACACATCACTAATTCCAGTTCACCAATTTTATTAGTCAGGCTTCTGGCATTAGTGTACATACACTTAAGAGGTCTATGTATATTTTTTACCCCCCTTTTTAAATTTCTATTACCTGTGAAGTAAATATCCGGGGTTTTTGGGTTACTTTGGTTGATGTTTTGCCCAATATTCTTCCTACATTCCTCACTAATCCCAACCCCCACTAACCCTCCACTCTCCCCTCCTATGACCCACTCTCTATCTACACTATCTACCCCCTTATTAGTATTACCTCCCACCCTCCCCAAAGATCCTAGTTTAAAAGCTCCTCCAGCCATCTAACCATTTTTTCAGTACCTAAAAAAGAATACAACAATGGGCTAAAGTGCTTGAACGTTGCTGAACCTGTAAAAACATTATTGCTAAAATACTGCAAATTATGCAAACATTTTAATGCAATCAATTTCACATTTGCAAGCATAATAGGCTCAGATATACGTTTGAGTCTCAGTTCTTGGCTGCTTGGCATAAAACACTGGAACGCATAGTTCAAAATTCAATTGTAATCCACGTGAGGTAATTTTGTAATCCAAACAGGTAACATGTAATCCACATGGATAATATAAAATAGCAGCAAGTAGAGATCCATTTTTGCAAAGGGGGCTCCCAAATAACCTGATAAGGGGGGGGGGAATAGGCATGCTTAGTCGCAACTGGGAATTTTCTGCTGAATGGGGGGAGGGGGAGTTCTGACAAGTCATGGCCATCTGGGTGAGAGTCAAACAGGGGGCAATAAAAACAAGATAAATTAAAAATGTGCCAACTAGCTCTCACCCGTCAGGTGCAGTCCATGTTGTGGCTCCCATAGGTCCAGACCATGAGGTGTCCTTTAAGTCAACCAGACAGAGACAGCCAATTGTAGAAGGGTTCCTCAGATGAGGGACCTGAAGTCCTCCTTGCTGCTACTGCTGCTAAATGACATAAGAGGATGCTCCTGCCTCCTGTAGGCCAGGCTGTCTGCTGTTGTTGAGCTCCACTACCCTCTGCTGCTTGAATTTGGACTTGACCAGGTGGTACTGGTCACAGTGGTGAGCACTGTTGCCACTTGAGCCTTCACCTTTCCGGATCCTCCTGCCGGGACAGCAATGGTAAGGATTTCTGCAGCGGTTCTGGCAAGGCTGCACCCAAGGAAGAACTTCCAGCTCCCCGGGCTGCTGCTGCTGATGCCATTTTCCACGGTAGCTGGTACTGGATCACCATGAGCTGGAAAGTGAAAGATGAGATAGTCAGCTGACCCAGGTGAAAGGACTGTGGTGGTGGTGGTGGCAATCCAAGGATCAGAGGCTCTGGCTGTGGCTGTGGTTTTTCTCTGAAACGGAGGGTGCCATCTGCTGTCTCTTGTAGGCAGTGCACGCGTCCTGTGGCTGCTGGATTATCCAGCCAGGTTTTGGCTAGCGATGCAGGGACCGGGGGCTTGGTCAGTAACATTACCCCGGTAGCAAAGGGGCCTTTTAGGGATGCCATGGGGGTATATTCGACTGATCCCCCACTTAGTCTGTGACGGGCTTGGGGCAGGTAAGGCCATTTAACAGATCTGTAGCACACGAAGTACTCCTCCCTGTCCTCATAGTCTGCGAAGAAGCCACTGCCTCTCTCCACCAGAAACCAGATAACGGTTCCTTTGCGCCTTTCCAGCATAGGGTCTCCCGGCCTCGGATGCTCAAGCACTTGAATAACCCAGTTTTCCACCGCTTTCTTATAGTCCCATAGGGTCTGGGCGTGGGCTGTCACTGATACAGGCACGATGGAATTCTGCCACATAGAAGGTGTTCTCCTGGGTAAAGGAGTGGACACTCCAGACACCTCTGCCGCACCAGCCAGCACGGTGGACACCTCCGGTGCCCGTGCGATTCTCGCCACTGTGATCTCTCGGGGTCACTACCCCACACTATCTCTCCCCAATTTGGACGTAGTTGGTGCGCCATGCTGTCTTGTTCACCACTGGTGTGAACTGGAGAGGAGGGTGGAGTAATAAGGGAGGAGTCTTCACTCCCTATACTTGCAAACAGAAAGTTCCTGGTGGGCCGGGCTGGTTTTTCCCACTTCTGAGGGGGGAGTATCTTCACTTTCCTGCTCTTGATGGGGTGTTTCGTCATTTTCCCACTTCAAATGGGCCGGGGGGAGGGCAAGAAGAATGCGTACGTAGCATTAGCATAAAAAATTTTAATAACATTTAATATTCGTACGAAGCGAATCTGAAAAAATCCGGATTTGCTTAGGAGTAGGAAATAAGGAGAATTTGTAATGAATATACGAAGCAGCAAATAGATTCGCTCATTTCTAGTGAGCATACAGCCATTCTTTCAGCATACATATCCATTCTGGCCAGCATGCTGTAGTTCTTTCCAGCTCCAGCCCTCACGGAGACAATTGAAATCCTGGCTGAAGCCATGGTCATCATTGACCTCTTGATACTCCACCTCCTCCTCCTTTTGCAGTGACAGTGCTCCTCACCCTCCTCTTCTTCCATGGAAAATTCCTTTTGTGAGTCCTAAACAGCTACAGTATGGACAGCAAGCACTGGCGTAACTATAGGGGTCACAGCGGTCACAATTGCGACCGGGCCCCTAAGCCAGGGGGACCACAGGTCCTTGCCAGTGGCACACAGCCAAGACGCAGTGCAAGGGAGAAGGCAGCTTCAGGCTGTAGGACTGCTGAGTGTGTATCACATTTTCCCATTAAGGACACACCAGAGCTGATAAATGCGGGCTGAAGGACTGGATGCCCTGTAAAAGAAGACATAGCTACCAATTAGGATGTCTGCATCCAGTCCCGCGCGCTGCAGTCTCCTCTTCTATGGCAGCTGTTACCCTGCCCCTCCTCCTCTGGTCATGAGGCCTGCTTCTGAGCTCCGGTAGGTGCGCCCATCCCCCACTTCCAGCATAACTTTTCAGAGCAGAAGCCCTCAGCATAGGATGACTGGTGGCTGACTTTCCAGCTGCTAGCTGGAGCCTGGCAGGTCTGCTAGTCTGCTAGGAATAGTATAGTTTCAGGGATTTATCCACATGTTCCCATCTCTCAAATTGGCCCTCAAGGCAAAAAATACTGTATTCCCGCACTACTACTTTCCTCATGTGTATTATTGGTGTCTTAAAACTTCACTTTATTGGTGTCTTTTTTTCATAAATGTGTAGGGCAAGTCAAGTGATTCTGATTACAATTATTTGAAGTTTTCCCTCCTCCATCCTCACAGCACTGAAAAGAGAAGACCCCCTGTGGCTCACTGTTGATGCACTTACTGCCTCCCTACTATATCACTGGCCGTATATACTGTACCTATTCTGCCCTGTCTAGCTGACATCAGTACACCGTCAGTGGTTAGCGCTGACAGTGTACGATATGTGTGATCTGTATTGCCAACTAATTAGCTGTCTGGGAAATACAGGAGGTCAGACAGCGATCTCCTGATTCTCCTGGGGGCTAATTAGGGTGCATTCACATCACCATATGTATTTTGCAGTCTGTAAAATGCAGATCTGCAGAAAATACAGATGATGTCTGTATGACATCCATGTTGCCTCCGTTTTTTTCCCCCAGACTCATTGTAACAACGCCTATTCTTGTCCACAAAATGGACAATAATAGGACATGTTCTATATTTTTGCAGGACTTTGGGATAAACAAAGGGATGTGCTGTTTGCATTTTTTGCGGCCCAATGGAAATGAATGGGCTCACATTCCACCTGCAAAAAATTTGGATTGGATGCAGTAGAAAAATATGGTTGCGTGATTAGTAACCGATACAGATCACACATACACTGCCAGTGCTCACCACTGACTGTGTATAAAACAAAGTGTGTGGTAAAAATAATCAGAATCACTTGACTTGCTCTACACATTTAAGAAAAAAAAAACATGAATGATCTGAGGTCTGATGTGGAGGTGTAAAGGGGGAGCTAATCTGAGCTCTGATCTGAGGGTCTGACATGGAGGTTATTAAAGTAACCGACTCCATCTTGTCACAATTATTAATGTAGCTGACTCCATCTCGTCTCTAAGCAAGCTTTTCCAAACTGCTTAAGGACATTCCAATAAAGGTGGGGAGGGGGGTGGTGGGCAACAAGACTTGTTTAGGTTGCCATGGTCTAAAGGCGAGACCACACAAACCTCGTCCACACATTCCACCACAACCTGCTCGTTCTGTCCTGACATGAGGCTATCATGCCCTGTTATCTATAATCTGATTGGTCAGTGTTCTATATCATAAATCTTTGATTGGTTTTGTGTTTGTGTCTTTGTGTATAAATAAACACTGAGGAAGGGGAAACCCGGACTCTATTGTACACCAACTCTGTGTGTGCTTGATGTCCCCCGGCCGGTGAATCGCTTGAACCTTGACAACTTCATTTTCAGTAGAGGAAGCTGCTCTAACAGTATTTGGGGGCTCTTGTCCGGGATCCCTATCACACCTACCTTGACTGAAGCAAGAAGAGAGCTCCCGAGAGGAAAGGAGAGACATAAAAACCGCGGTGAGTAAGCCCTTGTCTTACTGAAATCAGATCAGAAGTTGATCCTTGCAGAAGTGACGGGTATCCACTCCCGCCCACGAGTCGGGATAGCGCTCCTGCGAGACTGATTTGTGACCGAGTGAGGCGCAAACAGCCAGGAGCGAGAGATAGGCAGTACAGGACTCAAGGTAGTGTGAGACTGCTGTGAGATGGTGCATGTGGAGTGAACACAGAACCCTGTCTTCCATGGAGTATGTGATTGAGTGCTGACAGACCCATAATGCTCATATATGTATAGATAAGCCCTGCGATTACTACGTGAAACAGACAATTAGCATAGACCTATGCATATCTGGTCAGTCGGTGGCTGTGTGGGACAGTGATATCTTTTTGTGAATATTCATGGTGGGCTGAGGGTGGCGGTGTGGTTGAACTCATCTCGGGACTCTCTTGGCGGTGGTGACTCGGTGGGGTACCATTGTAAGGCATACGGATCAGTGTTATGGAATCCAGTCCTCCAAAAGGGGCAGGGATGTCCCTAGGAAAATTGATCCAGCGAGTAGGCGTAGCTACCCTATCAGGAGGGGATCATGGGCTCCCAAATATAGCAGAAGGACTCAGGTCGGTGAACTGAGGTAAATTCAGTCCCAGGGAGTGAATGCTATGGATTTTTGTTAGGGAACTTAAGTAATAGCAAAAAGACTCAGGTGGGTGAACTGCAGGTAAGCAAGTCCCAGGGAGTAAATGCTATAGATCTTAAGGGAGGATTGGCAGTGGAAGGTATAAAGGAGGTGATAAAGAGGGGAAAATTACCAGGTGTTTGGATAAATTGTGAGGGATATAAAAAGAAAAAAGTGAAGGATAAAGGTGAAAGCATTGCTAGAGGTGTCTGAGTAAGCGAAGAGTAGAAGAGGTAATGTTATGTGGTAGAGTAGAAAGACTCTGATGATGAGCACCTCACCGCAGCCTGGGAGTCCCATTAACCATCCCCAAATAATCGCAGTTCAACCACAGGCGCCGCCGTCTCCTTCTGCTCCCATTATATAACTTTTTCCTCTCACTGTCACACCATAGCCACTGATCAGCTACAATAGCCTGTCTTCAGAGCCAATTGCTCCAATCTAACCCCCCTTCCTTTTACCAAGTGAAGTAAGGGAAAGATAGGAGATCCAGACAGTAGTGCCCTATAAATTGTAGTAATTCACAGAGGGAATCTAATATCATCAGATTGCAGACATATCAGGAGCTTGAGATCCATACACTGGATCTGTGCAGAAAAGAAATCATAGCCATCAGAAAATAATATTTGCCCCTCCTGTGGTGAACACCACCCACAGAGAGATCCCATATAATGTCTAATGTGCAGGAATGGAACCCCTCCCTTACTATCTCCCAGCTATTCAGAGGTATCCCAATCTGCCATGCCTGCCGCCCTGCACCCTCCAGGCTTTCCCCACCCCCCACACACCCATCCTTCTGTAATAGTTGTAAATATAAGAAGGGACATACTCTCCCAGGCTAGCACCAAATATCTGTCTGCTGCAGGACTCACTGAATATGAAGTAGCCTTTTTTCACCCCTCCAAATATAACTATCAGTGCTGAGCAGTTCTGAACCCAGGTACATTACTTTCACTGGGTCCAGAAGAGGGGAGTGAAGAATGGGCAGAGCGAATAGAAAACAAGTATGGCGAGGGCAGAGATGTACAAATGAGATGTACAACTGGGGTGCTATAGGAGTCGGAAGAGGGGGGCAATACGAGAAATGTGCCCATTTAGTGACTCAGATGACATACATCACTGTTTTGAACAAATGAAACCAGAAACTAAAGAACTAGACAATGTGACAGATAGTCTAATACCTAATGCAGATCTTGAGCTTTTTGTAGATCCCAGTACTACCCTGAAGGAGAACCAAGGACAGGATTTGCTGTCACCACCTTACATGAAGTACTGCTCCAAGAACCACTTCCCCCTGAGATGTCAGCACAGGCGGTGGAGTTGAAGGCACTCACTGCAGCGTGTATGATGGCGGAAGGACAGGTCACTAACATTCATTGACTCCAGGTATGTTTTTGGCATAGCGCATGATCGACCCATTTGGAAAAGTAGAAACTTTGCTGAATCCTCAGGTTAACACTGAAGAAAGCCCAATTGTTCAGGGCCTTGCAGTTGCCAACAAAGGTTGCTGTTATCAAAGTGTAGACGCACAAGAAGGATACCTCTGCAAAAGCAAGGGAAAACTGCAGGGCTGATGAAGCAGCAAAGGCTGCCGCTCTACTTCCCCTTCCCATAATGGCAGAGTGCCACTTTACAGCAGCAATAGGGAAGGTGGATAAGTAATTGCTGGCCCAAATGCACAAATGAAGCAAATGCTCAAACGAAATGAGGGGATGGAAGGGAAAAGGGGCTGAGAAGAGGCAATAAGAAATCTTGGTAGTAGAGAACAAACTTTGCGTGCCCTGAGCCCTCTACCCCATGATGACACATGGACCCATAAATGCTTCAAAGGAAGCCATGGTGAGTTTAGTGGGTAATTTCTAGATTGCCCCAGGATTCAGCAATGTGGCTACATGCTTTGTTCAGGCCTGCCTGATCTATGCTCTGCCATAACACTGGAAAAGGTGATTAAGGGTTTCCTCTAAGCTCACCAAAAACCATCATACCCATTCCAGCGACTGCAGACAGATTTCATCCAACTACCAAAGGTGGGACAGTATGAGTTTGTGCTTGTCTGTGTGGATCTCTTCTCAGAGTGGCCAGAAGCATGGTCTGTTATCAAGGTGACTGCAAGGACCATGTCCAAGAAGCTCCTCTACTGGTATGTAGGTATGGTAAACTATACAAAGTGATAGAGAGACACATCTCCCAGCAGTAGGACAGGACATACTAGGAGCATTAGAGACAGAACAGGCTCACACACCTTATATCATCCAAGCTGAAGCTCAAGATTCAGAAGGCAGTGGCAGAGAATAAAAAACCCTGGACTGAATGTCTCCCTATTGCACCCTGCAACAGGAACTGATCCATATATATATATATATATATATATATATATATATATATGTCACAGAGTACAGTGATCCCTCAATATACATTGCCCACAGGATACAATATTTTCAACATACAATGGTCGTCCCGGAACCAGTTGATATTGTAACTTGAGGACTACTGTAGATGTTACTTTTTCCAGATCCTTATTCTTTACCCCAGCCCCATTACCCAAAGTATTCTGTGTGTATTAGTGTCTATGCATTGACCCTCACAGCACTCATCAGTCTTGCTATGTATTCTGTGTTTTGTGTATTTTAATGGGGACATTTCTTGTTATCGTTTATTGTTATTTTTGTATGTTCTATAAAATGTGTTTTGTGTATTACCAACAAATCATCTCACCTATTCATGTCCATGTGTTTTCCTCGAGGCCCATAAATAATTACAACGAAACAGATCTGAAAGGTCTACAGCTCACTCAACCTATGTACAAGCCAATCATCCCCACTCCCTTCAACCAGAACAACAGAAGACGCCCTGTGTGTGACGGATGGAACCTGAACATTCTAGATATTTGTGTCTATTGCAGAAACCCCTAGTTATCATCGCCCAGTTAGTGGTAGGGAGAATAAGGCTACTTTCACACTAGCGTTTTAAAATTCCGGTATTGAGTTCCGTCATAGGGGCTCAATACCGGAATAAAACGCTTCAGTTTTGTCCCCATTCATTGTCAATGGGGACAAAACTGAACTGAAGACAACGGAATGCTCCTGAAAGCATTCCGTTCCGTCTTCAGACCGGAGAACAAACCGCAGCATGCTGCGGTTTGCTCTCCGGTCCAGGCATCCGCACCAAGACGGATCCGGAATGACCCCCAATGCAAGTCAATGGGGGTGGATCCGTCTGGTGTGACCATAATGGTAACCAGATCCGCCCTCCATTGACCTTCAATGGAGTTCATTATGGATCTGGCTACACATAGACACATACAGACACAGACATACACATAAACATAAACATACACACACATATAGACATACAAATACACATACATACTTACATGCTCCCTGGCAGGTCTTCGGAGCGTCGGATGGAACGGAACGGCGCGCATAGGTGACGATTCCACCAGGCACCCAGCAGAGGGCGCTGTGGGGGAATCGTGACCTGTGTGAGCTGTCCTGTCCCTCTGACACTCCGAAGACCTGCCGGGGAGCATGTAAGTATGTATGTGTGTTTGTTTGTCTATATGTGTGTGTATGTTTATGTGTATGTATGTACTGTGTGACATGTGTGGGGCCGGAGCGCGGTTCCGGCTCCACACATGTCACTGCGGCAGGCCTGATCCGGCAGCACCCTTCACCTGCCGGATCAGGCCTCCCGCCAGTGTGAAAGTAGCCTAAGGGATAACTAGGGCTGGGCAAGGTTGCAGAGTTTCCAGAGTCCCACCATCAGGGGCTGCTGGGATCATAGGGGTAGAATATCACAGATGAAGGGACAGGATAAAGGGACAGATAAAATGTCTTAAGAGTTTTGTAAAAAAAACGAGGGGAATTGTTAAAGTAACCGACTCCATCTTGTCACAATTATTAATGTAGCTGACTCCATCTCGTCTCTAAGCAAGCTTTTCCAAACTGCTTAAGGACATTCCAATAAAGGTGGGGAGGGGGGTGGTGGGCAACAAGACTTGTTTAGGTTGCCATGGGCTAAAGGTGGGACCACACAAACCTCGTCCACACATTCCACCACAACCTGCTCGTTCTGTCCTGACATGAGGCTATCATGCCCTGTTATCTATAATCTGATTGGTCAGTGTTCTATACAATAAACCTTTGATTGGCTTTGTGTTTGTGTCTTTGTGTATAAATAAACACTGAGGAAGGGGAAACCCAGACTCTATTGTACACCAACTCTGTGTGTGCTTGATGTCCCCCGGCCGTTGAATCGCTTGAACCTTGACAACTTCATTTTCAGTAGAGGAAGCTGCTCTAACAAGGTCTAATCAGGGTCAGATCTGAGGTCTGTTATGGGGGTCTATGTCAGAAGAATCCTAGCAAACGCTCAGTGTTTCATTAAGGTATATTCTTTATTTCACCAGATAATCAAAGATTAATTTGTAAAACATTTTATTTTATTTATGAGTACCGCTTAATACATACAATGATAAAGCATTGTGTCATACCAGTCTACACATCAGGTATGGTCAGAAACAGGCATATACAGTTATCAATATAAGCAGGTAGATCAGCACATGTATAAATCAAAGAATGACAGATGTTACAGATCAAAGTTACTACTAACGGATCTTAGAACATTGGGCATCAGAAACTCCTTACATATATCTGAAGAGAGATTTAAAACTGTAAGAAATTAACCGGGGGGGGCACACCCAGTCTTGTAAGTCTAAAGTCCGAGCATAGTATGTGTAACGTATCCAATAATTAGCACACTCAAAAGGGACTATAGTTTTCTGTATGTTTTCCATCTTCCCCATGTAGCTTCAAATTTTGAGGATACCCTGGAGTCCCAATGTGCAATTTGCTCCAGCCTATAGATTTCATCTACTTTCAGCATCCATTGTGTCAAAGTCGGGGCGACATCTGATTTCCACTGTGCCCCTATAAGAGTCCTAGCCGCTGCCATCAAATGGTGACAAAGCTTCCTAGATTCTATCCGCAAAGGTGAGGAAGGAGGTATACTCAAAAGGCATAATGTGGGTGATGGGTCTACTCGTGTATCCAGTAAGTTGGATACGACAGTACAAATGGAAGTCCAATAGGGGATAATACCTCTGCAAGTCCACCAGATGTGCAAGTAAGTGCCTATCTCAGCCTTACATCGCCAACATATGGGGGAAGAAGTCGGGTACATTTTATGAATCTTACTAGGAGTATAGTGCCACCTGGTCAGCATCTTAAAGAAGTTGTCCTGTAACCGTATACATCTGGAAACTTTGGGAGTACTTGCTAACAAAGTTTTAACAGTATCAGATGAGAAAGTTAACGTCAAATCCTTTTCCCACTCTACTATAAAAGGTGGTTTAGAAGTAGCAAGAGGAGGTAGCAGTGAGGCATACAGTTTCGAGATTTTACGTTGCGGGGGCTTTAAGCTGAGGGCCATTGTTTCAAAGAGGGAAGGGGTCATCTCAGAGGGAACAGTCATATGCCTAGTTACCTGTAGAAAGCGGGTTTTTTGGAAATATGTGAGGGTGGAAAGGGGGTCTGCTACTGGCCCTGATTGTCCATCTAACTGGGTGGTGGCAAGGTACTCCAATACAGATTCTGTATTCCGTTTACACGAGTCTGGTGAATCCCTGAAATCTTTGGGACTATCCCACATAAGATCTCTAATTTGTAAAAGTGGAGAGATAGAGGAGCTGAGCAGTCTGTCTTTAAGACTAGAATGCCATATCTGTAGAGTGTTTCTCACTAATGGGCTAGTCACTTCGCCTATTCCAAGTTGCTTATGTACCTCTGTCAATACCAGTGAGCGAAGTGGAAAAGCCACTATAGCTTGTTCAGTCATTACATCCAGTCTGTCAGTCGGGAATCTCAGCCAGTCCAAAACTCTAGTCCCCAGGATGGCTTTGTAGTATATATGCAAATCGGGGAATCCTAAGCCTCCCGTACTTGTAGGCTGTAATACCCATGTGTAAGGAATACGAGGTCTACCTCCGTTCCACAGATATTTAGAAAGTATCCTGCGTATCTGATCGAAGAAAGGTTTAGGTAAGTATATAGGTAAGACCTGAAAATAATAGAGCACTTTCGGGAGGATAACAGTTTTGATCAAAGTTCTACGCCCAAACCATGACGCAAAGGGAAGATCCCATGACTGGAGTAAGGAGCTGATAATCTTTGGTAGAGGCTGATAGTTCTCCCGGTATAGAGCCGTTGGGTGGGAAGTAAGCTTAATACCTAAGAAAGGTATACTCTGAGTGGACCAGGTAAAAGGAGAGCATTGTTCCAGAAGTTTTTGGGTGGTAGAGTCCAGGGTGACGTTCAACACTAACGATTTGGAGAGATTAACTTTAAAATAAGATATCTTTCCAAACTTCTCCAGGATGGAGTGGACGGCTGAGAAGGCCTCCATTGGGTTGGTAATAATCAGGAGATCATCTGCAAATGCAGCTTGTGTATGCACAATATTTCCTATTTTCATACCCTGTATTCTAGAGTCAAGTCTAAAGGTTTGTAGCAGGGGTTCTAGAGACAACACAAATAACAGGGGGGAGAGTGGGCAGCCCTGTCTAGTCCCATTGCTGATGGCAAAAGAGGGAGATAATGTACCATTTACTAGCACCCGAGCATTGGGTTTATTATACATGGCCATAGTCACCTTCAAAAAAGCTTCTGGAATACCAAAACATGTTAAAGCTTGTACCATGTACTCCCAGTTCACCCTATCGAAAGCTTTCTCGGCATCTGTGCTGAGAAGGACTAAGGGTGTTCCTGAATCATGCGCTCGTTGTATGATGTTAATCAATCTATAAGTATTCATCCTACCTTCCCTGCCACTGACAAAACCCACTTGTTCCTTGTGAACTAAATGAGGAAGGAGTGGCTGCAGCCATAAGGCCAACATTTTAGCCAAGAGCTTTAAATCATTGTTCAACAAGGAAATTGTTCGGTAGCTAGAGCACAGTGAAGGATCTTTTCCCTCTTTAGGGATGATAGTAATTCGTGCCGACAGCATATGGGGATATAAGGCGCCTTCTGCCCACAAGGAGTTACACATCTCCAACAGATACGGGAAGAGGGTGTCCTGGAACGTATCATAGTACTTCATAGTGAGACCATCAGGCCCTGGGCTTTTATGCAATGGAGTGTGTTTAAGGGCATTCTTCAGTTCTACAAGCGTAAAGGGACTAGATAGAGCCGCTCATTGTTCAGGTGTAGTCGAGGGGAGGTTTAAAGAGGTAAGCCATCTCTCAGTGTCCTCAAGAGTCTTGTTATCTGGGGGAGAGGTAAGGCCATCTTTTATATTATACAATTGTGTGTAATATTCAGAGAATCTGGTTGAAATGCGTTCAGTTTGTGCTAGGGGCTGTGCCGAGGCCGACTGTACTGAATGGATATAGGAATGAACCTGTTGTTTCTTCACTTGTGCCATCATAAATTTAGAGGCCTTATCTCCATGAGCATAATATTTAAATTTAGATGATAAATAAGCTTTAGCTGATCGATAAATTAGTTTGGTCTTAAGTTGGGAGCGAAGGTGCTCTAGTTCTTGATATAGTTCTTGGGTAAGTTGTTTTTTGTGTTTGGATTCTAAGGACTGAATCTTAGTTTGCAAAGAAACAATCTCCGCCTCTCTGCGTTTCTTAATGTGGGAGCCCAGCGATATAAAACAACCCCTCACCACAGCCTTATGTGCCTCCCATGTGGTACTAGGTGAAACTTCCCCCGTAGCATTGTGAGTAAAGTAATCCTTCAGCTTGTCAGTGATGGAGATCACATGGACGGGATTGTGGAGGACC
>ONZH01020859.1:0-20017 GCA_900303285.1 Rhinella marina | reverse complement strand
GTGGAGGAGGAAATGGCACTTCATACAGATGGCACTTCACTTTTGGCTGCTTTCCACTGTTAACCTCTTAAACCTTTTGTGGAGGCCCAAAAGTTGAGACCTGTTAAAAATAATTGTGGAGGCCCAAGAGGTGAGACCTCTTAAACATTTTGTGGAGGCCCAAGAGGTGAGACCTCTTTTAAAATTATGTGGAGGCCCAAGAGGTTAGACCTCTTAAACATTTTGTGGAGGCCCAAGAGGTGAGACCTCTTAAAGATTTTGTGGAGGCCCAAGAGGTGAGACCTCTTAAAGATTTTGTGGAGGCCCAAGAGGTGAGACCTCTTAAAGATTTTGTGGAGGCCCAAAGAGGTGAGACCTCTTAAAGATTTTGTGGAGGCCCAAGAGGTGAGACCTCTTAAAGATTTGTGGGAGGCCCAAGAGGTGAGACCTCTT
Source organism: Rhinella marina (assembly GCA_900303285.1). Classification (NCBI taxonomy): domain Eukaryota; kingdom Metazoa; phylum Chordata; class Amphibia; order Anura; family Bufonidae; genus Rhinella; species Rhinella marina. The sequence continues at coordinate 19,585 of ONZH01020859.1, read as the reverse complement.
AAAAGACCTTTTGTGGAGGCCCAAGAGGTGAGACCTGTTAAAAAGTTATGTGGAGGCCCAAGAGGTGAGCCTCTTAAATATATACATTTTTCTTATTTACGGAGCAATTCTACGGCGGTTAAGGAGGAGGAGGAGGAGGTGGAGGAGGAAATGGCACTTCATACAGATGGCACTTCACTTTGGTGCTTTCCAGGTTAACCTCTTAAACCTTTTGTGGAGGCCCAAAAGTGAGACCTGTTAAAAGATAAGATTTTGTGGAGGCCCAAGAGGTGAGACCTCTTAAAGATTTTGTGGAGGCCCAAGAGGTGAGACCTCTTAAAGATTTTGTGGAGGCCCAAGAGGTGAGACCTCTTAAAGATTTTGTGGAGGCCCAAGAGGTGAGACCTGAGACCTCTTAAAGATTTTGTGGAGGCCCAAGAGGTCAAGAGGTGAGACCTCTTAAAGATTTTGTGGAGGCCCAAGAGGTGAGACCTCTTAAAGATTTTGTGGAGGCCCAAGAGGTGAGACCTCTTAAAGATTTGTGGAGGCCCAAGAGGTGAGACCTCTTAAAGATTTTGTGGAGGCCCAAGAGGTGAGACCTCTTAAAGATTTTGTGGAGGCCCAAGAGGTGAGACCTCTTAAAGATTTTGTGGAGGCCCAAGAGGTGAGACCTGTTCTGTAAAGAATTTAAAGATTTTGTGAGGCCCAAGAGGTGAGACCTCTTAAAAATTATGTGGAGGCCCAAGAGGTGAGACCTGAAATTTTAAAAGATTTTGTGGAGGCCCAAGAGGTGAGACCTCTTAAAAATTATGTGGAGGCCCAAGAGGTGAGACCTCTTAAACATTTTGTGAGGCCCAAGAGGTGAGACCTCTTAAAAATTATGTGGAGGCCCAAGAGGTGAGACCTCTTAAAAATTATGTGGAGGCCCAAGAGGTGAGACCTCTTAAAAATTATGTGGAGGCCCAAGAGGTGAGACCTCTTAAAAATTATGTGGAGGCCCAAGAGGTGAGACCTCTTAAAAATTATGTGGAGGCCCAAGAGGTGAGATGTGGCCTCTTAAAAATTATGTGGAGGCCCAAGAGGTGAGACCTCTTAAAAATTATGTGGAGGCCCAAGAGGTGAGACCTCTTAAAATTTATGTGGAGGCCCAAGAGGAGAGCCATAAATATATATATATATTTTTTTTTACGGGAGCAATTCTAAGGCGGTAAAGGAGGAGGAGGAGGAGGTGGAGGAGGAAATGGCACTTCATACAGATGGCACTTCACTTTTGGCTGCTTTCCACGGTTGGAGAAGCAAAGTCCGGGTCAATCCACTTGCTGTTCATTTTGATTAGCGTCAGCCTGTCGGCACTGTCGGTTGACAGGCGGCTGCGCTTATCGGTTATAATGCCCCCGCTGCGCTGAACTCCCTTTCTGATAGCACGCTGGCGGCAGGGCAGGCAAGCACCTCCAAGGCGTACAGGGACAGTTCCAGCCACGTGTCCCAACTTGGAGACCCAGTAAGTGTAGGACGCCGAGGGATCGGGGAGGACAGGGTTACGGTCTGCCAGGTACTCCCGCAAACATCCGCCGATACTTGTCCCTCCTGCTGATAGCGGGCCCCGCAGTGATGGAAGTTGCACGAGGGGTGCCATGAACGTGTCCCACACCTTGGAGAGTGTTCCCCTGGTGGCTGTGGGCCTGATAGATGTTGTGGGGACTCTGGGAGACCCTCTCCTCTCTGCCGCCAGCGATGGTGGGTGGGAAAATCTCCATCATGTTCTGCACGAGTTCCCTCTGGTATTCCAGCAATCGATTTGTCCTCTCCTCTACCGGAATAAAAGAAGAGACGTTATCTTTATACCGGGGGTCCAGGATTGCGAAGACCCAGTACAGTTTGTTCTCCACTATCCGGACAACACGTGTGTCCCGGGAAAAGCAGCCCAGCATGAAGTCAGCCATGTGTGCCAGACTCTGAATAGGCATGACCTCACTGCCCCCTCCAGAAGGATCACTTGCCATTTCCTCCTCTTCCTCTTCCGCCTCCTCTCCGCCCCATCCGCGCTGAACCAATGGGACGCACACAGCCTGACTGCTACCCTCGCCGCCAGCATCCTCCTCCTCTTCCACAGCCACCTCCACGTCGTCCTCCTCCTCATCCTCCTCCTCCTGCAACTGCCACCGTGAAGCAGACAAAAGTGTGGTCTGACTGTGTAGCTCCGTTGCGTCTCCTCCTACCCCCGTCTCCTCTGCGTGCAATGCGTTCTCCCTTATTGCGATGAGGGATTCTTTAAGGACGCCTAGGAGCGGGATGGTTACGCTCACTATAGCGTCCTCGCTGCTGACCTTCTTGGTGGACTCCTCAAAGATACGCAGTACATCGCATATGTCTGCCATCCATGGCCACTCGTGGTTGGCAAACTGAGGGAGCTGAGTTGGAGGCACGCGTGGATTATAATCTGGTACTCCATCAATGCTCTCTGCTGCTCACACACCCTGGCCAACATGAATAGGTGGAATTCCAGCGAGTGGGAAGGTCGCACAACAGCCGATGTTCAGGCAAATGGAGGCGTTGCTGGAGTTTTTTTAAGCTAGCAGCAGCTACAGTTGACTTACGAAAGTGAGCGCACAAGCGCCGCACTTTCACCAGTAGCTCTGCCAGGTTGGGGTAAGTCTTCAGAAATTTTTGGACTACCAGATTAAAAACGTGGGCCAGGCATGGTACGTGATTGAGTTCGGCAAGCTCCAGAGCCGCCACCAGGTTACGGCCGTTATCGCACACGACCATGCCTGGTCCTAGCTGCAGCGGCGACAGCCACATCTCCGTCTGCTGCAATATGGCGTCCCTCACCTCTGGGGCGCTGTGCTTCCTGTCGCCCAAGCTGATGAGCTTAAGCACCGCCTGCTGACGTCTCCCCCGCGCCAGTGCTGCAACGCTTCCAGCTAGCGGCTGAGGGCGATGTTAAGGCAGAGGAGGAGGAGGAGGAGGAGGAGGAGGGGGTTTATCAGAACCCATGCTGGCAATCTTGGGCGGGGGTGGTAGGTAGGCCGTCTCTGTTTGCGACCCCGTCCCCGCTTCCACTACATTCACCCAGTGTGCCGTCAAAGAGATGTAGCGTCCCTGGCCGCAAGCGCTTGTCCACGAGTCGGTGGTCAAGTGGACCTTTGCGCTGACTGCGTACCTCAGGGCCCGCCTGATGTTACGCGACACGTGCTGGTGCAGGGCGGGGACGGCACTCCGGGAAAAGTAGTGGCGGCTGGGGACGGAATAGCGAGGTGCGGCAGCCGCCATCAGGTCGCGGAAGGCCTGCGTCTCCACAAGCCTAAACGGCAACATCTCCAGGGCCAGCAGTTTGGAGATGTGGCAGTTTAAGGCTTGGGCTTGGGGGTGACTCGAGGCGTACTTCCGCCTGCGGTCGAACGCCTGCGAGATGGACAGTTGTTGGGACGAGGAGTGTGAGGGTGCAGGCGAAGAGGCGGGGGAAGGGGAGGCTGAAGGAGAAGGCCCCAAAGTAGCCGAGGCAGAGGCAGATGTGGAGGTGTCCTGGCTGGAGGTCTGGACCGCAGTGGCAGCACACAACAAAGGGGAAGAGGCAGTGGCAGCAGGACCGGGCGCAGTTTGTATTGCGTTTGCTCTCTCCCACTCAGCCCAGTGCTTGACTTCCAAGTGACGCCGCATGCCTGAGGTGGTCAGATTGCTCTTCTCAGAGCCCCTACTCAGTTTTGAGTGGCAGAGTGTGCAAACCGCGCTCAGTTTGTCATCCGCACAAACATTAAAAAATCTCCACACCACAGAAGTACGAGGCCTCGATGGGGGAGCTTCGCGCGACTGCCCGCTGCCGGGAACAGCTTCGGCCCTGCTGGCTGTGGCCTCACTTCTCTGTCTGGACTGTCCTCTGCCTCTGGACATCCCTCTGCCTGTGGACATCCCTCTGCCTGTGGACATCCCTCTGCCTCTTGCTGCCTTTTTCGGTGCTGCGCAGACCACCACCTCTCCACTGCTTTCCCCGCTGGACATCACCCCTGGCCAAGTGGGGTCGGTCATTTCGTCATCCACCACCTCCTCTTCCTCACTCTGCTCCTCCTCCTGCCCACTGGACATTCCAACAGCCTCCCTTGATGGCAACTGCGTCTCATCATCATCATCGCTCATGATAACAGATGCTGGTTCAGGGTCCACATCAGCAGGAGATGGCGAAAACTCAAGTGTTTGGGCATCACTACAAACAAATTCCTCTGCTAGCTCCTGGGATTCTTCCGGCACATCTGAAAAAGGACCCGAAAAGAGCTCCTGGGAGGGGTCAAGGGTGGGATGACTCTGTTGGCCAGGTGTGGAGGAAGGAGGGTCAGAGTGAGACTGTGTGGATGACTGGCTGGTGGACAACTGTGTGGAAGCGCTATCGGCTATCCATTGCACCACCTGTTCAACCTGCTCAGGCCTCAACAGCGGTGTAACCCGCCCCCTGCTTAACTGTCCCATAAAGGCAGGGATTCTGGATGAGCGGGATCCTGGCTGACCCTCACCAGCACGCATTGTATCCCCACTGGCTTCAACAAGGCCCCCAACAGCATTTCCGCGCCCCCGTCCTCGTCCACGTCCGATTCCGCTAGCCCCCCGCCGCATTTTTTTTTTTTTACAATACTTTGCCTTCACAGCCGTGAAATTAGTTTGCAAGAGAACGCACAGTACAGTTGCCAGTTAAGGCCTATATATTGTATTTTTCAAGGTACACAGCCGTGTAGTAACTGAACAGACGGTGGGTATGAACACCAGTTATGAGAAATTACTTTGCAAGAGAACGCACAGTACAGTTGCCAGTTAAGGCCTATAGATTGTATTTTTCAAGGTACACAGCCGTGTAGTAACTGAACAGACGGTGGGTATGAACACCAGTTATGAGAAATTACTTTGCAAGAGAACGCACAGTACAGTTGCCAGTTAAGGCCTATAGATTGTATTTTTCAAGGTACACAGCCGTGTAGTAACTGAACAGACGGTGGGTATGAACACCAGTTATGAGAAATTACTTTGCAAGAGAACGCACAGTACAGTTGCCAGTTAAGGCCTATAGATTGTATTTTTCAAGGTACACAGCCGTGTAGTAACTGAACAGACGGTGGGTATGAACACCAGTTATGAGAAATTACTTTGCAAGAGAACGCACAGTACAGTTGCCAGTTAAGGCCTATATATTGTATTTTTCAAGGTACACAGCCGTGTAGTAACTGAACAGACGGTGGGTATAAACACCAGTTATGAGAAATTACTTTGCAAGAGAACGCACAGTACAGTTGCCAGTTAAGGCCTATAGATTGTATTTTTCAAGGTACACAGCCGTGTAGTAACTGAACAGACGGTGGGTATAAACACCAGTTATGAGAAATTACTTTGCAAGAGAACGCACAGTACAGTTGCCAGTTAAGGCCTATAGATTGTATTTTTCAAGGTACACAGCCGTGTAGTAACTGAACAGACGGTGGGTATGAACACCAGTTATGAGAAATTACTTTGCAAGAGAACGCACAGTACAGTTGCCAGTTAAGGCCTATATATTGTATTTTTCAAGGTACACAGCCGTGTAGTAACTGAACAGACGGTGGGTATAAACACCAGTTATGAGAAATTACTTTGCAAGAGAACGCACAGTACAGTTGCCAGTTAAGGCCTATAGATTGTATTTTTCAAGGTACACAGCCGTTGTAGTAACTGAACAGACGGTGGGTATAAACACCAGTTATGAGAAATTACTTTGCAAGAGAACGCACAGTACAGTTGCCAGTTAAGGCCTATAGATTGTATTTTTCAAGGTACACAGCCGTGTAGTAACTGAACAGACGGTGGGTATGAACACCAGTTATGAGAAATTACTTTGCAAGAGAACGCACAGTACAGTTGCCAGTTAAGGCCTATATATTGTATTTTTCAAGGTACACAGCCGTGTAGTAACTGAACAGACGGTGGGTATGAACACCAGTTATGAGAAATTACTTTGCAAGAGAACGCACAGTACAGTTGCCAGTTAAGGCCTATATATTGTATTTTTCAAGGTACACAGCCGTGTAGTAACTGAACAGACGGTGGGTATAAACACCAGTTATGAGAAATTACTTTGCAAGAGAACGCACAGTACTGTTGCCAGTTAAGGCCTATATATTGTATTTTTCAAGGTACACAGCCGTGTAGTAACTGAACAGACGGTGGGTATGAACACCAGTTATGAGAAATTACTTTGCAAGAGAACGCACAGTACAGTTGCCAGTTAAGGCCTATAGATTGTATTTTTCAAGGTACACAGCCGTGTAGTAACTGAACAGACGGTGGGTATGAACACCAGTTATGAGAAATTACTTTGCAAGAGAACGCACAGTACAGTTGCCAGTTAAGGCCTATATATTGTATTTTTCAAGGTACACAGCCGTGTAGTAACTGAACAGACGGTGGGTATGAACACCAGTTATGAGAAATTACTTTGCAAGAGAACGCACAGTACAGTTGCCAGTTAAGGCCTATAGATTGTATTTTTCAAGGTACACAGCCGTGTAGTAACTGAACAGACGGTGGGTATAAACACCAGTTATGAGAAATTACTTTGCAAGAGAACGCACAGTACAGTTGCCAGTTAAGGCCTATAGATTGTATTTTTCAAGGTACACAGCCGTGTAGCAACTGAACAGACGGTGGGTATGAACACCAGTTATGAGAAATTACTTTGCAAGAGAACGCACAGTACAGTTGCCAGTTAAGACCTATATATTGTATTTTTCAAGGTACACAGCCGTGTAGTAACTGAACAGACGGTGGGTATAAACACCAGTTATGAGAAATTACTTTGCAAGAGAACGCACAGTACAGTTGCCAGTTAAGGCCTATAGATTGTATTTTTCAAGGTACACAGCCGTGTAGTAACTGAACAGACGGTGGGTATAAACACCAGTTATGAGAAATTACTTTGCAAGAGAACGCACAGTACAGTTGCCAGTTAAGGCCTATAGATTGTATTTTTCAAGGTACACAGCCGTGTAGTAACTGAACAGACGGTGGGTATAAACACCAGTTATGAGAAATTACTTTGCAAGAGAACGCACAGTACATTTGCCAGTTAAGGCCTATATATTGTATTTTTCAAGGTACACAGCCGTGTAGTAACTGAACAGACGGTGGGTATGAACACCAGTTATGAGAAATTACTTTGCAAGAGAACGCACAGTACTGTTGCCAGTTAAGGCCTATATATTGTATTTTTCAAGGTACACAGCCGTGTACTAAGTGATCAGACAGTGTGTATGAACACCAGTTATGAGAAATTACTTTGCAAGAGAACGCACAGTACAGTTGCCAGTTATAAAACCTATATATTGTATTTTTCAAGGTACACAGCAGTAGTGCCAAATATAGTTTGGTATGTAGCAGAGCACCTAATACACCACTAATGCCTCTCTCTGTCCCTACTCCAGCAGCTATCCCTGAATACAGCAGCCGTTCTCTGTAAAGTCTATATTGTAGTAAGCTATCACTGAAGTCCACTGTAGTAGCCCTGATAAGGGCTTTTAATCACGCTCCTGCCTGTCCAACAGCTAAAACCTGTCTCTCCCTTCTCCAGCCTCTGTCCCTGACTAAGTTCACGCAGCATATGCGTACGAGCAGGAAGAGCTGAGTTTTTAATATTCGAGGTCACATGGTTTTTCCAGCCAATGCATGTAGACGCCGTTTTCGCGCTGCCAGCGTGCTCAGCGTGCCTGTCATACCCCCCCTGCATGGTGATTGGTGGAAAAAGAGCGCCAGGGAAGGTGGGAGGGGAAACGAATTCTAAGTGCGCCATCGCCGTTATACTCGATTGAAATCGAGTATGCCGAATAGCGTAGTATTCGATCGAATACCGGCTCGATCGAACACTACTCGCTCATCTCTAATGTTGATGTAAATAACCAGGTGTTATTTATAGTTGTATATAGGATAATATAATGTTAGTGGACACCCGGTAGCCAGATTTTGTTGCTGCCAAAAACTTCCTATACGCGTTTCAGTATGACAGTATCATGGCTCCTGATCTTCCCTCACAAAACTACAATCCCCACAATGCCTAGCTTTCCTGCTGTGGGTTTGTGCTTGTTCGTGAGTTTTGATGTTTACTGATTGGCTGCCAGATATCACAGTGCAGTCACACCCCCTCTTCTCAGTAATCAGCAGCACACTAACATTTAGCTAGAGAATTGATAGCAACCCACTGAGCATGCTTGACCTAACAAAGGCTCAGAACTACAGTTTGATGCCATGGTAACTTATGAGGAAGCACAGTGGGTAGCAGTTGAAGAAAACATCTTTTGTTACTACTGAACGGTAAATAAGTGAAATTGACATTATATTAGGTAATTATTGATGATGAATTAGTCTAAAACATAAGCTATATTTATGGTAACCGGAATACCCCTTTAACCACTTGTAAGAACATCAACCTTTTTGTTCATAACCTCCATTTTTATTTTAAATCACTTACAAAATGAATACATTTCCCTTTGTGTAAGCATTGATTATATTGTACTTCTTCAATACTGTTAAAGTACTTCTTCTAATGCTTCTTTATATTACATGGCTAGTTAAAATGCTTTATGTTTTTTTTTTTTAATATGTGTAGTATTGTTCAGAGTGAATCTCAAGCAAATCTTCCAACTGTATTATATATATTGTGACACACTGAAAGGTCTGTTGCTTGATGGAAGGTATTTTCCTCCCAGCATGTGCTGCTGGACTGATTAACAGCCAGGTGAGGTCAAGCACCGGACTGGATCGTAGGTGCCGGTCCGGGCTTTGCCGACACCAAACTGTTTTTAAAAGCTAGCTAGACTGCAGCAGAGTGGAGAGAGGAGGCCTGTGCCTGGATGAAGGCTGAAGACCTGTCTGGGAGGACAGGCAGATTATTCCTGGACTTAAAACTTTGTTGTGAACACCCTACTGAACTTGGACTCTTTAAGCAGAACCTGCAGCATGGTGTGAATGAACACCAGGACTTTCAACTAAGGTGAAGTTGTTTTGGATGTGCTGTAAAACCTGCTTGTGTGAATAAAACACTGCAGTTTGATTAAGAACTGTTTTTGTGCCTCTGTTCTGCGTCCGCTACCCTGCCTACCAGAGCGAATCCTCACAATATATATACTACAGATGTAGCAGCCCTTTCGCTCATAGTGGGATTGCGTGAGCGCAGAGCGATATATCGCATTTCTGTAGGCAGGGAATCACGAGTTCAGAATAAGAGTGTAATGTGGGATTCTAACCAGCAGATGGCGCATGGAACTGCGCTATCCTACTGTAGTATTCAAGCCTGCTTTAATTGTATAGTGTGGATGTTCCGCAACATACCAGTTCCTCCTCCACCTGTGCCAGCATCAGTGGGACATATACATAACCATCTCCTCCCGAAATGCAGCATTAGGATGGGCCCAGGCTGCCAGAGAGAAGCTGCCCAAGTACCAGTACACCAAGCTGGCCTCTGAAATGAACATGCTGGGGGAGATGATGTTTGGGTCTGTGGGTTTGGGTCTGTGGCAATGAGTTAGGAAGAGAATAGACTGTCAGCCTTGCCATGTCTGTGGGTAACAATGTGCCAGTGTGTGAAGGACAAAGTCATCAATGCCACATGCAGCACAGAGGCGGCAGAGTGGAGAACGGCCGCTGCTTAACCCCCTCAAGGGACACTAAACCTGCAGCTTATTTCTGTTCTTTGTCAAATACAATCTTTTGCACACCCCTGCCCACAGAAATTTCCATAAGCGTTATTACAATTACAGCTGTGGCCTGAACTTTCAAAAGTATAATGGAGCCAATGACAATAAGCATCTATTCACACAGTGTGGTCAAAACTTTTTTTAAATTTTTTTGTCACTCATAAATATTGCAAAATTTTGGCAAGAAGCCACCGTTTTTGAAGCTGTGCCGTTTTTGAAAAATCAGGTAAAAAAAAGTCCTAAGCGTGAGGCTGTGAAGAGCTACACAAACTGGCCCGAGAGTATAGTCATATATACAGTAATATAACTCTACCTATTCATGTTCTCTATAAACTAAAATATAGTATTAAACTCTAAAAGACAGGCTGTACATTGAGGTGAGTCCTGTAGGTATGGGGGACCTGGCTCATCTGTATATTGCTCCCTGTCCTGGTGTCGTAAGCCCAGGGAGAATCCCTGTGACTTTCTCAAGTGCCTCCCTACCCTGCTGAATGGCCTCATTAGCATAACAAAGGCAACATGCTGCCTTTCACTATTAACCAGCCTGGGATGTGATCCACCCTTAGGTGAATCTCCTCCAAACTCTGCTATCACCCTGTAATAATCGGCTCAGGCTGGATTGGCCACAAATTACTCGGAACAGGTAGCACCAGCTCTTGGCAATTCTGCTGCTTCTTATAACAAGAGAGAACCTGGGAAGGAAGGGGTTAATGAGTTTGGATTTGAGGGGGGCAGGTATTCTGTGTATTAGATAACTATCAGCTGGTCACTCCTGTGTCTGTCATGGCTGGCACCCCCGCCACCACAACCAAGGATCTAATTTAAGTAGATAGATAGATAGCTAGATATCCAAAATATTAAAGGATGAGGCAGCACTCCAGGCTTGTGCAAAGTGGTGGATTCTTATTCCATGCAAAGTTTCAGCTCTCTCAATGGAGCCTTTGTCAAGCAGTGAGTAGATACAAAGTGTGGCAATTTAAAGGCATATCTAATTATCCTGCATAATTGCTTAATTTGCATATGTTAAACCAAAAAGTGAAATAACAATGATACACATGATAAAAGTAAGCATCAATGTTAGATAGTGTGTAATACATAGCCAAAAGTGTGTGTAAAAAACATAATAGTGATATTATACATAGTAATATAAAATTCAGTATTGATTATTGCTGCCGTGAAACCTGAAAGTGGGCGTGACTTTAAAATAGCATATGAAACAAACTTACAGCAGATGACTCATTGGTGATTCAGTGGAACCCCATCGTGTCCTAACAAATGGAGAGCGCATGTCCGGCATCCAAGCCCGCATCAGAGAGCCCATCCCCGCCCAGAGCATGTGGCCCATGGCCGTACAGTGCGTCGTAGCTAGGGAATAGGCACTCAGCCCGTCCTGGTGACGGGAAAGCACTCAACATCAGAGCCGCGATCAATGAGAATATGAATGGCCACTAAATAAAATAAAATAATGGACACCACGGGGGAGTATAGAGATGTGTAGGAGAACATACAGGGAGACAAGCACATGATAAGGTACACAGCCAATTAAAGAATAAAAGCAGAAATATAATGGAGCTGATTGGGAGGCACTTTCAATGTCACCCCTCAGCTGCAAGAGAAGAAGGACAGGAATGGGCCATATGTGTGGAACCCAAATCAATGGGGGACACACACCGGCCAATTATGGGAACCCATGGAGGGTCACGTCCCCGGAACCCCCACAAGTAACCAAGTACATTCCCAAAAAGTTACAGTAGCTAGTGTCACCTTAATTCGACAACTCCCCAATTGCAAAGACAAACTGTATATTTTCCCACAGTGGGTCAACAGTGAACAAAGGTAAGTGGCAGAAGATAAAGCAATATTAATGGGTCCACTCTTGAGTCACCAAGGGTCATCTGGAGGAATCTTGACAAAAATATAATCTGTAAAAAAGAGAAAAGATAAAAAATAATAATAAATTAAAAAATGTAATCTTGCATCTGCTAGCCACAGAAAACAGTAAAATTGGGGAAAGAATAACCCTCAGATGGCGCATGCAACAGCAATCAATCCATAATATACCACTTGAACTCTACATTAAGTCCATTTGGTCTTAAAGTTTGTAATTGGTGAATCCACCATATTTCCTTCCACTTTAACAGCATCTCTCTATCACCTCCCCTACGGGGTGGTGGAACAAGGTCCAGAATCCTGAACTTAAGGTCACGTTCACTGTGTCCTGATTCTGTAAAATGTTTAGGGACCGGTAAGTCCTTTCTTTTTTTCTAATTGTGTAACGGTGTTGGTTAATCCTATTTTTTAAATCCCAGGTAGTTTCACCAATATATAGCAGCCCGCATGGGTATGTCAATAGATAAATTACAAAAGAACTGTCACATGTCAAAAAATGACGAATCTTATAGACCTGTCCGCGGGTGTGTAAAGCTATCTCCCTTGATCATATATGCACAGTTGACACAGTTAAGGAAAGCAGCCAGTCCTACGTGTTGTGATATAGGTTTGTTGCGGTGTTTTTGGTAAAGCCTCGGATTTTACTAATTGATCTCTTAAATTACGTGGACGTCTATAGGAGATCAGTGGAGGAGCAGAGAATTCGGGAATATCCTTAAAGTTGCTACCAAGTATGTGCCAGTGCTTTTTAACAATGTTGCTAATGGTGACACTTTGTTCAGAAAAAGTAGTAATAAATGGAATACATTTACTGAGATCTCTCTTTTGTTTATCCATACGAGCATATCTGTGTTTTCTTAAGGTGTTGTAATTTGTGTCGTGGGTAACCTCTAGATTGAAATTTGCGTATCATGGAATCAAATCTATCAGGCAGTGTCTCAGGGTCCTGAACAATCCTCTTGACCCTCAGAAGCTAACTGAACGGAAGAGAATTAATGGTGGATTTCGGGTGGCAACTGTCATAACGTAAAAGTGTATTACAATTGGTCGGTTTAGTGTAGAGATCGGTCACCAATCTCATATACTTGATCATGACAAGGGTATCCAAGAACCGGATCTGTATGGAGGAACATGTTATTGTAAATTTGATGTCAGGATCAATGGAGTTAAGGTAATGATGAAAGTCATGTAAGGATGATTCTTTTCCTGTCCAAATGAAGAAGATGTCGTCTATGTATCTCCACCACCCCAGCACATGTCTGAAGTGGTGGGACACATAGACGCATCTATCCTCTAAATCAGCCATATATATGTTAGCATACGTGGGTGCCATGTTTGACCCCATGGTGGTCCCACGTAAAATAATTATTTCTCAGAACAAGGTCAAGTAGTGTAAGGATGAAATCATTACATTCTAATGAGTATTTACTGTTATTTAAACATCTTTGTACCGCCAGAATGCCCCTGTTGTGATCAATAGAAGTGTACAAATTAACCACATCAAATGAGGCTACAGTACAAGTGGAAGGCAATTGGATATTACCAATTTTGTCCAGGAAATCACTGGTATCCCTAATGTATGATTTTGTATTGGTGGCAAATTGACGTAAAACTTTATCCAAAAAAATAGCAATATTAGAAAAAATAGACTCACGTCCAGATACAATGGGGCGTCCTGGTGGTTGTGTTAATGACTTGTGTATTTTAGGGAGCAAATATAAAATAGGTGTTTTGGGGTGCTTAACTTCAAGAAAAGTATATAAATCATCATCTATTAAGCCCCCAGTCCTTGCCTGTTGTAATGTACTCTTAATTCTCCTCCCTATCTCAAACCTTGGATCACCAGATAAAAGCATGTATACTTGTGTATCACTAAGCTGACGTTCAGCTTCCTCAATATATTTAGATGTGTCAAGCAGTACCACCGCCCCCCTTATCAGCGGGTTTGATAGTCAATGCGGTATTCCTGCTTAACTCATCAATAACCTGTAGATCTACCGACGACATATTGGGATGAAGTAAAGTATGATTCAGATGTGTATTTTTAAGTTGTTCAACATCTAATTTCATAGCTTGAATAAACGTATCAAGAGCTGGCACATTAATCTGCGGGGTGAAATCACTCCTGAGCCGTAGATCAAAATCCCCAAGCCTGAGCTCACACCGCGGGATCAACGTGCCAGTACCTCTGGTTCGTCATTTTTTAACATGTGACAGTTCTTTTGTAATTTATCTATTGACATGCCTGTGCGGGCTGCTATATATTGGTGAAACTACCTGGGATTTAAAAAATAGGATTAACCAACACTGTTACACGATTAGAAAAAAAGAAAGGACTTACTGGTCCCTAAACATTTTACAGAATCGGGACACAGTGAACGTGACCTTAAGTTCAGGATTCTGGACTTTGTTCCTCCACCCCGTAGGGGAGGTGATAGAGAGATGCTGTTAAAGTTCACCATTACAAACTTTGAGACCAAATGGACTTAATGTGGAGTTCAAGTGGAATATTATGGATAAATTGCTGTTGCACGCGCCATCTGAGTGTTATTCTTTCCCCAATTTTACTGTTTTCTGTGGCTAGCAGATGCAAGATTACATTTTTTAATTTATTATTATTTTTTTCTTTTCTCTTTTTTACAGATTATATTTTTGTCAAGATTCCTCCAGATGACCCTTGGTGACTCAAGAGTGGACCCATTAATATTGCTTTATCTTCTGCCACATACCTTTGTTCACTGTTGACCCACTGTGGGAAGATATACAGTTTGTCTTTGCAATTGGGGAGTTGTCGAATTAAGGTGACACTAGCTACTGTAACTTTTTGGGAATGTACTTGGGGGTTCCGGGGACGTGACCCTCCATGGGTTTCCATAATTGGCCGGTGTGTGTCCCCCATTAATTTGGGGTCCACACATATGGCCCATTCCTGTCCTTCTTCTCTTCTCCTGCAGCTGAGGGGTGACATTGAAAGTGCCTCCCAATCAGCTCCATTATATTTCTGCTTTTATTCTAATTGGCTGTGTACCTTATCTTGTGCTTGTCTCCCCGTATGTTCTCCTACACATCTCTATACTCCCCAGTGGTGTCCATTATTTTATTTTATTTAGTGGCCATTCATATTCTCACTGATCGCGGCTCCGATGTTAAGCGCTTTCCCGTCACCAGGACGCGCTGAGTGCCTATTCCCTAGCTACGACGCACTGTATGGCCGTTGGAGCGCACGCTGACTGCGTGCGCTCCATGGGTCACGTGCTCCGGGCGGGGATGGGCACTCTGACGTGGGCTTGGATGCCGGACATGCGCTCTCCGTTTGTTAGGACGCGATGGGGTTCCACTGAATCACCAACGAGTCATCTGCTGTAAGTTTGTTTCATATGCTATTTTAAAGTCACGCCCACTTTCAGGTGTCAAGGCAGCAATAATCAATACTAAATTTTATATTACTATTAGAGATGAGCGAGCATGCTCGTGCGAGCTTGGTGCTCGTTCGAGTATTACGGTACTCGTAAGTGCTCGCTGCTTGGACGAGTATCTCGCCATGCTCAAGGAAATGGCATCTCCCGCATTTTGAATTTTTGGCACCTATAAACTCAGCCAATCACAAGCCAGGAGACTCTGTGGTACACCCAGCATCACGTAGGGCCCTTACATGTCGATAGCAGGGGTTGGCTGGCCTGATCAGGTGACCCTGGAATATACTAGTGACTGCCCGCGGTGCTCGGCTCAGATGTTGTCTGGATATCGTTAGGGACAGAGCTGCTGCGTTTCAGGGAGAGTGTTAGGGCCTGGATTTAGTTCTCTGTTATCAACAGGAGTGATCTCAAAAGAACCCAACAGCCCTTCTAAGGGCTACAAGAATTTTTTTTTTGTCTCCTGGCTGGGCTGCCTGGTAGTGCAGCTATCGCCATATCTAACACTTTTTTTTTTATTGTTTTAACTCAGTGATACAAATCCATTTCATACAGCAGTGTGGAACCATTCTGTGTGTCACAGTTCAGCTGTCCACTCACCACAAACCACAATCCGTATTTTCTGTCCAGGTGACCCATACTGTACGTCACGTAATCAAATACGGTCTTTTGCTTTCACTGATACAGCTACATTACAAAAATCTCTGTGCAACATTTGTCTGGGTTGCAGTCAAAATAGCCACTGTCAGCAGGGGCTGAGTTTTCTCTCTAATAGTTTCTGCATGTCACGTTAAAAAAAAAAAAATTTAAAAATAAAAAATAAAGAATAAAGTTTTTTTGTTTTATCTCAGTGATACAAATCCATTTCATACAGCTGTGTGGAACCATTCTGTGTGTCACAGTTCAGCTGTCCACTCACCACAAACCACAATCCGTATTTTCTGTCCAGGTGACCCATACTGTACGTCACTTAATTAAAAAAGGTCTTTTGCTCTCACTGATACAGCTACATTACAAAAATCTCTGTGCGACATTTGTCTGGGTTGCACTTAAGCAGACCAAGTCTGCCTAATCTAATAGTTTCAGTGTAATTGCGCCATACTGCACGGTACGTAATAACATACGTAATTTTGCTCTAACTTATCCACCTCTATACGAACCACAATCCGTATTTTCCATTACGCCCTATGACAGCACCTGTGAGAGATCCTCCCCCATCCGGACAGGAAACAGGAACTTCCCAGATCTTTAAAAAGGATCCTCCTCTCTTCATTCCTCAGTTTCTTCCTGTTTCCTGTCCATAGGACAGGGAGTGGATCTTTCCCGGATCTATTTAGGAGGCTGCAGGGTCTCTAGGGTTTTTGGATATACCTAGTAGAGATTACCTAACGGCGTAAGACTCCACTAGGAGCCGCTGTGAAGTCCGGTTGGTCTCCTTTTTTCTTGCCATGGGGGGAGTCCTGATGGCTGCCTCATGTTCCTTCAGGCCTGCAGCCGGGCGGTGTTCCGGTGGGGGATGGGAATCGTCCTTCCCTTGCATGTCAGGTGGCGTGTGTGCCGGCAGGCCCTGTTTCCGGCAGCAGGCGTGCCGGATACAGGAACGGCGAGGAGCCAGAAACATGGCGGGTGGTGCGTGCCCTTCAAAAGGAGACGCTGGCCGGCCGAAATGGAAGGGAGCAGCAGCAGAGTGGCAGGTAGCTGTATAGCGACCTGATCCTTTCCCAAAGAACCCCTTTCAGCTGGAAATTATGCAAAGAGGGGGATGGACCACTGCGCACAGAGCGGCAGGAGCAGCATTCTGAATCTAGTATGGTACTCCTGTGGGGTAAGAGGGGTTGTACCCCACCATCTCCTGATAGGAGATTGTTTTTCATTCTATACGATTTTACTGTGGGCTGTGTTAATGCAGGTTAAAGAGCCTCCAGGCAAAGCCACCCACAAGACAAAGGGCAGAGTGTGGGATTTGCAAAAAGAAATTAAGCCCATCTCTCCCCAAAGTCTGTTCTCAAGCGGCCGGGTGCTGTGGTGCGTGCCTGTAATCCTAACTACCATGGGAGGCTTAGGCTGTAGGATCATTTCAGTTTGGGAGTTCTGATCCATTCTGTGCTATGTGGATCAGGTGTCTGTGTTATACTCAGCATCGATATGGTGACTCTGTGGGAACTCAGAGCCACCAGGTTGGCTAAGGAGGGGTGCACTGGCCCAGGTTGGAAACAGAGCAGGCAAAAGTCCCCATGCTGTTCAGAGACAGATAGCACCTGTGAATATCTGGAGTGGAGCAGCCTGAACGACACAGTGAAACTCAGCCTTTCGATTATTGCAGAGGTCTATAGTTTGTGGTAGTGGAAGATTCCCTATCTCTCTTCCACAACATACAGAACATGGTCAAAATGGAGGTTCGTTCCTCTGTAGTACAGCTTATGATATCTCTACCTAGTTCCACCAAACTGAGAAAAGTTCAGATGGTAGAGACGGACTCTACTGAGTCAGATTTGGAGGAAGAAGGCTTATTGGAGGTTTTGATTCTTCCTCTGAAAATCTTGCTAAAAAGGGAACCTATTGTTTAAAGATACAGAGATACGGAGCGTGTTCCCTATACAGGACTGTGTAAAAGAATTGATAAAAGAAAAAACCTAATGTAGCTACTACAACAGTAGCTAGATCACTTAAGCCCCATTCACAGTTACAGTGGAATCCTGACATTTTCTGCAGTTTACCCGGAGGGACTGTATGTGTGAATTCACACATCAGCAATATCAGCCCCAGACTGTTTCTCCCCAGAGCCCTAGTACTAGTTCCGGGATATGTCCGAGTAAGCACATGTTTAAAAACAGCAGTAAATGTTCCAGAAATCCCAGGGGCCATGCCTAAGTTCCCACCCCTTGTCGAGGCACCTGGAACATTTCCTCTGTAGTGAGAACGCACCGACATGGAACATCTCTGGGGTGATAGCTATATGTGTGAAAGGCCAACACTGGTAAATCTCCAGACCTGTCCCATACCTGGAGGATAATCTGGAAATATTCCGGAGTTTAGGTGTGAATACTGCATCAGAGTTGGTTGGGGCAATTAGAGTTCCATATTGCTAATAAAACCCTGAGGGAACAATTGCTAGAAGCCATTCCTACTATGTTGAGGGCAGTTGATTTTATTTCGTATGCGACAGCTGACTCTTTAGGATTGTTGGTCTGCTAGAGCAGCAGCTGTGTCTAATTCTGCCAGGAGATCCCTTTGGTTAATTAGGTGGGAAGAAGTCATTGTATCTAAGTCCAAAATAATTTGCTCTACCCTGCCAGGGTAATTTTTTATTGGGTCCTGCACTGGATGATGTTTGAAACAAAGCTTCTGACCGAAAGAAGAGGTTTCCTGTACCATCCTTTCCTAGACAAAGAAAGCCATTTTGGGTTGTGGATGCCAGGCCTCGGGTGGGGTATCACCTTACTTTATTTTATCAAGCATGACAAATTATTACAGCGAGTCCCTAGATAAATAGTATACTAGACAGTGGACTTCAAGAAAACCCCAACAGAAAAAAATAAAAAATTATTTGTGTCAGCGTTCTCCAAAGTAGTTAGCCTTGTTGGGGGAAATAAAAGACTTAATGGAAAAAGCAGTTTTAATTCCTGTTCCATTAAAGCAAATAGGAGAAGGGTTCTGTTCGACTCTTTTCCTTGTCCCCAAGCCAGATGGATCTTATTGGACAATAATACATTTTAAAAGACCTGAACTTGTATCTGACTTATCAGAAATTCTGGATGGACTCAATTGCATCTACAGTCCTGCATCTATTCTCCAGTTGTGTTATGGTGTTGTTAGATATCAAGGACGCCTATTATCACGTGCCCAGACACCCTTCATCTCAGAGGTTTCTCAGGGTAGTGGTAAAGACAAGACTCATCCTTCATCTACAGTTCAGAGCACAAGGTGATGGTGCAAATAAGGAGGTTGGATATTATAATTATCCCATACCTGGACGACCTCCTTATAGTGAGCAGTCCCCAGACTCCCTTTTAATACAGGTTCAGGAAGGGTTAAAGATCTTGACTGATCTAAGTTGGCTTGTAGATTGGGAAAAGTCATCTCTGACTCCAAGTTATCGATGTACTTTCCTAAAGATTCAACTAGATTCTACATCCAGCAAAGATTTTCCTTCCAGGAAAGGAGTTTGCAATTTAACAAAAGATTCTGAAATTCTGCAAAGCAAGAGTAACTACCCTGTGGGAAGCCATGTCAGTATTAGGAATAATGACATCTTGTATTCCAGCTGTGAAATGGGCTCAGTTCAGGTCCCAGGTTTTTCAGTCTCACATTCTGTCATGCAGGAATGGAGATCAGTGATCCTTGAACTACAAAATTCAGATTCCTGAGTCAGTGAGGAATTCTCTTTAGGGGTGGATGAGTCCAGTAAATCAGAGGTCAGGGGTGGAATGGATAAAAGACAATCCCATAATAACAAGGGGTGACGAGCTTACTCAAAATTTGGGGAGATTGGTGCCTTTGTCAAGCAATCTTCAACCAAATAGTGCATCTTTGGGTGTCCCCCTCAATAGATCTGTGTGCTTCCAGTGAGAACAAGAAATGTAAAAGGTTTTTTTTTTTCCC
>ONZH01020858.1:0-45589 GCA_900303285.1 Rhinella marina | reverse complement strand
TTTATAGTTCAAGGTACCACAGCCGTGTACTAACTTTTCAGATGGTGGGTATTAACACCAGGTATTTAAATAATTTTGCAAGAGAACGCACAGTACAGTTGCCTAGTATAAGGCCTATATATTTTATAGTTCAAGGTACACAGCCGTGTACTAACTTTTCAGATGGTGGGTATAACACCAGGTATTTAAATAATTTTGTAAGAGAACGCACAGTACAGTTGCCAATTATAAGGCCTATATATTTTATAGTTCAAGGTACACAGCCGTGTACTAACTTTTCAGACGGTGGGTATTAACAACCAGGTATTTAAATAATTTTGCAAGAGAACGCAACAGTACAGTTAGCCCAATTATAAGGCCTATAATATTTTATAGTTCAAGGTACACAGCCGTGTACTAACTTTTCAGACGGTGGGTATTAACACCAGGGTATTTAAATAATTTTGCAACAGAGAACGCACAGTACAGTTTGCCAATTATAAGGCCTATATATTTTATAGTTCAAGGTACAACAGCCGTGTACTAACTTTTCAGACGGTGGGTATAAACACCAGGTATTTAAATAATTTTGCAAGAGAACGAACAGTACAGTTGCATAGTATAAAGCCCTATATATTTTATAGTTCAAGGTACACAGCCGTGTACTAACTTTTCAGACGGTGGGGTATAACACCAGGTATTTTAAATAATTTTTGCAAGAGAACGCACAGTACGTTGCCAATTATAAGGCCTATATATATTTATTAGTTCAAGGTACACTAGCGTGGTACTAACTTTTCAGACGGTGGGGTATTAACACCACCGGTATTAAATAATTTTGGCAAGAGAACGCACAGTACAGTTGCCAATTATACAGGCCTTATATATTTTATAGTTCAAGGTAACACAGCCGTGTACTAACTTTTCAGAACGGTGGGTATAAACACCAGGTAATTTAAATAATTTGCAAGAGGAACGCACAGTACAGTTGCCCAATATAAAGGCCTATTATATTTAATAGTTCAAGGTACACAAGCAGTAGTGCCCAATATAGTTTGGTATGTAGGCAGAGCACCTTAAATACACACTAATGCCTCTCCTCTGTCCCTACTTCAGCACTAATCACTGAATATCAAGCAGCCGTTCCTGTAAAGTCTATATTGTAGTAAAGCTATCACTTGTAGCTCGCACTATAGTAGCCCTGATAAGGGCTTTTAACACGCTCACTGCCTGTCCAACCAGCTAAAACCTGTTCTCCCTCTCTCAGCCTCTGTCCCTGACTAAGTTCACGCAGCATATGCGTACGAGCAGGAAGAGCTGAGTTTTTAATATTCGAGGTCACATGGTTTTTCCAGCCAATGCATGTAGACGCCGTTTTCGCGCTGCCAGCGTGCTCAGCGTGCCTGTCATACCCCCCCTGCATGGTGATTGGTGGAAAAAGAGCGCCAGGGAAGGTGGGAGGGGAAACGAATTCTAAGTGCGCCATCGCCGTTATACTCGAACGAAATCGAGTACGCCAAATAGCGTAGTATTCGATCGAATACCAGCTCGATCGAACACTACTCGCTCATCTCTAATAATATTTTCTCATATGGGTTGCATCCATTAAATCATATTATTCTCTACCAGCAGATCTAAGAGATATTAGTAGAAATGGTACGAGCATAGAAACCAGAATCATTTGGATTCTAGCAAATCTAAAACGTTTGCGATTTGTTTTGGAAAAATCACTGAAAATGGTAGCCACATTTTACAGTCAGAAGATGTAGAAGAAGGCATTTGCCAGCAAAAAGGCATAATTTATGGACTGATTTTTAGTTTTAAAAAAATCTGCCAGTGCAGTATGTTTTTAAGCAGGCTAAGGGCTCGTGTGCCGTCAGTGCCCATGCTGTGGACCGAAATTTGCTGTCCACAATGCACAGGCACTGACCGTGGGGGTCCACGATCCGCATCCCATGGTCCGCACCGCAAAAAAGTAGTGCATGCACTACTTTTTTGCGGTGCAGAGGCACGGCCAGAAATACCATGAAAGCACTCTGTAGTGTTTCCATGGGGTTCTGATCCATGCCTCCGTTCCACATCTCCGGGATTGCGGACCCATTGAAGTGAATGGGTCCGCTATCTGTGATGTGGGGTGTACACGGCCGGTGCTTGTGTATTGCGGACCCGCAGTATGCCGTGTGCATGAGCCCTAAACATTGTCATGTATGTTGCTGTCACTTTAACATTACTAATGTCTTGACATTAAAGAGTTTGGAGGCGGTTGGATACATTTCTAGGAGACCACAGAGTGTTATACATGACTTTTTAGAGCAATTGGGGCACTTTTGATATGGGTCGAATTTATTGGCACCCCAATCAAATCTGGCAATTCCTTGATGGTTTTGTAATGCTGCTAAAATGATGCGACAAAACACATACAAAAAATATGCAAACAATGCAAATATGGAGCATGTATTTTAAAATTTAGCAAATGGAAAATGATCAATATTAAAAAAAGGCATGTACATAAACAATAGAAATGTGCATAAGATCATTGAAATGTATTGCCACCAATTTCAATGAAAAAACATGGAATTAATATGAATCTGTAATACTGAGGTGCTAATGAACCCTAAGTATGTGTCTAAATTTCACTGCAGATGCAGACAGTGTTATTTTGACACCAGCTGCAGCGGCATGGTCGCTTAAACACGATTTGTTGTATTACTATACTGTATTGTTAAGATTGTATTGTCTTAATGCATTGAGATCAAAGTAATGGAGGCTACATCTGTATATACTTGGTAAAAATATGGCCAAAAAAGAAAACCCTTAATTTCTATTAGTATGAGCATGAAACATCTTATTTAAATTTCTATTTTACTCTGTTTCTGTATGAACTGTTTACCGAATTTAGCTTCAACGTCAGTGGTGTACTTACAATGGAGGAAGACCAAACCACTGGTATAGGGCCCGTAGAGAAATAGGGATTGGTGCCAAACTCCTTGTCCTGTTCCAAAAAAGGAAATCAGTTTTACACCTTTCATTGAGTTCAATGGTAAATATCTAACTTCCCAGGCATTGAACTTCCTCTAGTGGTGGCTGCAGGCAGTCAGTTTTATCATGTACTGAAATGGAACATCGAGGTTTACTCCTGTAAGGTGAATTTTTGTCAATGGTTTTATTACAATTGTCTGGTGTAAAAACATTGATAAATATGTTGTTCAGAATGAGCACCACTTAATATAGAAAGTGTAATAAAAGTGGTAACATATAACTCATTAAAATAATGGCTTGTAATCAGCATATAGAAAACTTTGATACAGATATGTTTCTCTGTACAACACTTTA
The DNA here is from genome assembly GCA_900303285.1 of Rhinella marina. Lineage (NCBI taxonomy): Eukaryota > Metazoa > Chordata > Amphibia > Anura > Bufonidae > Rhinella > Rhinella marina. The sequence goes on along the minus strand of ONZH01020858.1, from coordinate 42,277 downwards.
CATGGCAGTTTAATTCATCTGTTTTATTCACATTTGACATTCCCTATAATAAGTTCAGGATGCTACTAACAAATAACATAAGGACAACCGCTCTCGCTAATCTTGTTCTCATTGCAGTGCTGTATCCAGTGAACTCTTCTTTGGTAAAAACACTTCTTAGATTCAATATTTGACTACAAGCTCAAGGATGATATAGATGGCATTTTGAACACAAACCCTATATTTATATTTCATATGTACTATAATTTTCTTTCTAAGTACAGTTCTTTTCATTTAAATCCACTATATCTTTTAAAATGTTACCCTTGACAAGTACGCTGGAAGTAATTCTACCAGAGCTGATAACCAGCCTGCAGCCATCCATTCATCTAAAATCAATGCACTGCACAATGATGCTATGTATTCTATCCACTTTTCATGGCCAAAGTCTATTGAATCCGTGATGTACTGTTAGAAAATTCTTAAGGCCATTTTGCATTGCCCTCTTACATTCAAATATATATATATACCCTTTTCATGTTTACAAAAGATTGTGCAATACAGACATTTCAATTATTGCCAGCACCAGACCTAGATGAATAAACTGTTGGCTGGGTACCACATCTTTACCATAACTGACTCAGTAAGTAACCAAAGGCTTTACTTTGTCAGGTGAAGATGTCAAGTCAACAAAATGACTTTATCAATGTTTATTAAGATGTGTTATAGCATCTGTATGTAATCTAATTCTGAAGCCAGTTGTAAAATTGCAGTCATAAATCATGAACTTCAAAATGAAGATGCCCTTAAATGTAAAATGTCACTTTAGTTGTGACTTTGTGAGTCAGAAATGATGCTATATTTTATACATGTAATACAGTACAGTAATTTATTTAAGGAGAACCTGCCATGTCCTCATAAAAATTCAACTGGCTGTATACCTTTGTACAAGTATGTTTTATGACTCCTGCACTGTTTCTTTCCTGGTCTCCTCTGTTCATCTGCTATTGTGCCTTACATGTTTGCACTCAATAGCAGTGAATTGTGAGGTACTGTAGGTGGTCCCCAGCGCTCTGTGTGGTGAGGTGAGCACTGGGGACTGCTTTCCTGACAATTCACTGCTATCTGACTCTATTTGCATCAATAGCAGCTGAATGGGGAAGACCAAGAGAAAAAAGAGCATAGGAGTCATTAAAGATATCAATGAAAATGTATGCAGCCACTTCACATAACTGGACCATTTTCATATATTCTATATTTACAGCATTTAAGGCACACAATTATGTTCACAATTATGTGCAGAGGCAAGGTTTGGGGTGACATTACGCTGGATCCCCCGGACACCTTTGAGGTGTCACCACGTGTTGCTGCTCTCTAGAAGGGATGATAAAGCTTGGTGCACCCCAATGTGCAATAAGTCCAGAGAGTCAAGGTCTACAAGTAAACCAGTTTGCTTAAAGTAAAATAAAGTTAGAAGTTTATAACTTTGCATAGGAGAAACAGGGGCAAATGTCCACAAATGTCCAGACTTCACAGTACTCCTGCACCAGGGCACTATATATGTACTCCTGAAATTACATCGTTTTATCCCAACAACCTTTTTTAGAAATGAACCTGATCTGATTCCTGAAATCAGCTGAAACTATATGGTTAAGCTGCAACTAGTGTAGAAAATATTTAGAGATACTGTATGTGGTTGTGGCCGCCAATCAAATGAATTGGTAATACATTCACAGAAGAAAAGCTTTCTACCATCATCTCCAGATAACACCTCACCACCTCCACCCTTGACCCAATCCCATCCCACCTCATCTCCAACCTCACCACTATACTTATCCCTGTCCTAATCGTAACCCACCTGTTCAACCGATTGCTAGCCTCTGGTGTCTTCCCTTCCTCTTTTAAACATGCAACCATCATACCTATACTCAAGAAGCCCTCCCTGGACCCATCCTCTGTATCCAGCTATAATCACATCTAATTTTTCTCATTCCCTTTAAAACTCCTAGAACAACATGTCTATCTTGAACTGTCGTCTCATCCCAATCACGCCACTGAAACTCCCCTAATCAAAGTTGCCAACGATCTGCTAACTTCCAAAGCTAAATGTCATTACTCTGTGGTCCTCCACATTGACCTGTCTTTGCCTTTCAGAATGTTAACTACTCTCTCCTATTATTATCCCTCTCTTCCCTTGGCATCAAAGACCTGGCCTTCTCCTGGATCTCTTTGTACCTCACCATAGGACCTTCAGTGTTTCCCATTTATGCACCCCCTCCTCATCAAGACCCCTATCTGTTGGTATCCAGCAAGGCTGTCCTTGGTCCCATACTTTTCTTCATTTATACGTTTGGCCTAGGACAGCTCAAAGCGTCTCTTGGCTTCCAATACCACCTCTCTTGGCTTCTGAAATCTACCTCTGTAGCCCATATGTCTTATTCCTGCCATTCAGAATCTCTGCCATCCAGAATCCAGTCTGCTATATCTTCTTTCTATTCCTCTTGCTTCCTAGAACTGAACATGGACACAAATTCATGAAAAATTGTCTTTCCCCCATGACACTCAGACCCCCTACCTGAGCTATCAATTACAGTTAATACATTAGCACAATGCTTTCTCCAGTCTTGCTGCCGGGGATAACATTTGATTCTGCCCTGTCCTTTAAGCCACACATCCAAACTCCACCTCCACTTGCCACTTTTAACTTTAAAGCATCTCTTGTATTTGCTCCTTCACCCCTGAGTCAACTAAAATGCTAGTCCATGCCCTCGTCATTTTCCATTTGGACTACTGCAACATTCTCCTTTGTGGCCTCCAATCTAGCATTCTCAAATCATTTCAATATATTCTCAACTCTGCTGCACGGCTAATCCACATCTCCCCTCATTTCTCCTCTGCCTCCATCTTGTAAGATCGGCTGCTGTGCAGCACTGTTCTCCTGCTTACCACCGCGGCCATGAACGCCGTGTTCAGCGGTGATCAGCTGCCTGTTCTTCCCCATTCACTGCTGCAGTCCTGGGCTCTGTCCTTGCAGGTACTGTTTGCACTTCCTTAAGGGCCAGCTCGTGTCACTTCCTGTGCTTTATAGGTTAGATCATGTGACCTCGCTGACCAATACTAGCCCTACTATCATGAAAAAACGGAGGCAGCACTCCCAAAAATCGTGGAAAAAATAGTGGTTTTATTCACCCATCAGCAGCAACATTTCAACCGCACAATGCAGTCTTTGTCAAGCTGTGTGCATGTGTTTCAAACAGCAGTTTATATAGTGCCAAGACAAATCAATCAATAATTGTGTACAATTACATAATCACAATAAAAACAGTTAAAATTCATAATACAATACATAAATCATCCTAAAAAACATGATTTCCGTATGTACACTTTCATATATACAAAATATTTCATTGTGACATAATCCCAATGTGTAGAAATATGCAATATACCTCTATGCCCTAATTAAAGTGCCAGGTGCTGTGCTAATACAAATAATTATCATGATTGTCGTGAATTAAAAACCTGTAACTTCATGGCAAAGTTCTCGCTACCCCCGGCGTTCCGGTATCCACACTACGCATGCGTCTAGCTTCTCTATTTTCATAGTACGCAGGAATCCATCCAAATGTTCAAAGAAGCCTCATGTGCATGCGTAAGGACGGAGATCTCGCGATATACGAGATCACTCCGTCCGAAGCACACTAGAGAAACAAAGATGGCCATAAGCGCATCAATGCCTGATGCGCTTGCGCAACCTCCGAATATTTAAGGGGACAATACCACTATAGCGGCAAAATATACCTAGTAAGAAAAACTATTTGTAACGCTATCCATAAGATTCATGCCACATAAAAACAGACAAGTCGCTACATAATAGCGGCCTGTCCATCCTCTAGGGGGCAACGATGATCCCCCCATTTTTTACATGGGGAGTACACTGACGTTGACCCTTCTCTGCCTAGGGCATGTCCACAAGTAATTACATTATCAACTGACCCCTGGGGACTTGCTGATGACTTCGGGCCATTTAGAGTCCTATAGGGAATTAGGGTTCCACATCACAGTCACGTGGTAGGAGCCCTCCTACCAAGTCAGGGGTACATATATAAACATACCACAATTGTCCCCTTAATCAATGAAATACATCAAACAATTGCCAAATCGTAACCGACATCAAAATTAAACATCTAGTATAATATGATAAAACACTATTCAAGTGTTCAATCACTGTGCAGTAGTGGCACCGGAACGCCCAAAGGGTTGAAGGACCACTGTCCATGGAGTTTATAAATGTCCATATATTTAATCCATATCTGTAAAAACAGAAAAACAAAATAAAAATTAAAATTAATATTCAAGCACATGTTTCCCATACACAAAGGGGAATCAGAACGGTCCTAATATCGCGCATGTAAAAGGGCCTATCCCCCCACCCATCAGATCACTCTGTATTCCACATTTAGTCCATTAGGCTTTAACGTTTGCAATGTATAGATCCAAAACAACTCTTTTCTTTTTAGCAATATAGACTTGTCTCCACCCCTCCTAGGCATCAAGACCTGTTCTAAAATTCTGAACTTTAAATCTTTCTCAGTATGGTGTACCTCCGCAAAGTGTTTAGACACCGGAAGGTTCAACTTCTTTTTGCGGATAGAATATCGGTGCTGATTCAAACGTGTCTTGAGGTCCCATGTGGTCTCCCCCACATAGTAGAGACCACATGGGCACTCCAACAGGTACACCACATAACTGGACTCGCACGTAAGATATTGTTTAATCTGGAAAGACTGACCTGTTCTCACATATACAAAATGATTTCCCCGCACCATGAGCGGACAATTGACACAATTAAGGCACGGATAGCATCCTACCCTAGATGATCCAAATGGATTACCTATTCTTTTGTTGGAACCCACATCTGACCTTACCAATTTATCTGTCAAATTCTTATTCCTTCCGTAGTGAATTTACGACTCATTTCATCCAGTCTACTTGGGAGCACATTTGGATCCTGTACAATTTTCTTCACCCTCAACATCTGGCTATACGGGAGGGACCTAACCATAGGTCTGGGATGTTGACTATCAGTCTCTTTTACAAACAAATCAGTCATCAGTGTCCCATTCTGAATAAATACCTTTGTGTCTAGGAACTGGATCCATTCCATTGAGTAGACTACAGTGTATTTCGCACCCCTATCAATAGTATTGAGATGGGAATGGAATGCCATGAGGTCCTCCGCGGTGCCGGTCCACACTAGGAAGATGTCGTCTATGTAACGCCACCACCCCAGCACCTGCCTGAAGTGGTGGCTCACATAGATACACATCTCCTCCAGGTGTGCCATGTAGATGTTCGCATAAGTCGGCGCCACGTTGGACCCCATGGCAGTCCCCCATCTCTGAAAATAGAATTCATCCTGGAACAAAAAATAATTTTTAGTCAAAATAAATTTAAGTAACGTCACTAGAAAATTCCTGCAATCAACTGTATATTGTGTCCCAACTAGACATCGCTGGACTGCATTCAGGCCTTCATCATGTCCTATCGATGTATACAGACTAGTCACATCAAATGAGACTAGTATGGAACCCTCTCGGACACTCAGATTCTTTATTTTCGATAGAAAATCATTAGTGTCTTTAATATAAGATCAGGCCGACATGGCAAAAGGACGTAAAACCTTATCCAAAAAAATAGCTGAATTGCTAAATAAAGAACCCCTCCCCGAGACAATTGGTCATCCAGGTGGGGCCTGGAGCGACTTATGAATCTTGGGGAGGGTATACAAAATAGGGGTCACTGGTTTTTCCACAAGTAAAAAGGAATGCAATTTATCATCAATGATCTCTTTTTGTACGGCTCCATCAAGGATCTCCCTCAGCTCCCTCAACAGAGGAAACTTTGGGTCTCAACAGAGGAAACTTTGAGTCTCCCCGTATGGGTTCGTACACATCACTATCAGAAAGTTGTGATCTAATCTCATTCACATAATCCGATGTATCCATGACCACAACCCCACCACCCTTGTCCGCCGGTTTGATGGTGAGGCTGTGGTTCATGGATAACTCTTTCAAAGCCACCATTTCTGCCCTTGATATGTTGAACTGTGAGACCCGACCCTTGTCAGTCCCTTTCAACAATTCTATATCCCTCTTTACTGCTGTCATATATGTTTCCATGGCTGGATGTTGGATAATGGGGGTAAAGTCACTTTTCACAAAAAGGCCCACATTGTTCATATTCAATTCACTAGTATAACGATTTACTACTCTTGCCTGTTTTTGCTCAGCAAACCAGATCTTCAGCTTGATAGACCTGAAAAATCTATGGAGATCCAACTCCAAGTTGCGGGTGCGGGGAAATCATTTTGTACATGTGAGAACAGGTCAGTCTTTCCAGATTAAACAATATCTTACGTGTGAGTCCAGTTATGTGGTGTACCTGTTGGAGTGCCCATGTGGTCTCTACTATGTGGGGGAGACCACATGGGACCTCAAGACACGTTTGAATCAGCACCGATATTCTATCCGCAAAAAGAAGTTGAACCTTCCGGTGTCTAAACACTTTGCGGAGGTACACCATACTGAGAAAGATTTAAAGTTCAGAATTTTAGAACAGGTCTTGATGCCTAGGAGGGGTGGAGACAGGTCTATATTGCTAAAAAGAAAAGAGTTGTTTTGGATCTATACATTGCAAACGTTAAAGCCTAATGGACTAAATGTGGAATACAGAGTGATCTGATGGGTGGGGGGATAGGCCCTTTTACATGCGCGATATTAGGACCGTTCTGATTCCCCTTTGTGTATGGGAAACATGTGCTTGAATATTAATTTTAATTTTTATTTTGTTTTTCTGTTTTTACAGATATGGATTAAATATATGGACATTTATGAACTCCATGGACAGTGGTCCTTCAACCCTTTGGGCGTTCCGGTGCCACTACTGCGCAGTGATTGAACACTTGAATAGTGTTTTATCATATTATACTAGATGTTTAATTTGATGTCGGTTACGATTTGGCAATTGTTTGATGTATTTCATTGATTAAGGGGACAATTGTGGTATGTTTATATATGTACCCCTGACTTGGTAGGAGGGCTCCTACCACGTGACTGTGATGTGGAACCCTAATTCCCTATAGGACGCTGAATGGCCCGAAGTCATCAGCAAGTCCCCAGGGGTCAGTTGATAATGTAATTACTTGTGGACATGCCCTAGGCAGAGAAGGGTCAACGTCAGTGTACTCCCCATGTAAAAAATGGGGGGATCATCGTTGCCCCCTAGAGGATGGACAGGCCGCTATTATGTAGCGACTTGTCTGTTTTTATGTGGCATGAATCTTATGGATAGCGTTACAAATAGTTTTTCTTACTAGGTATATTTTGCCGCTATAGTGGTATTGTCCCCTTAAATATTCGGAGGTTGCGCAAGCGCATCAGGCATTGATGCGCTTATGGCCATCTTTGTTTCTCTAGTGTGCTTCGGACGGAGTGATCTCGTATATCGCGAGATCTCCGTCCTTACGCATGCACATGAGGCTTCTTTGAACATTTGGATGGATTCCTGCGTACTATGAAAATAGAGAAGCTAGACGCATGCGTAGTGTGGATACCGGAACGCCGGGGGTAGCGAGGACTTTGCCATGAAGTTACAGGTTTTTAATTCGCGACAATCATGATAATTATTTGTATTAGCACAGCACCTGGCACTTTAATTAGGGCATAGAGGTATATTGCATATTTCTACACATTGGGATTATGTCACAATGAAATATTTTGTATATATGAAAGTGTACATACGGAAATCATGTTTTTTAGGATGATTTATGTATTGTATTATGAATTTTAACTGTTTTTATTGTGATTATGTAATTGTACACAATTATTGATTGATTTGTCTTGGCACTATATAAACTGCTGTTTGAAGCACATGCACACAGCTTGACAAAGACTGCATTGTGCGGTTGAAACGTTGCTGCTGATGGGTGAATAAAACCACTATTTTTTCCACGAGTGCTGCCTCCGTTTTTTCATTATTCTGTCTAAGAGGACCTTGGCTTCAGGTACCCTGGAGGATATTGCACCCACTGGTAAAGTGCTGCTTCTTTTTTCTTTCTTTTCCTACTATCATGAATATAAGGGGCTCAGCCCCCTTTTCAGATGCCTGAGTGTCAAGGTCCTTGTATCCTTCAAAGGTTGCTGATTTATCTGCTTGTGTTTTTGTGTACCTGACCCGTGTTTGTGTTCCTGGACTCTGCTACCTGTTTGATCCCTGCCTATTTTCCTGGACTCTCCTGTTGCCGACCGGGACTGCCTGAACTGTACCTGTGCCGCCTGCCCTGAACTATTGCTTGTTTGACTTTGCCTCTGCCTCATCCTTCAGTTCTGCACTGTTGCTCCTGGTTACGACTTGGCCTGCTGACTACGTCTATACCACTGGTACCTTGCTCAGGTACCTCCTGGTCCACATGGACCAGCTGCCTCGTGTGTCAATCCTCCTCAAGAGGTAGCGACCTGGTGTTCCCCCCACCATCCGAGGTACTGTGAAGAACGAGGGCTTCACTTAAACAACACCCTTACAGGAGGTAGGACGCATTGCATGGTGGGTTCACACCCACTGGTTCATAACATATCCTCTGCTAATCCCTTCACTTGCTCCCTATTGCCTAGAAAACTCAATTTAAAATACTAACAACAACATTTAAGGCCTGAAGTTTCGAACAGGGTGCGATAAGTGAAAAAAACATATAGCATCCGGACTGAATCCTGACCCATTCATTTCAATGAGTATCGTTTTTCATGCATCATTTTTGCCTCCAGGAAAAATTACAGCATGTTCTATATTCTGCATTTTTCACGCAGCTCTGGTTCAATAGAAGTGAATGGGGCTTCAGTGAAAACAAATTGCATCCGGATGCAATTTGTTTTTCACTGATGGTTGCTAGGACATGTAGATTCTTCTTCTTCTTTTTTTTTTTTTTTCACGAACATGAAAAGCACACTAAAAACTGATTGCACCCGTGTGGAAGAAACTGAAACACTGAACACAATTGCAGACAAAACTGACTGAACTGAGCTTGCAAAACCACTGTTTTTTTCCTGAACAGAACCTGAGAGAATCAGTAGCTCCCCTACTGTGTTCTTCTACCTTCCCTTATAGATTGTAACCTTTTGTGGACAGGGTCCTCTCCCCCTCTTTACCAGTCTGTTACTAATCTCTTGTTTATTGTATTTTTATATTATATATGTGTAACACCCCCCCCCCCCCCCCCGATGTACAGTGCCATGGAAATAATGGCACTTTTAAATAAATAATAATAAAACATGGCCAAGCTGAATCTGCCATGGTAGAAGATGTTCTTAGCTACAAAGATGGACCTCAGTTTATGTTGTACATAAGTCATATAAAGAGGGAAAATGCCTTTAAAGGGCTTTTCTGAGGATTAATACTGATGACCTATTCTCTTGATAGCTCATCAGTATCTAATTGGTGGGGGTTCGACACCCAAGACCCCTGCTGATCAGCTGTTTGAGAAGGCAGTAACACTTGCAGTAGCCCCGTTGGCCTGTTCACAATTTTCCCTGGGCCAAGTGATAACACATTCAGAGGTCGCATGGTCTAGTCGCAGCTCAGCACTATTGAGGAGAATGGGGCTGAGTTGTGATACCAAGCCCAGCTGCTATATAATGTATGGCACTGTGCTTGGTGAGCAGAGAGAAGGCTACAATGCTCACTGGAGCCCAAGTGTTGGAGCCCCACCATTCAGATACTGATGACAGTGTTTATGTCATGGAAAGCCCTTTAAAGTTTTCTTCAAAATGTAATATAGGTTGGCAGGTGTCATTGGCAGCACCACACCCACAGAAATCAAAACACCTATACTTCCATCTACTATCTCAATGCAAAAGTAAGATACAGGATTGAAATAGTTCACATTTTAACATAGGTTGAAAGGCCATTTGTAATGTTCGACTTGTAGGTCTCCTATAAACCTTCGGCCAAACAGAAGATTATAAACTGACATTCATGTCATTCTATATTTCTAAGCAGATCAATAATGCATTTGCAGGTCATCAACAAAGTCAAATTATAAAAAAACAATCATTTGGACTTTGTTTCCTTGATTCCAGAAATCTATTAATGTGCAGATGGCGCTCTGACAACAGATGTGAACTATCTACTGAAAATATAAATGCATAAAAGAACACTAAATCAATATGTTGGGCAATATTATAAGTTTTTGCCTTCTATCATATACAGTACTGTGCAAAGGTTTAAGGCAGAAGAGGGAAGAAATGCTGCAAAAGAGTACTTTCAAAAACAAGAAAAGTATTAATACTTCATTTTTATCAATCAATAAAATGGAAAGTGAACGAACAAAAGAGAAATCTAAATCAAATCAATATTTGGTGTGACCACCCTTTATCTCGATTTTTCTAGGTGCACTTGCACAAAGTTTTTGAAGGAACTCGGCAATTATTGTATGTTGTTCTAAACATCTTGGAGTATTAACCACAGATCTTCTGTGGATGCAGGCTTGCTCAAATCCTTCTGTTTCTTCATCGCAGGTAGACTTGATGTTGACATTAGGGCTCTGTGAATCATGAATTCCAGGACATCTTGTTCTTCTTGACGCTGAAGATAGTTCTTAAAGATAACCTGTCACCACAAATGCATGTAATCTAAATGTACATGTTATAGAGCAGGCAAAGCTAAGAAGATCAATATACATTTTTGCGGGAAAGCATTCAGTAATAAAGTAAAAAAAGAAGTTTAAAAAAATAAACAAAATATAAAAATTCCTTAATTCTGAGGAGATAGGTGGTGACACAAAAGATATCAACTACTTGTTTTGTATAATGGTCTTAACACAATCGCAAAGTATTTATACTGCTGTATAAGCCAGTCACCAGTCGATATCTGTAGTGCATTTGAGTACATGGTATGTGGATTAGGGATGAGTGAACCGAACCGTAACAAACCAGATTCGTTACGAACTTTGCCAAAAGTTCAGTTCGTCACCGAACCGAACTTTGAAAAAGTTCGTAACGAATCTGGTTAAAAAAAAAACGGCAACGCAAAACTGTACTTTTTTCACAGAATAGACCAGGATACAAGGGATTATTACTCCTATAATCCCTTGTATCCTGGTTTTCTGTGAAAAACAAGATGTGTGACGTCACCCCACAGCCCCTGAAGTGCCTGAGCGCTCCGACATCTTGTCAGTGCGTCGCCAGACATCAGAGAGAGAGGAGCTTAGTATTAGATAGCGAGAGAAAAGATATAGATAGATAGATAGATAGATAGATAGATAGCCAAACAAGTAGATAGATACAGGGAGAGATAGAGAAGGAATAGAAAGGGTTAGTGAGAGAAGCAGGAGAGAGGAAGAGAAAGCTAGATATAGAAGATAAGGTGATAGATAGGGAAAGAGGCTGAGGAATCAAGAGATAGGGAGAGATAGGCATTTAAAAAAAAAAATTGTGAGATCTAGGGAGAGATAGGGAGATAAAAAAAGAAATAGGGAGAGAAAAGTGAGAAAAGAGTCAGGACAGGTAGCATTCCTGTCCCGTGACTGATAGTACATGCTACACGTTGCTGCTCTGCTGGGTGCCGTCAACCCCGTTTAGCCGCAACAAAGTAAAAAAAAAAAAGTTAAAAAAAAAGTTATAAAACAAGTTTAAAAAAAAAGTTAAAAAAAGTTATAAAAAAAGTTAAAAAAAATAATTAAAAAAGTTATAAAAAAATAAATAAAGATTAAAAAAGTATATAAAAAAATACATCATTTCATTTTCCCCCACCCAAATAAAAATATGTCCAAGCGTCCTACTTCCAGCACTTCCCAGGCAAGGAGTGCAACAGCAGGCGGCGAGGGTAGGAGAAGTGGCAGCACCAGGCCCGGTGGCAGCCGGGGTAACAGGCATGGCAGCAGGGTGCAGCTACCACTGACGCCCACTGGTCATGTAAGAACCACACAGCCAGCGGTTCTAGATTGGCTTACCCAATCCTCCAGTTCCACCGCCCAAAGCTCCCAAATGAGGAGTCAAGCATCGGCTGGATCATCCGAAACCACCCTTACATGGGACGGTCAGCGAGAGTCCTCTGCCCCGTCCCCTGTTATTAGAATGCCACTCACCTTTGGGGCACCTTCTGCCTTGGCAAACCTTGATCTGCCCTTGGAGTCTCTACCACTTTTTAGTGATGAGGAGGAGGAGGAGGAAGTCCACCAAAGTCAGCGGGTGGAACGTACTGAGACTCCAGAGGAGGAGTCAACAGAGCCAGGGAGGGGCATCCAGTGCCACACCTGATATCCTGTCCCAGCCACCAGAGGAAAGTAGCAGTGGTGCAGAGTTTGATGATGATGTCGCTGACTGGACGTGGCGCCCTCAAGCAGCATCATCCTCATCATCAGGGGAGGAAATAGAGGTGCCACCGACGCAGCAACATCCCACTGTTGCAAGGAACCGAGGCACAAGAGGGAGGGGTAGAATACAAGCTACCAGGCAGAGATCACCCTCTCAAAGCCTTGGTCCTGAGAGGGCACCCTCAGGCAGCAGTGGCAGTCAACAGCCAGGAAGACCCCCCATGGCTGTCAGCAAACCACGGTCCTCTGTCGTCTGACAGTTTTTCCGCCTGGGGAAAGATAAGCACATCGCTTTGTGCCTGCTGTGCAATGAGAGGGTCAGTCGTGGTAGGGGTGATAATCTCGGGACAACATCAATGCGAAAGCATATGGAAAGGCAACACCAACAGGCCTGGAAGAACCGTGACCCCAATACCACCTCCTGTCAGGATGCACTATACACTGCAGATCCCATCATGCAGCATCCTCTCAGTGGAACTCAGGGCTCGTCAGCCTCAGGTGCCAGCACCAGCACAGTGTCACTGCCATGTACACCGCTAATGAGGCAGCAATCCATGACTGAGTCCATGGGCAGACGTCAGGTGTATTCCAGCAGCCATCCCATGGCCCAGAAACTGACCGGACACCTGGTTAAGCTGCTGGTGCTTCAGTCCCTGCCCTTCAACCTTGTGGACTCCATGGCGTGTGCGCAGCCCAGATGGCGAGTCCCCAGCCGCCACTACATCTCTGGCAAAGCTGTCCCATCACTACACAGTTATGTGCAGAAAAAGGTTGGCGACTCATTGGGACTCTCGGTGTCCTAGACCGTGCACCTGAGTGCTGAAGTCTGGTCCTCTAATTATGGGCAAGGGCAGTACATGTCTGTGACTGCCCATTGGGTCAACATCCTCCCAAAAGACCATCAGGAAGTTGGCCCATTCTTGCCACTGTCACCTCCACGGTGCTTTAGGGGGCCAGCAACGGGAAGCACAAGTTCTGCCTCCACCACCTTGCAACCATCCGCCGCTTTGACTGCAGTCCAACCTTCCCCGGTGTATTACGATGTCAGGCACGGCGCTCTCAGGCTGTCCTCCATTTGGTGAGCCTGGGTGAACGGAGCCACAGTGGGCAGGAGCTCCTCCGGACCATCAGGGAAGAGATAGATCAATGGCTGACCCGACGTCAACTAACGGTTGGAAGTGTGGTAGCAGACAATGGGAGGAACATTGTCTCTGCAGTGTAGCAGGGAGGGCTGAGTCATACACCTTGTATGGCACATGTGATAAACCTCATAGTGCACAGGTTTCTTCGATCATTTCCTGCACTACAAGACCTTATGAGGATGTCACGCAGAGTGTGCAAACACTTCAGCCACTCCTACACTGCAAGGAACACCCTGCTCAGGATCCAGAGACAGCACAGTCTGCCCAAACATCGGCTAATCTGCGACGTGCCAACACGCTGGAATTCTGCCCTCCATATGCTGTACCGCCTGTACGAGCAAAGGTCAGCCGTTACAGACTACCTCATGGGGCAATCAGGCAGCTTCACGCCACACTGCGACTTCCAAGTCACACAATTGTTGATCCCTTTTGAGGAAGCGACTCTGTTTGTGAGCAGGCATGACTATGGGATCAATGACATCATCCCACTCGTCCATGTTCTGGAAAGTGCGCTGAAAACCATCATCAGCAAGGATTCCCAGGCCACCACTCCAAGGCTAAACATCGCCTTGAGCCCAGAGATGAATGAAGTGCAGTTGGAGGGTGAGGAGGAGGAAGATGTCTACGCCCAGCCATTCCACACACCGCCACCTGGCTTCTCTGCCTCTCAATCACAGGAGGAGATGGAGGATGAGGTGGTAGAGGAAGAGGAGGAAGATCCCAGCAGATCCTGGAACTATACCGAGGACAGTGGAGAGGAGAGGCACTCATTGTCCTTGGTGCAGATGGCAAGGTGCCTGCGGGAGTGTCTCAGAAATGACAGCCGGATTGTGGACATCCGCCAGAGGGACCAATACTGGCTGACCACCCTGGTGAACCCTCGCTTCCGCCGCAAAATGGCAGAATTTTTTCCGCCATCAGAGAGGGAGGCAAAACTGGTGTACTTCCGGGACCTACTCACCAGTCAGTTGGTCTCAACTTACCAGCGAGACCAGCCAGGTTCCCAGACAACATCCTCTCGGGAGGAACCAGCGCGCTCCACTACCACCACCACTAGTGGAGGCGTGAGAAATCGCTACAGCCTCCAATCGCTGATGAGCGATTTCATGCAGCCAGCTGCTGAAGAGGGGACACAACACCGGACTCATGGCGTGGACCAGCATGAGCTCACCCACCAGGTCACTGCCTACCTGGATTGTACCCTGCCCCAAAGTGTCACCGACCCCGTGCAGTACTGGGCAGAGAAACTGGACATTTGGCCTCAACTGGCAGAGTTTTCTTTGGCTCTGCTGTCCTGCCCAGCCAGTAGTTTTGCGTCAGAGAGGGTGTTCAGTGTGGCGGGTAACATCGTAACACTGCAAAGAACGAGGCTCTCTTGCCACAGTGTTGAGATGCTGACTTTTATAAAGATGAATCATGCCTGGATTACATCGGATTATACAACCCCCCTGCCTGATGTGAATGACTAAGTCATCAGTCACCCGTCTTGCATGGCAATCCGTGTGTCCAAGAAACTGACCTTAATATCCTAAATATGTGGCCAACGTAAAAATTTGTAATTTAACTTATTAAGTAATGTTCCCCCCCTTAGATCCCAAATTAAACAAAATCACCTTAAAAATTCCCTGCTTAATTCGGATACATTTGAATAAACAGAACCCCATCTCCAAATTTAATGCCCATGGTTTGTTGGCCATTTAACATCTCCACATCAGCTTAATGCCTCACACCGGTGCACCGTCCAACCCATACCTCAAGAACAGTACCATCCCTAAAATAATCCCCACGACTATGCTTCACAAAGTGGGGATTTCACCTTTTGTGAACCTTTTGCGTATGTCCGGACGGCACCATAGTACTGAACGCCATTTGGTGAACGGTATAAAAATGCCCTGTGGATTTTACTCAGCAGACCTGCAGCCACATGTGAAGGTACTCATAGGGTGAGGTTTTTTTGGGAGTGACCAAAGAGAGGGCGGGAAGGTCACTCCCATACCCCATCAGGGGTTTTTCCCCTACCCACTTTAAAAGATAAGTCCAGGCAATTAATAACTTTCTGTGTCCTTACTTGAACCAGAAACTTATAAATTGCCCGGACTTATACACGCCAGCTGGTGACAGCACTAAAAAAACACAAAAGCATACATCCATTGGGTTGGGCGCTGCACTTGGTTAGGACATCAAACTGGTGTAACAAAGATGTATATATATATGTCTCGCCAACAGCCATAGGCCCAGATTCAACAGGTTTGACACCAGAGTAGTTGCGTCAATTTGTAAAGCGAGTGCCAGTGAGGTGTCCATTTCATGAAAATTGGACACGTATTTTTGGATAATGGAACTGGCCTAAAGCCTTCTTGAATCTGTGCCTTTTTAAATGTCCTTTATTCACCTCATGGATTCTGTGGGTGAGGTTGTCTGTCTATTTAACCGTATCCGTATCCTACTAGACTAGCTGTAATGTTAGAGGGTTTTTTTAACGTTGACTGTCCTGTGCTGAACTCTACATCAACATTTTGTCATGTATAAAAAATGATTTTTACAAGCGTGCATATTCTTAGCTTCCAACTTCAGTTCTCTGTACTAGGCCCTTCTGGGTCCAAAAGAATACTGCTCCTACTAATGCCCCCACTGTCAATTGTCTATTTGGTAACATACTGGGTGCAATCAAGAGCTGCTGAAGCTGCCTCCTCAACTTGTCTCTTCTCAACCATACTGGCCAGGGTGCTATCAAGTGCTGCTGCCTCCTCCTCCTCCGTCAATTGTCTGTTCTCAACCATACTGGCCTGGGTGCTATCAAGTGCTGCCACCTACTCCTCCGTCAATTGTCTGTTCTCAACCATACTGGCTTGGGTGCTATCAAGTGCTGCTGCCTCCTCCTCCTCCGTCAATTGTCTGTTCTCAACCATACTGGCCTGGGTGCTATCAAGTGCTGCCTCCTCCGTCAATTGTCTGTTCTCAACCATACTGGCCTGGGTGCTATTAAGTGCTGCTGCCTCCTCCTCCGTCAATTGTCTGTTCTCAACCATACTGGCCTGGGTGCAATCAAGTGCTGCCTCCTCCTCCTCCGTCAATTGTCTGTTCTCAACCATACTGGCCTGGGTGCTATCAAGTGCTGCTGCCTCCTCCTCCTCCATTAATTGTCTGTTCTCAACCATACTGGCCTGGGTGCTATCAAGTGCTGCCACCTACTCCTCCGTCAATTGTCTGTTCTCAACCATACTGGCCTGGGTGCAATCAAGTGCTGCCGCCTCCTCCTCCGTCAATTGTCTGTTCTCAACCATACTGGGTCCAATACAGTACTATTACTGCTGCTGGTTCCACTGTCAAATGTCTGTTTTCCACCCTGCTGGGTCCAAGGCAATGCTGCCGGTGTTGCCAACTTGCACTTTGTGTCCGATGTCCCGTGTAATCACTTACACCTTGGCTAATGTGTACCTGTTCTGGGGTGCACAAGGTCTAATTAAATGGTACGCCTGTCTTCTGACCTGTGATGTCACTGAGACCGCATCGACTTCAACGCAGCCTATTCTTGGGCTGGTGCCACGATCTACCATGTGTTTTTGGTGCTCTGGCATGACATCGACTGCTCCAGCGGACATCTTCAATGCTGTCAAATGTTGTCGACCTGACTGCTGACGACTATTTTTGCACTTTGATTTTTTCAACTTTTTTCATTGTAATAACAACTGCAACTAAACAAAACTATACCCTATCAGACTCCCAATATTGTAGCTGCAATTATTCAGCCGTTATAGCAAGGTTTGTTTTAGGTTCGGTTTGTAAAAATCCGAACTTCACGAAAGTTTGCCGAACCGAACTTTTCAAAAGTTCGCTCATCCCTAATGTGGATATTTGATGGTGGATAAGGTTCAGAAGAATTATGATGAGGGGAGGTAAATGAACAAGAGTTATATTAGGGGATGTGATAGGCATACCTTAAATATGTGTTTTTAGGGAATGTCTAAAACTGTGGATGTGGTGAATTAACCTAATTGCTTGAGGTAGGGTGTTCCAGAGAACTAGTGCAGTTTGGGAGATGTCTTGAAGACGGTAGTGAAAGGTTTGGATTATGGTGGATGTTATTGTAAGTCATTGACTATATGGAGAGCACAGGTAGGATGGTAGAAAAAAATGAGGGAGGAGATGTAAATGATGCATCACTGTGGAAAGCTTTGTGGGTGAAAATGAGCAGTTTAAACACATCTGTACACTGGATCTTTGAAGCTCAGCCAGAGTGAACATTAGGTTTTTGTTCATCTCTTTTACCAAGGCTGAGTTGATTTTTTTTAAATTATTTTTAGGATATAGAAGTTCAGATCTGGGCTTCACCAATGCCATTTTTTTAGCCTTTTCGAGTGAAGAGTGATTATATTTATGTGCACGCAATCTAATCTTAATATTCTCAGCTTCATTCAGAAAGGAGAAATTATCACAGCAATTACATTGCACTCTGATCATTTCCCCAGTGAGATATTTTTAGTCACATGTGATAAAGGCTATCACTTTTTTATGGGAAGCTGGACGTCTCTCCTTTTTTTGGAAGGCTGCAACATATGTAAAAAAAATGTGAAAAAAGTAAAACAGCCTGAAGGTTTTTGTACTTTTTTATTTTAGCAATAAGATCTATTAATCCTGGAAACTAGTGCATCTAATAAGGTTATGATTACACAGCGACTTTGAAGGTGGAACATAACGACCGCAATGTTGAACTGAGATATCGTCAGTAATGATTTTGAATGTGGTCCCATGTGAGAGCTTCATTTTTGCGGGACGACTTGCATTTTTTAATTTTTTTTGTACAATAATTGCAGCATAGTTGCAAAAATGTTACAACAACAAAAACAAGAAAGTATAAAAAAAAAATAAATAAAACCAAGAAAACCAGGTCATGACAGTTGCGGTATATGGTGCAGATATCAAAATACAGTGTACAGGTTACACAATTCAGAATAGTAGAGAATTAGATGGAAACAATACTTGGATTACTGAAGCTATGCCTGTTGGATAGTGGAGGAGTGATTCAATGAGCAGAGAATTATAATTTGTCCCACTATATGCTATTAAGAATTGATATTAAGAAGTGGCAGATAAACCTCTATACAATGCCCAGGGATTCCAAACCTCCTGAAATTTTCCAGTGGAATGTTTTTCCCAGGAAGAGAGCTGTTCAAATCTGTAAAGCTGGTCCCCTTTTGCCTTCCAACGCAAAATGTTGGGGGGGTCAGTTTGTTTCCAGGCTCCAGCCACCAATATTCTAGCGGCAGCCAGAACGTGATGTGTACGTTTTTGAGAAGGCTTTGTCAATTTAGCCTCAGATAACAGGCCCAACAGACAGAGTTTAGGAGACACAGGGACACCAATTTTAGTCACCAGCGATAATATCAAACAGATATCAGACCAGAAGCCTTTTTATGAGGTGGCATTGCCACTAAAAGTGAATATACGTTCCCATAGAGGAATTGTATCTCCAGCAGAAGGGGTTAGTGCCAGGATATATCTTGGCTAACCTATCCGGTGTGTAATACCATCTAGTGAGAAGTTTATATGTGTTTTCTTGCAGTTTAACACACGTAAAGAGAGTGTGTGGAGCAGCTAAGAGGAACTTAATCTCTCCAGGTGTAAATGACACAGAGAGATCAGATTCCCACTGTGTTAAATACCAATGCTTATCAAGAGGAAGTGTTGGGGTCAATTGAGAATAAAGCATTGTGATTTTCTTGTTTGGCTCCAATCTCTGGAGGGCCAACATCTTAAAGGGTGCATTTGAAGAGGGTGGAAGTTGGTCCCCCATCAAAGGCCTAAGATTAATCAATAGGTATTGAAGGTGAAAGGGCGATAGCCCTTTTAATGCAGGGAAAGTTTGTAAATATGTGAGCGTCAAAGGGGGGTCAGGGGGAATTAGATCAAGGAGAGGCACACAAATGTGAGATATCTTGGATGGCAGAGTATCTCTAAAGTTATGAGGTGCACTGTTCAGGACATCCCTAACTTGAGTGAGTAAGTGGGGAGCACTCAACAACGAATGTTTTAGACCATATCTGTCCCACATATCTATAGATAGTTTTGTGAGGGAGTTGTCTAATTTAACGGGTGATATTGTAGTGTTGTTGGGGTTAAACAAGAAGCTCCTTAACGGCTGGGTACACATAGCCTCTTCCGCTTGCAGGTCAGGTCTTAGTTTGGGATTTCTTATCCAGTCCAGGATTCTAGCGCTTTGGATGGCTTTATAATAAATTCTGAAATCTGGAAGGCCCAGGCCTCCCCTTTTACCATGCTGTATCAGATATGTATGGGACAATCTAGGTCTTTTCTTTTTCCAAAGACAGGAGGAGAGGATCGAGCGGAGTTTGGTGAAAAACCCATCTGGCAATCTAATGGCAGTGTTTGCATGTAGCACAGAATTTTTGGTAGTATGACTGTTTTAATGAGGGCTTTCCGCCAAAACCAAGAAACAAATAGTATATCCCAACTGTCTAGGAGTGTTTGTACTTGTTTGAGCAAGCCTGGGGAATTAGAGTCATATAATTGATTAAAATCCTGCGGTATATTGACTCCTAGAAATGGTATTGGGCCTGTTGTCCATTTGAATGGTGTGAGTGATTGGAGGTGAATACAGGTCTGGGTTGGGAGTGTAATATTATGTGACTTAGTAGGGTTGATTTTAAAATCCGAGAGGGTACTAAAGTGGTGAAAAATGTTAAGGGTGGCAGGCAGGGCTTCTTTTGGGTTAGAGATAAAGAGCAAAACATCATCAGCAAAAGTTTATGGGTGAGTTTATGGGTGTGGTGGCCGATTTGTATTCCCTGTAATCTGTTGTCTTGCCTGAAGGCTTGTAGTATGGTTTCAAGCAACATGATGAAGAGAAGCGGGGATAAGGGGCATCCTTGGCGTGTGCCATTACTAATTGTAAATCTAGGTGAAAGGACATCATTCACCCAAACCTGAGCGCTAGGTGTGTCATACATTGCCATGATTGCCAGAATAAGCTGATCAGGAATACCAAACTTAAACAATGCTTTTGTCATAAAGTGCCAATTGACTCTATCAAATGCTTTCTCAGCATCAGTGCTGAGAAGGACTAAAGGTTTTGAGTGAGTTTTTACATATTGCATGATGTGAAGGAGACGGGTAGTGTTCATCTTTCCTTCTCTATTCGGGATAAAACCCATCTGTTCAGGATTTATAAGGTCTGGCAGAAGGGTTTTTATTCTATTAGCTATCATTTTAGCAAACAATTTCAGATCATTGTTTAAAAGG
The DNA here is from genome assembly GCA_900303285.1 of Rhinella marina. Lineage (NCBI taxonomy): Eukaryota > Metazoa > Chordata > Amphibia > Anura > Bufonidae > Rhinella > Rhinella marina. The sequence continues at coordinate 21,532 of ONZH01020858.1, read as the reverse complement.
GAAATTGGTCTGTAGTTGGCTCATTGTGATCGGTCTTTTCCCTCCTTTGGAATTATAGAAATGGAGCCATGTAACATTTGTGGGGGTTTACCTTGGAGTATGGCGTTTCAAACATTGAGAAGGTGGGGAAGTAGAAGAGTTTTAAAGGACTTATAATAGGCTATCGGAAGACCATCAGGTCCAGGAGACTTGTTAGCAGGAGAGGACATTAAGGCCTTTTCCAGTTCAGAGTAAGTGAAGGGTGTTACTAAGGAGCCCCTGATATCTTCGCTAATTTTAGGTAGCTGTAGTGTGTCCAGCTATCGCCGAGTTATGTTTCTCAGCAGCTGCTAGATCTTTTGTGTTTCTGAGATTATATAAATCACTATAGTATTCACTAAAATACTTAGCAATTGATTCCGTGGTGCGAAGAGTTCCTCCGTCTTAATGTGGGATATAAATGATTTTGCTTATCTATTTTTGATCTGAGAGATAAGTAGCTTAGAGGCTTTATCGCCATGGGCATAATACTTATGTTGTAGGTTTAAAAAAGATTTTGCCGTCATAGTGTTGAGTAAATTCTTCAGATCGGTTCGGGCCATGTTTAAGGCGTCTAATTCAGAGGGAGATAAAGAGTGCTTATGACTCATTGCTAAAGTCTGTATTAAATGGGATAGTTCAGTTATTTTCTTTTGTCTTTGTTTATTTATATGTGAGCCCAGGGCAATAATGTGCCCCCTAATCATAATGTGCCTTATTATCTAAAAGAGTGGTGTTTAAACGCCAGCTTCATGTAATTTTAGGTAAGCCCTGCAAACTGTAATTAATAACAGGTGAGTGATCAGAGAGAACAATGTTACCTATAGTCACAGATTTGCATAGATGGAGCTGATGTTGTGGCATAAAAAAATAATCCAACCGACTATATGTTCCATATTGTTGGGAAAAATAGGTGAAATCCCTGTCTGTTGGGTGAAATGACCTCCACACATCTGCAAGGGAAGCTTCTTGCAATGTGGTGTGTACATGTCTTAAAGATATATTGGACACCGCCAAGACCCCTGAAGAGGAGTCCAGGAGGGGTTGTAAAGTAACATTAAAGTCTCCGCCTAAGATTATACAACCTTCAGCAAATTCCCTAAATTTCGATAACACATGTGAGATCCAATCAGCTTGGTGAACATTTGGGATGTATATGCTTCCCAGCATATACATCTGAGGGCCAATAGACTCTTTGAGAAACAAATACCTCCCATCAGGGTCAGAGAGCACTGAACGCACCTCAAAAGGAATGTTTTTGTGGAAGGCAATACTAACGCCTCGTTATGCAGAACTTGGCGAAGTACTGTGGAACCATTTGTCATATTGTAAGATAGTTTAGGAATGTGATATGTTCTAAAATGGGTTTCCTGTAGGAATGCGATTCCTACCTTACTTCTAAGTAGTTGTCTGCAAATTTGGGACCTTTTTTCAGGCGCGTTCAGGCCCCGGAGAAAAAAGTGGTAAGAGTCTGTTCTAAAGCGTCGGGTAAGATAGTTTCGGGGATCTCCTTAACCCCCAGATTATTCCTCCGTCCCCGATTGTCTTGTTTTTCAATCAGGGAGTAGAGGTAGTTAATGTGGGCCTGGCTGTTGTCTAGGTTCCGCGTAACTGCAGTATTAAACTCGGTGCTGCCCACTTGCGCTGATTCCAGGGCTTTGACCCGGGCATTCATGTGGCGCAGGTCTTGTTTAATGTCTTTTAGCTCACATAACACTGGCCTTCATCCTGTAACGAGGCTTGAGGGCCTTGTGCGGCAGGCACCATCTTGGCTGTCTGGTTGGTAGTGCTGTGGAAGTTTTCCGCATAAAACGATCAATTTCTCCCTGCGCCAGAGGATTTCTTCCAGGTCCTGGTGTTTCCTTGGACTTGTCTTTAGTAGCTTTGCCCATGTTTAGTCGGGGTATTTGGCTTAAAATTGCCCAGGTAGTTCAGGTCTGCAGCGGAGCTCAGAGGCGTGTGTGCATCCGGCTCGGCTGCTAAACTCCGCCCCCCGACAACTTTTATTTTTCATTGGTATCATTTTTAAGTAAATGATGCTTTTTGATCGCTTGTTATTACGTTTTTTCAGTGGCAACTAAGAATAAATTAGCAATTCTATATTTTTTTTTCATGGCGTTCACCGTAAGGGATACATTTTATGATATTTACATAGTCCGGGTTGTTATGGACGCAGCAATACCAAACATATGGGGGAGATTTTTTTTTTGCAATTTTTTTCATTGAAAAACGTATTTTCAATGGAAAAAAGTATACTTTTTTATGGGATTTTTTTTTTACTTTTTTTTAGCACTTAATAGTCCCACAAAGGGACTATTATACAAACAGTATTTTGATTGCTTTTAAAATGCAATGCATTATCCCTATAGTGCATTGCATTTTAATGGCAATGCTATTCTGACCAGCAGGTTGAGCAGGATTTGCGGGGTGCCGATGGGGAGACAGAGTGAGACCGCTCACATGCGGTGGGTGCCATTGTGAGAGCCGGGCCCGCACTCCCCACTGCACGGGAGACCCGTGCAGTGTCTAGACTGGGCCACCATAAAAAAGCATGACCTGTCTGCAATTTGGCAGCTCATTTTACAGCAAAATTGCAGATCTAATATGGCTGCACGTGTTGCAGAGATGTTTTTGTCATGTGACCTGTCTGAAACACATTTTGAAAATGGAGCCTTAACTTAAAACATGTTGGAAATCCTAAATTGCTCACTGCTAATAGCCAAACTGAACAATAAAAAAAAAGTTTTGTGACAGCAAGTCACAGATAAATTAATCAGATTATTACTAGAGATGAGCGAGTAGTGAAATATTCGAAAGTTCGAAATTCGATTCGAATAGACCGCGAAATTCGACTATTCGACCGAATATCGAATCCCATTAAAGTCTATGGGAAAAAAATGCTCGCCACTTGGAAATCTCAATTCGACCACTTGGAGGTCACCAAGTCCACCCTTAAACCTCAGAAAAGGATGCCAACACTGCTGGAATGCAACTGGGACAGCAGGGGAAGCATGTCTGGGTGCATATAACGGGCCCAAGTCGCACTATTACGCCACTATCACAGCCTCTCAACAATACACTCCAAAGACAATATTACCTCTCTGTAAAGTGAGACCATACAAGGAAACCTTCTTTCCTCTACATTGCCATGGACCCCAAGCCAAACTAGACAAAAAAGAAGATAAAATTCTGCACCCCTTAAAATCACGTTGCCTATGACAACCACAGATGGCATAGGCAAGGGGGAAAGCAATCAAGCCATCACTATTTTTCCCTCTGTGCCATCCCTGCCTTGCCCAGGCACATGTCCCAAAACAACATCCACGCCCGAGTAACACGGTTACTGCAAAAGGCCATTTGACCACCAACACTTTGGTTTGAGGCTGGGGATGCTACATCTCCCTGACAGCACACTGGGTGAATGTTGTGGAGGCGGGGACGGGCAAACCTGCTACCCCCACCCAAGTTTTGGGCCTTGTTCTGTCTGGATTTCCGCAACCCTTACAGACAGCTCGGCAAACCCCTCCTTCTCCTTCTAGATTTGTTAAATCTGTCCACCACCCAGTCAAGTCCACAAAGTCCAGTCTCGTCGATAGCCTGCAGAAACTGCAGGGACCTCACTCTGACCCTCCTTCCTCCCACCCTGCCCAATGTTATCAACCCAGTGTTCCCACCCATGCAAGAATCGCAGGAGCTATCTGAGGATTTTGTTTGTTCTGATGCCCAAACACTGGAGCAAGCTCCATCTCTAGCTGATGGTGGTGTGGAACGGGCACTAAAGTGTAAAATGATTAGGGACGATGATGAGACACAGTTGCCAGCAAGGGAGGCTGTTGGAGCAAAGTGAGGCAGTGTAAGAGGAGGTGGTTGAGTATGACGAAGTCAGTGACCCGACCTGGCCCAGTGTCATGTCTAGCAGGTAAAGCAGTGGGATGTTGAGGGATGCGTAGGACCGCAAAAGGCAGGAAGAGGCCGTGGGCTGGCCAGAGGCTCATGGAGAAGGCAGGCTAGAGCCCGCAGGGCCGCATCTCTTCCCTATAACAGGCCCCCACACAAAGCTCTCCCATCGAGGGCTCTTAGGTCCTTGTTGTGAAAATATTTTAATGAGTGCGCAAAGTTAGCTTGAGGTGAGCCTTCGAAAAAATTATATGGAGGCCCAAGAGGTGAGCCCTCGAAAAAATTATGTGGAGGCCCAAGAGGTGAGCCCTCGAAAAAATTAAGTGGAGGCCAAAGAGGTGAGACCTCTTAAAAATTGTATTAAGGCCCAAGAGGTGAGCTATAATAAAAATTGTTTGTAGGCCCAAGAGGTGAGACCTCTTAAAAATTGTTTGTAGGCCCAAGAGGTGAGACCTCTTAACAATTGTATTAAGGCCCAAGAGATGAGCCATAATAAAAATTGTTTGTAGGCCCAAGAGGTGAGACCTCTTAAAAATTGTTTGTAGGCCGAAGAGGTGAGGCATGAGAAAAATTGTTTGTAGGCCCAAGAGGTGAGACCTCTTAAAAATTATGTGGAGGCCAAAGAGGTGAGACCTCTTAAAAATTGTTTGTAGGCCCAAGAGGTGAGACCTCTTAAAAATTGTTTGTAGGCCCAGAGGTGAGACCTCTTAAAAATTATGTGGAGGCCCAAGAGGTGAGACCTCTTAAAAATTATGTGGAGGCCCAAGAGGTGAAACCTCTTAAAAATTATGTGGAGGCCCAAGAGGTGAAACCTCTTAAAAATTATGTGGAGGCCCAAGAGGTGAGACCTCTTAAAAATTGTGTGGAGGCCCAAGAGGTGAGACCTCTTAAAAATTATGTGGAGGCCCAAGAGGTGAGACCTCTTAAAAATTATGTGGAGGCCCAAGAGGTGAGACCTCTTAAAAATTATGTGGAGGCCCAAGAGGTGAGACCTCTTAAAAATTATGTGGAGGCCCAAGAGGTGAGACCTCTTAAAAATTATGTGGAGGCCCAAGAGGTGAGACCTCTTAAAAATTGTTTGTAGGCCCAAGAGGTGAGCCATGAGAAAAATTGTTTGTAGGCCCAAGAGGTGAGCCATGAGAAAAATTGTTTGTAGGCCCAAGAGGTGAGACCTCTTAAAAATTATGTGGAGGCCCAAGAGGTGAGACCTCTTAAAAATTGTTTGTAGGCCCAAGAGATGAGCCATAAATATTTTTTTTTTTTTTTTTACGGAGCAATTCTACGGCAGTTAAGGAGGAGGAGGTGGAGGAGGAAATGGCACTTCATACAGATGGCACTTCACTTTTGGCTGCTTTCCACTGTTGGAGAAGCAAAGTCCGGGTCAATCCACTTGCTGTTCATTTTGATTAGCGTCAGCCTGTCGGCACTGTCGGTTGACAGGCGGCTGCGCTTATCGGTTATAATGCCCCCGGCTGCGCTGAACACCCTTTCTGATAGCACGCTGGCGGCAGGGCAGGCAAGCACCACCAAGGCGTACAGGGACAGTTCCAGCCACGTGTCCAACTTGGAGACCCAGTAAGTGTAGGACGCCGAGGGATCGGGTAGGACAGGGGTACGGTCTGCCAGGTACTCCCGCAACATCCGCCGATACTTGTCCCTCCTGCTGATAGAGGGCCCCGCAGTGATGGAAGTTGCACGAGGGGGTGCCATGAACGTGTCCCACACCTTGGAGAGTGTTCCCCTGGTGGCTGTGGGCCTGATCGATGTTGTGGGACTCTGGGAGACCCTCTCCTCTCTGCCGCCAGCGATGGTGGGTGGGAAAATCTCCATCATGTTCTGCACGAGTTCCCTCTGGTATTCCAGCAATCGATTCGTCCTCTCCTCTACCGGAATAAAAGAGGAGACGTTATCTTTATACCGGGGGTCCAGGATTGCGAAGACCCAGTACAGTTTGTTCTCCACTATCCGGACAACACATGTGTCCCGGGAAAAGCAGCCCAGCATGAAGTCAGCCATGTGTGCCAGACTCTGAATAGGCATGACGTCACTGCCCCCACCAGAAGGATCACTTGCCATTTCCTCCTCTTCCTCTTCCGCCTCCTCTCCGCCCCATCCGCGCTGAACCAATGGGACGCACACAGCCTGACTGCTACCCTCGCCGCCAGCATCCTCCTCCTCTTCCACAGCCACCTCCACGTCGTCCTCCTCCTCCTCCTCCTCCTCCTGCAACTGCCACCGTGAAGCAGACAAAAGTGTGGTCTGACTGTGTAGCTCCATTGCGTCTCCTCCTACCCCCGTCTCCTCTGCGTGCAATGCGTTCTCCCTTATTGCGATGAGCGATTCTTTAAGGACGCATAGGAGCGGGATGGTTACGCTCACTATAGCGTCCTCGCTGCTGACCTTCTTGGTGGACTCCTCAAAGATACGCAGTACATCGCATATGTCTGCCATCCATGGCCACTCGTGGTTGGCAAACTGAGGGAGATGAGTTGGAGGCACGCGTGGATTCATAATCTGGTACTCCATCAATGCTCTCTGCTGCTCACACACCCTGGCCAACATGGAATAGGTGGAATTCCAGCGAGTCGGCAGGTCGCACAACAGCCAATGTTCAGGCAAATGGAGGCGTTGCTGGAGTTTTTTTAAGCTAGCAGCAGCTACATTTGACTTCCGAAAGTGAGCGCACAAGCGCCGCACTTTCACCAGTAGCTCTGCCAGGTTGGGGTAAGTCTTTAGAAATTTTTGGACTACCAGATTAAAAACGTGGGCCAGGCATGGTACATGATTGAGTTCGGCAAGCTCCAGAGCTGCCACCAGGTTACGGCCGTTATCGCACACGACCATGCCTGGTCCTAGCTGCAGCGGCGACAGCCACATCTCCGTCTGCTGCAATATGGCGTCCCTCACCTCTGGGGCGCTGTGCTTCCTGTCGCCCAAGCTGATGAGCTTAAGCACCGCCTGCTGACGTCTCCCCGCGCCAGTGCTGCAACGCTTCCAGCTAGCGGCTGAGGGCGATGTTAAGGCAGAGGAGGAGGAGGAAGAGGAGGGGGGTTTATCAGAACCCATGCTGGCAATCTTGGGCGGGGGTGGTAGGTAGGCCGTCTCTGTTTGCGACCCCGTCCCCGCTTCCACTACATTCACCCAGTGTGCCGTCAAAGAGATGTAGCGTCCCTGGCCACAAGCACTTGTCCACGAGTCGGTGGTCAAGTGGACCTTTGCGCTGACTGCGTACCTCAGGGCCCGCCTGATGTTACGCGACACGTGCTGGTGCAGGGCGGGGACGGCACTCCGGGAAAAGTAGTGGCGGCTGGGGACAGAATAGCGAGGTGCGGCAGCCGCCATCAGGTCGCGGAAGGCCTGCGTCTCCACAAGCCTAAACGGCAACATCTCCAGGGCCAGCAGTTTGGAGATGTGGCAGTTTAAGGCTTGGGCTTGGGGGTGACTCGAGGCGTACTTCCGCCTGCGGTCGAACGCCTGCGAGATGGACAGTTGATGGGACGAGGAGTGTGAAGGTGCAGGCGAAGATGCGGGGGAAGGGGAGGCTGAAGGAGAAGGCCCCAAAGTAGCCGAGGCAGATGTGGAGGTGTCCTGGCTGGAGGTCTGGACCGCAGTGGCAGCACACAATAAAGGGGAAGAGGCAGTGGCAGGAAGACCTTGCGCAGGTTGTATTGCGTTTGCTCTCTCCCACTCAGCCCAGTGCTTGACTTCCAAGTGAGGCAGCATGCCTGAGGTGGTCAGATTGCTCTTCTCAGAGCCCCTACTCAGTTTTGAGTGGCAGAGTGTGCAAACCGCGCTCAGTTTGTCATCTGCACAAACATTAAAAAATCTCCACACCACAGAAGTACGAGGCCTCGATGGGGGAGCTTCGCGCGACTGCCCGCTGCCGGGAACAGCTTCGGCCCTGCTGGCTGTGGCCTCACTTCTCTGTCTGGACTGTCCTCTGCCTGTGGACATCCCTCTGCCTGTGGACATGCCTCTGGACATCCCTCTGCCTCTGGACATCCCTCTGCCTCTGGACATCCCTCTGCCTCTTGCTGCCTTTTTCGGTGCTGCGCAGACCACCACCTCTCCACTGCTTTCCCCGCTGGACATCACCCCTGGCCAAGTGGGGTCGGTCATTTTGTCATCCACCACCTCCTCTTCCACTTCCTCACTCTGCTCCTCCTCCTGCCCACTGGACATTCCAACAGCCTCCCTTGATGGCAACTGCGTCTCATCATTATCATCGCTCATGATAACAGATGCTGGTTCAGGGTCCACATCAGCAGGAGATGGCGAATACTCAAGTGGTTGGGCATCACTACAAACAAATTCCTCTGCTAGCTCCTGGGATTCTTCCGGCACATCTGAAAAAGGACCCGAAAAGAGCTCCTGGGAGGGGTCAATGGTGGGATGACTCTGTTGGCCAGGTGTGGAGGAAGGAGGGTCAGAGTGAGACTGTGTGGATGACTGGCTGGTGGACAACTGTGTGGAAGCGCTATCGGCTATCCATTGCACCACCTGTTCAACCTGCTCAGGCCTCAACAGCGGTGTAACCCGCCCCCTGCTTAACTGTCCCATAAAGGCAGGGATTCTGGATGAGTGGGATCCTGGCTGACCCTCACCAGCACGCATTGTATCCCCACTGGCTTCAACAAGGCCACCAACAGCATTTCCGCGCCCCCATCCTCGTCCACGTCCGATTCCGCTAGCCCTACGCATTTTTTTTTTTGGTTACAATATTTTGCCTTCACAGCCGTATACTACCAGGTCAGACGGTGTGTATTAACATCACATATATAAAATAATTTTCCAAGCACGCAGAACGCACAGTACAGGTGCCACAGAAAAGGCCTAGTTTTTTTCATATTTCTTGGTACACAGCCGTGTACTAACAGGTCAGACGGTGTGTATTAACACCACGTATATAAAATAATTTTCCAAGCACGCAGAACGCACAGTACAGTAGACAAAGAAAAGGCCTTTTTTTTTTTATATTTCTTGGTACACAGCCGTGTACTAACAGGTCAAATGGTGTGTATTAACACCACATATATAAAATAATTTTGCAAGCACGCAGAACGCACAGTACAGGTGCCACAGAAAAGGCCTAGTTTTTTTATATTTCTTGGTACACAGCCGTGTACTAACAGATCAGACGGTGTGTATGAACACTACGTATATAAAATTATTTTGCAAGAGAACGCACAGTACAGGTGCCAATGAAAAGGCCTATTTTTTTATATTTCTAGGTACACAGCCGTGTACTAACAGTTTAGACGGTGGGTATTAACACCACGTATATACAATTATTTTGCAAGAGAACGCAAAGTACAGGTGCCAATGAAAAGGCTTGTTTTTTTTTAATATTTCTAGGTACACAGCCGTGTACTAACAGATCAGACGGTGTGTATGAACACTACGTATATACAATTATTTTGCAAGAGAACACACAGTACAGGTGCCAATGAAAAGGCTTTTTTTTTATATTTCTAGGTACACAGCCGTGTACTAACAGATCAGACGATGTGTATGAACACTACGTATATAAAATTATTTTGCAAGAGAACGCACAGTACAGGTGCCAATGAAAAGGCCTATTTTTTTTATATTTCTAGGTACACAGCCGTGTACTAACAGATCAGACGGTGTGTATTAACACCACGTATATACAATTATTTTGCAAGAGAACGCAAAGTACAGGTGCCAATGAATAGGCTTTTTTTTTTTAATATTTCTAGGTACACAGCCGTGTACTAACAGATCAGACGGTGTGTATGAACACTACGTATATAAAATTATTTTGCAAGAGAACGCACAGTACAGGTGCCAATGAAAAGGCCTATTTTATTATATTTCTAGGTACACAGCCGTGTACTAACAGATCAGACGGTGGGTATTAACACCACGTATATAAAATTATTTTGCAAGAGAACGCAAAGTACAGGTGCCAATTAAAAGGCCTATTTTTTTTATATTTCTAGGTACACAGCCGTGTACTAACAGATCAGACAGTGGGTATTAACACCACGTATATAAAATTATTTTGCAAGAGAACGCAAAGTACAGGTGCCAATTAAAAGGCCTATTTTTTATATTTCTAGGTACATAGCCGTGTACTAACAGATCAGACGGTGGGTATTAACACCACGTATATAAAATTATTTTGCAAGAGAACGCACAGTACAGGTGCCAAAGAAAAGGCCTTTTTTTTTTTTATTTCTAGGTACACAGCCGTGTACTAACAGGTCAGACGGTGGGTATTTACACCTGGTATACAAAAAGGGTATTGCAGGCACACAGAACCCAGAACACTAGAGCCAAATAAACTGTATTTAAAAAAAAATAAAAAATTCACAGCCGTATACTGCCAGATCAGATGGTGCATATACACACTAGGTATATAACAGGGTTTTGCAGCCAAAAAGAACGCAGAACAGTAGTGCCAAATATAGTTTTGTATGTAGCAGAGCACCTAATACACCACTAATGCCTCTCTCTATCCCTACTCCAGCAGCTATCCCTGAATACAGCAGCTGTTCTCTGCAGAGTGTATATTGTAGTAAACCTGTCACTGTACTGCACTATAGTATCCCTGATAAGGGCTTTTAATCACGCTCCTGCCTGTCCAACAGCTAAAACCTATCTGTCCCTTCTCCAGCCTCTGTCCCTGACTAAGTTCACGCAGCATATGCGAACGAGCAGGAAGAGCTGAGTTTTTAATATTCGAGGTCACATGGTTTTTCCAGCCAATCCATGTAGACGCCGTTTTCGCGCTGCCAGCGTGCTCCGCGGGCCTGTCATACCCCCCCTGCATGTTGATTGGTGGAAAAAGAGCGCCAGGGAAGGTGGGAGGGGAAACGAATTCTAAGTGCGCCATCGCCGTTATACTCGATTGAAATCGAGTATGCCGAATAGCGTAGTATTCGATTGAATACCGGCTCGATCGAACACTACTCACTCATCTCTAATTATTACTGTAGGTTGTGCGACTTGTATGAGATTTGCTATCCCATGACCAAAGTCAACCTGTAAGACTAAGCTTAAGGCCAATTCCACATGGACTGCATTGGTCAGTATTTTGCATCAGAATTTGGAAGCCAAAAACAGGAGTAGGTCCAAAAACACAGAGGAGACAAGTATCTTATCATTATAGTTTTTCTCTGCAGGTTTTCTTTCCTGGTTTTGGTTTACAAAAACTGATATCAAATGCAGACTAAATAATGACCATGTGAAAGTGGCTTAAAGAAGATGCATTTTAACTTACTGTCCAGAGCTTACTATAGTTTCTAGTTTCTAGATCAATACACCAATAGGTTATTCATAGAATATTTATATAATTGTGTTTATAAAATTAATTCAAAGAGTTCTCTATGAAGTATGAATTAAAAATGAATGAAATAAGGAGCTAATAATAAAGGAGTGAAGTAAAAGATGTATACACTATATCTGCAATAAACAAGGTCACTCAGGCTTTATGTAATCCTTCTGAAACTGTGGTGAGGGCACTTGCCACATCTCTCTGTAACACTATTGATTGATAGGTGTTTGTAATTACTTTCACTGCAAGATCACATTTAGGAACAACATGATTAATTGCACACATCGGAAGGCACATATCCACTGGTGACGTTGTTGTGTATAGGTATAAAATGTGATCTATAAGAATAGAATATTTTTGAATTATATTTACAGACATTTATATTGTAGGTAAAGGTAGTTCAAAGACTAACTATTGGTAAAAGCCTTCTGATTTGCGTGTTTTTGACTCATCTGTGCCTAAAGATAATACTAAGGACTAGAATATTGATCAATGACTAAGAAATTTCAAATCGTACTGGAATTAGAAAAGTAAAGCATCTATTAAAAATTAAACTTTAGTATTGGTTCTCTGCTTCCCTGAAAATCAGCCACCTGTCCTGACATTTATATAATAAAAAAAAAAACAAAAAAAAAAACTTCTCAGTATTTCTCAGTGGTGAGTGAGTATAAAATCACATTTCATTTTGGTGTTGGTTATGATGCAGTTTTATTAAACAAACAAAAAAAAAAGTGGATTCAAAAGAAATGGAATATATTAAGGAAGGACATACAGTTCTTTCTGCCGAATCCATTTTTGGCTTTGGCTCAAAATATGCCATTTGTGTTTCCAGTGCCAAATATCTATTTACATTTGAAACAATTCTGAGACAACCACAGGATACATTTATGATAGCTGCAGGTACTTAAAGGGAACCTGTCATCAACTTTATGCTGCCCATACTAATAGCAGAATAAAGTAAAGGCAGGTGAGTTGATTTCATTGGTCTGTCATTTATAAGTTAAAAGTAAGTGGTTGCCGAGAACCAACATCACAATCATTGCAGACTGGGCCTGGAAAAGAGTCACGGTCACCTGAGAAGAGTCATGGTTATTCATGAATTCCTGCTCTCTCCGCCCACCTGCTGATGATTGACAATCTTCTACCTAGTTTTCTCCCTTTCTCTCTAGGAGAGAACTGACAATCATCAGCAGATGGGCGGGGAGAGCAGGAGATTAGGAATAACCATGACTCTTCTCAAGTAGATTTGACTCTTTTCAAGGCCCGTGCTGCAATGATTATGATGCTGGTTCTCAGCAACCACTTACTTTTAGCTCATAAGTGACATACCGCTGAAATCAGCATTTCTGTCACTATTTTATGCTGCTCTCAGTGAGGTCAGCATAAAGTTGATGACAGGTTCCCTTTAACTCCAATATACTTTCCCTACATCTAGTTGAATGGGAAAGCAGCTGATGTAAATTGTCAAAAATGGGTTACCAGAATAGGTGATGGTCTCAGGGGTGGGACCTGCACATATCAAACATTTATAGAATTATCAGAAATTGAGGCAATATTATAGTAGAGGTTACAGCACGATAAACTGATTTTCCACCAATCAGACTAAATAAAATTGTAAATAAAAGCAAAAGGAATGTGCTATAAAAATGTAAATGTTCAATAATCTTACATTTCTGATCACTGACCACAATTTATTACAAAACGCTATGCTCTTCCATCAATACCTCAGTCAATTGCAATAAATTGTAGATAATATAATTCACAAAATTCCACCATTCTCAGGGTTATGTCATGCACAGGTTTTTGTGGCAGTTTTGATGCTGTTTTTTGAGCCAAAACTAGAAATGGGCTGGAACGAAAAGAGAAGTATCAAGAAACAAATTATACTTCTCCTTCCATTTCTGGATCTATTTCTGGCTTTGGCTAAATAAAAGTCACAAAAACCTAAACTAATGTCAGAGTCCCAATTGTACAAATTGTGGGGTGCATTAATTAATTCCAACTGTATGGATAAATCACACTAAAATCAAGGTGACTGTTTTATTTCTCCAATCACCCAGTATAGGTCACAAAATCCAGATCTTTTCCATACTACAGTACTTCCATCCTCCATCTCAATGCCCTCTTCAGAGACTCCTTTTTACTTTTAACCATGATTACCTAGGGCAGTCATACCTCTTCATGAGTCGCATACTCTCTAGTTAGCTGACAACGCAATCTCAATACCTGCTCCAAACTAAGAATCACGAAGAAAAACAGTATTATGTGAATTCTCTGCACAGTCTAACACTATCCCATAAACTGGGCAGGGACACACCTTCAACTGGTAACATCCGTCTGGCCCTTCTCTGCAAACTGCCAACAATTTATTCACAACTTCTAACAGTAATAATAAAGAAATGGTAGAACAGAGTAGTAAGAATAGATGCTCCAGAATTGTTATTACTTGGGAAATGTAAGTAGTTGCTAAAACAGACATGTCACGAGAGGAGACGGGCCTCTTTAATTCTACTTATTAAATCAATATAGCACATAATTATTCACGAATTATAGTATGAATAACAGTTCATTACAGGTAAAGCAACATTTAAATGTATAAACTGCAGGGATCCCATTTAGCAATCTATAGATCTGTGAAATATCATTAGTTACATTATGTTTTGCAGTGCGATATTCAACATATTGGAATGTTTAGCATTTTTACATATTGTCAGTCTTTGGAACATGTCATTAAAATGATATCAAACACTGTTCTTTATATTGTTTCAGCTTAAATACTACGCAATAATAATGGAATACAAGGTAATTGTTGGCAGGTTTGTTTGCATCATTAAATTCTCGACACCGCTGTTTAGTCTTCAGGTATATTACATACATCTTATCATATAGTACTGTAGGATGAGGACATTTCCGTTATCTCCAGACTCTGAAACCAAAATGCTGCCACTATATATATATATATATATATATATATATATATATAGATCCAAGAAGCGAGGCAGCACTCCAAAATGGTGAAGAAATGTAAGACCGTTTATTCCCATAATGCAACGTTTCAGGCCTACTCCATGAGGCCTTTCTCAAGCGTACAGACTAGTGCAACAATGCAGCATAAATAGGTGAAATGGGAGGGTACAACCCTCATGTGACCAATTAGCATAATGAATACATAAAAAACACAAGTGAAAGCAAAGTACAATAACAAAAATGCAAAATAAATCATACTGCCATGTGGAATCACATAGTAATCAAGTGGCATATATTATCAAACTGTAACAAAAGTGCACATGTATTGCAAGTGTGTCATAGTGTGTCATTATTGTGAACACAAATCCACATACATAAAACACCACAGAAAAAGTGTATTAAAAGCAAAGAAGGCGATCAAAAGTCGCCATCATCTGTACCTGCTATGGGGATCACAGATCGGGGTATGCATCCAGATAAGAAAATAGCGTTCGTGTTGTTCCACTGCGCGTGCGCCAAACATCGAGATTACATGATCGCAAGTAGCCATGTGACCAAGTCACACAGCCAAAAGCGTACGCAAAAGCAAAAAGCGTACACAAAAAGCAAAAAGCGTACATATGCACAGGAGCGAATAGCCCCATAACTCATACGTACGCCCAGGAGCGATTAGCCCCATAAGTCATACTATGCGTACCAGTAAATCAAAAAGTGGCAGCTGTGCAAGCGTACTAATTACAGGGGCACAGGCAGGTGATTGCCCATATGAAGGACACCAATATGCCAAAACATTATGTATAATATAGTAATGTAAAGAACAATGAGACACAACACTGAGGAAACAATATACTGATGTCCTACTAGCCAAAAGGCCCATAGTACAAAGTCTTAAATGATATACGGCTCATCAGCAGGCATATATATCCTGGAGAGCGGGCAGTGTTGCAAAGGTGTCGATATTATGTCGCGGCAGCCTGGACAGGGGGTCCGCATCTCCAGAACATCCAGAGAGGCGAGCCACCGGCAGAGAGCCGGATGGCACACACCACGAAGTGCCGCGTAGCATCTAGCCCAACATTAAACCAGTAAATCCGCATTTCATCACACACAGATGACACTAACACCCGTAAAATCCCCACTAGTTTTAGCCAGATATAATAGATATACTGATATCCATACTGTAAAGCATAAACATTAGAGATGAGCGAGCATGCTCGTCCGAGCTTGGTGCTCGTTCGAGCATTAGGGTACTCGTAAGTGCTCGCTGCTCAGACGAGCATGCTCGAGGAAATGGCAACTTCCGCATCGTGCTTTTTTGGCGCCTAAAAACACAGCCAATCACAAGCCAGGAGACTCTGCGTACCACCCAGCATCACGTGGGGCCCTTACATGTCGATAGCAGGGGTTGGCTGGCCTGATCAGGTGACCCTGGAATATACTACCGACTGGCCATGGTGCTCGGCTCAGATGCCGTCTGGATGTCGTTAGGGATAGAGCTGCTGCCTTTCAGGGACAGTGTTAGGGCCTGCATTTAGTTGTCTGTTAGGCAGGGATCACCCACAAAGAACCCAACAGCCCTTCTAAGGGCTAGAAGACAATTTTTTTTTTTTTTTGTCACTTGGCTGGCTGGCACTAGTAGTGCAGCTATCGCCATATATAACCCCCCCTTTTTTTATGTTATATCTCAGTGATACAAATCCATTGCACACAGCATTGTGGAACCATTCTGTGTGTCACAGTTCAATACACTCACTATTTTCTGTCCAGGTGACACTTTCTGTATGTCACCGAATACAACCAAGTCATTTGCTGCCTGTCACGTGTATGGCTTCATCCCAAAAATCTCTGTGCGACATTTGTCTGGGTCGCAGTCTAAATAGCTACCATCAGTAGGGTGTCAGTTAGCTCTACGATAGTTTCTGCACGTCACGTTCCCAAAAAAACAAAACTACAAAAAAAATATAGAAAAAAAATATAGAAAAAAAATTAGTTTTTTGTTGTTTTAGCTGAGTGATACAAATCCATTTCACACAGCTGCGTGTCACCTTTCTGTGTGACACAGTTCAGCATACTCACTCCAAACGGTATATACTGTCCAGGTGACACTGTCTGTACGTCACAAAATACAACCAAGTCACCTGCTACCTGTCACGTATATATAGCTTGATCCTAAAAATCTCTGTGCGACTTTTGTCTGGGTCTCAGTCTAAATAGCTACCGTCAGTAGGGTGTCAGTCAGCTGTACGATAGTTTCCGCACGTCACGTTCCCAAAAAAACTAAACTGAAAGAAAAAAATATTAAAAAAATATAGAAAAAAAATAGTTTTTTGTTGTTTTAGCTGAGTGATACAAATCCATTTCACACAGCTGCGTGTCACCTTTCTGTGTGACGCAGTTCAGCATACTCACTCCAAACGGTATATACTGTCCAGGTGACACTTTCTGTACGTCACAAAATTAAACCATACTGAACAAGTTTGTGGGTTTCAGTAAACCAGGCCCATTTATTTTATTTTTTTTATAGAATACAATTATATACAGAAAATTTGGAACCCCAGGGCTAAGGGTCAAGGACGAGGACGAGGGCGTGGGCGTGGGCAGTCAATTACTGCAGGGGGCAGACGCCGTGGTCCTGGGCAGGGTGAGACAGTACCTGCTGATGAGGGAGCTGTGGAACGCCGCAGAGCTACACTCCCTAGCTTCATGTCTCAACTTACAGGGACACGTGGTAGAGGACTGTTGAAACCACAACAGTGCGAACAGCTGATCTCGTGGATTGCAGATAATGCTTCAAGTAATTTGTCCGCCAGTCAGTCTTCCACGCAGTCCACCCACGTTACCCAAGGGAGCACTCCTCTGGCTCCTCCACCTCAACCTCCTTCCCCCCAGTCTGCCCCCTCCCAGGAAAATTTGGAATGCGATCTGGCATACTCTCAGGAACTGTTTTCTGGACCCTTCCCAGAGTCACAAACCACTTCTCAGGTTGCTGCTGACCTCGTTCCCGATGCCCAAGTGTTCCAACTGTCGCAGTCTGTGGGTGATGATGATGATAATGACAATGTTGAGTTAGTGGAAGAAGTTTGTAAAGAGGTGTCAGACGATGAGGAGACACGGTAGTCAGACAGTGGTGAAGTTGTTGTAAGGGGAGGAATTCCGAGGGGGGAGCAGAGGAATCGGAGGATGACGAGGTGACTGACCCGAGATGGGTTGATATGCCGAATGAAGACAGTGCTTCTGAGGCGGAGGCGAGTGCTGCACCAGAACAGGTTGTAAGAGGCAGTGGTGTGGCCAGAGGGAGAAGCAGGGCCAGAGCTGGTGCATCAGCAGCAACTGTTTCACGTAGTGAAGCTCCCGTGGCGAGGCCTAGATGTTCGCAAGTCTGGAGGTTCTTTAAAGAAAGTGAGGATGACCGACGGACTGTGGTGTGCAACCTGTGCCACACCAGGATCAGCAGGGGTGCCACCACTACTAGCCTAACCACCACCAGCAGAACCTTTCCACTCTCATCCCTGCAGAGGAAAGGAGTATGAGAGTGAATAGATATCAACAGGCCCTGGTGCACAAGCTGAAACAATTCTTCCCATCTGACGCTGCTAGCGGCAGAGGGCATGGTTCTGTGAGCCAAGTAGCGGGGGAGAGGAGGCGAGCAGGCAGCTTGACCAGCACTGGCAGGGGAACGCTCTCCAAGGCCTTTTCACTTTTATGTCACCCCAGCAAGACACTGTTACTTGTCCCCAGTCTAGGCAGAGTAGGGGGGAGCTGTACAGAAAGATGGTGAGGGAGTACCTAGCTGACCATACCAACATCCGTAGCGATCACTCTGCTCCATACAACTACTGGGTTTCAAAGCTGGGAACGTGGCCTGAACTGGCGCTGTACGCCTTGGAGGTGCTGGCCTGCCCTGCCGCTAGCGTGCTGTCAGAGCGGGTATTCAGTGCAGCTGGTGGCGTCATCATCGATAAGCGTACACGCCTGTCAACTGACAGCGCTGACAGGCTGACGCTTATTAAAATGAACAAAGCCTGGATTTCACCGGAATTCAAATCTCCTCCGGGGGAAAGCAGCTAAAGATTTAAATAACTTATGTATCCGATTCCTCTTCTCTACTCCTCCTCCTACTCCTACATATCGTCTTTGCCTAACGCTGACCCAAAAAACGCCATTTTTTAGAGGTCCAACTGGCACTCTTTTAGCACAATTTTTCAGGAGGGCCCCCTACAGGCCCTTTATTCAAACAATTTTTCCAGAGGTCCACCTACAGGCCCTCTCTCCAAAATCTCCAAAAAATTTTTCCGGAGGTCCACCTACAGGCCCTCTCTTCAAACAATTTTTCCGTAGGTCCACCTACAGGCCCTTTGTCCTAACAATTTTTCCAGAGCTTCACCTAAAGGCCCTCTCTCCAAAAATTTTTCCGGAGTTCCACCTACAGGCCCTCTGTCCAAACAATTTTTCCTGAGGTCCACCTACAGGACCTCTCTCCAAAAATTTTTTCCGGAGTTCCACCTACAGGCCCTCTCTCCAATTCCAGTTTCCAGTTTTATTTGCGCAAACTGCATACATTTTTATTTTTGGGATAGGTGTGAAAAATAATATTACTTGCGAATCTATATTGCCCAACATTGGATACGGTAGCAAGTAGAAGACCAAACACATGCTGCTCACAGGGTTCCGCAAATTCCTGGTCCACCCGCAAATTCCTTGTCCACAATGTCAAGGAGGTCGTGGTTCTGTTGATGAGCAACAAGTCCTTCTGTACTGAAATCGCTGACAAAGTCTCCATCTAAGAACCTACAGACCATTGTGGAGAGAGCGGCACAGCTCGCCATCAAAGTGACGAACCCCTAAGCCAGACTGCGCAGAGAAGATAACGAATAAATATCTCTGTGGTTATTTTTGCTAAATAAAAGTTAAATAAACCCCCCCAAAAATTCATCTGTTCCTGTGCCTGATCCACCCAAGTTGAATCTGTCCCATCCTGAGAAATTCCCCCCCAAGGAGTCCCCACTGTAACTTGCTTCCCATACAACTACTTCACCCCCCGACACCTGTGTCTCGCCATTGTCCACCACCTCCTCAGACAACACTGGTAAATCCCCACTGTCAACACACGGAAACAGCAAAAGGTCTTGCGAATTGGGGCAGAGAATGTTCTGGGCTAGCACATCAGGGAAGGGGTGACTATGGGGATCCAGGGAGTACGTGACCACATGCAATATCCATTTAAAAGTCATGCCACACTTGATGTAGCTCATAATTGACAATTGTACCGGTTGATGCTAAATTTTTAAGTTGGGGTCCTGCGTCGTCATTCTAACTACACCCGGCTGTTGTCACCACCACACACGCTAGCCCAGGGGGCACTCCTCTGGCTCTTCCAGCGAAACCTCCTTCCCCCCAGCCTGCCACCCCACCTACAGGCCCTCTCTCCAAACAATTTACTTCTTTGTCCTATCTTTCTCTCTCTCTCTCTACAAACTATTTTTCCGGATAGCTGCCATATACGGTATTAAACTGAGTAGTATACATAGAAGACATACCACACTTGATCAATCTCATAATTTACGACTGTACCGGTTGATGATAAATTTTTAAGTTGGGGTCCTGCGTCGTCATTCTAAGTACACCCGGCTGTTGTCACCACCACACACGCTAGCCCAGGGGGCACTCCTCTGGCTCTTCCAGCGAAACCTCCTTCCCCCCAGCCTGCCACCCCACCTACAGGCCCTCTCTCCAAACAATTTACTTCTTTGTCCTATCTTTCTCTCTCTCTCTCTACAAACTATTTTTCCGGATAGCTGCCATATACGGTATTAAACTGAGTAGTATACATAGAAGACATACCACACTTGATCAATCTCATAATTTACGACTGTACCGGTTGATGATAAATTTTTAAGTTGGGGTCCTGCGTCGTCATTCTAAGTACACCCGGCTGTTGTCACCACCACACACGCTAGCCCAGGGGGCACTCCTCTTTCTCTTCCAGCGAAACCTCCTTCCCCCCC
This sequence comes from Rhinella marina, assembly GCA_900303285.1. NCBI lineage: Eukaryota > Metazoa > Chordata > Amphibia > Anura > Bufonidae > Rhinella > Rhinella marina. Next base: position 1,345 of record ONZH01020858.1, on the reverse strand, counting down.
ACCTACAGGCCCTCTCTCCAAACAATTTACCCGGGTAGGGGGACGTATTAGATATTGTACTGATTTATTTTTTAGATGCTTGGGAAGCAGCTATGCTCACCACTATACATCCAACAGCCACAGCAACTGATAAGAACAGATACTAAACTTGATTTTAGCTGCAGTGCCAGCATGAGCAGTGGTGTCACCTGCAGGCGGTGATGGACCTTCGTTGCACCTAGTTGGGTGCTTCCCTAACATGTGATGGGTATTTGCATCGCCTTTCTTGGTCTGGGTGAGCACAATTGCCATGAGGGTAACCACCAGGCTGTTGCCTGAGAATTTGGGGTAATGGTGGGATTAAGCAGCCTCAGAGGCATCCATGCATGCTGCCCCTGCTGTTTCCTGTCCATTTCCGTGGTGTTTCCATCATTTTCTGAGGTTTCCAGGTTTTCACCCAGCCTTCCCTAGGCAGAGCCTTGGTCCCCCGCAAAAAATGCTCGAGTCTCCCATTGACTTCAATGGGGTTCGTTACTCGAAACGAGCACCCGAGCATCGGGAAAAGTTCGACTCGAATAACGAGCACCCGAGCATTTTAGTGCTCGCTCATCTCTAATAAACATGAATACAATGGCAATAAATGGTGTCCCACCGGCGCACCTAGTACGTAAGTGTCCCCAAACATATAAAATCAAGAAAAAAGTAAGACTATAAAGTTGCTTCCCCTCTCTGATGGTCCTCATAGAATAATGGATGTATCAAAATATCTGTGAAAAAAATTAAGAATAATTAGTGTATGTTACTCAACCAAGTAATCCTAGTCCATAATCCTAAACAATAGTCGGTGAGGACAGAGCGCATGAGATGACAGAGACAAAAACCTCTACAGAAACACTCCCAAATTAAAATCAGCATTAAGACCATGTGGTCGCAACATTTTCAGCCTATAGATCCATCGCAACTCTGTGCGTTTCAAGACCCGTTCCCTATTGCCCCCCTTGTTGAGTGGGGGTATATGGTCGATGATCATAAACCGTAGATCCCTCTCCGTGTGACCAACCTCCACAAAATGCTTAGGAACAGGTAGATCCTTACGCTTCTTGCGAATGGAATATCTGTGTTGTGTGATCCTGGTTTTGGCATCAAGGGTAGATTCCCCCATATACCATAAACCACAGGGGCACATCAACACATAAATGATAAAAGAGGTATCACATGTAAGGAAATGTCTGATGTCATAATTTCTACCCGTCTGTGGATCCATAAAGGACTCAGCTCCAACCAGATATTGGCAATTCACACAGGACAGGCATGGGAAACATCCCAGTCTCCTCCGTCCAATATAGCTTTGGACCTGGGACGGAAC
>ONZH01020857.1:0-34913 GCA_900303285.1 Rhinella marina | reverse complement strand
ACATCCCACTGCTTTACCTGCTAGACATGACACTGGGCCAGGTCGGGTCACTGACATCTCAAGCGCCAACAATTTGGGCATTTTAAGGCTTCTGCATGTGTTTTTGAGTTGTTTTTACATTTTAAAGAAGACATGTCTGACCACATCTCACACACACACACAATGACAATTAGGGGTGGGGTCTATTTGCTTTCCCCCTTGCCTATGCCATCTGTGGTTGTCATAGGCAACGTGATTTTAAGGGGTGCAGAATTTCATCTTCTTTTTTGTCTAGTTTGGCTTGGGGTCCATGGCAATGTAGAGGAAAGAAGGTTTCCTTGTATGGTCTCACTTTACAGAGAGGTTATATTGTGTTTGGAGTGTATTGTTGAGAGGCTGTGATAGTGGCGTAATAGTGCGACTTGGGCGCGTTATATGCACCCAGACATGCTTCCCCTGCTGTCCTAGTTGCATTCCAGCAGTGTTGGCATCCTTTTCTGAGGTTCCAGGGTGGACTTGGTGACCTCCAAGTGGTCGAATTGAGATTTCCAAGTGGCGAGCATTTTTTCCCCATAGACTTTAATGGGATTCGATATCTGGTCGAATAGTCGAATTTCGCGGTCTATTCGAATCGAATTTCGAATATTTCACTACTCGCTCATCTCTACATATAAACTATGTTACTATGTTACTACAGGGATTATCTGAACTAAAGGGGGCTATCTAACTTCTAGGGGCACTATTGGGACTATCTAAACAACAGGGGGATAACTAAACTACTGGGGCACTACATGGGGCTATCTAATCTACTGAGGGCACTATCTGAACTAATGGGTGGCTATCTAACTTCTGGGGCACTATGGGGGCTATCTGTACTAAAGTGGGTTATATAACTTCTGGGGGCACTATGGAGGCTAACTGAACTACAGGGGGCAATCTAAACTACTGGGGCACTACATGGGGCTATCTAAAATCTTGAGTCATTACACGGAGCTATCTAAACTGGGGGTACTATAGGAGGCTACCTACACTACTGGGGGCACTAGAGGGGACCATTTCAGCTACTGGGGGCACTAGAGTGGACCGTTTAGAGCTACTGGGGGCACTATAAAGGGTGTTATAATTACTGGGACCATTACAGCAGGTTCTTATTATTTCTGGGAGTACTACTGGAGGCATTATGGGAAAAATGATTTCTATTATGGGGAATTATTACTACTACCAGGGGTACTATTGGGGGTATTACTATTATTAGTACAATATGGAGGGCACTACTGCTAAAAGGGCTACTCGTGGAGTATTATCACTGTTGGGGCACTATTACTTATGAGGGCACTCTGGGAGAGAATTATTAGTATAAGTGGGACTTTGGGGGGCACTGTAACTATATGGGGTCCTACCTATATGGCACTGTTATATCTACAGTATAGTATTTGGGGACATTGGGGAGCACAGCGGGAACAGTATTTTCGGTAGCAGCAGGATAACAGAAAAGTGGGTAATGTAAAGTGTCTTTGTGGCAAACTCTGCAGACAGAAGATGTGGCTGAAAGAACTCGTCATGGCGGTGTGGGCAAAATAGAGTACATGAGAAAAGAGAACATCTACAGGGAGATGTCACTGGATTTAAGAGGTATGTGCGCTGTATCATCCAGTATGTTTGGTATTGGCGGATATAATGTCCATCTAAATATGCCCTATGTCCTCAGAGCCATTTCATGCAGCTCTGGTCTGTTAAACTGCAGCAAGGACTTGCCAGTATATGGTATGTCACTGCTGCAGCCAATCACGAATCGATGATCTAATGCTGAGAACTGGCTGCAGTGGTCACATGCCATACACCTGCACATCAGTGTGCGCATCACCAGCATTGTGACAGATGTGCAGACTGGCCCATTACATGCCTGTCAGTCTTTGTTTACATGGCAGCAGCAATGATGCCAGAAAGTCCAGCGTGTCACAGGCATCATCTTGTCTGTTCCATACTGCGCTGCTATTTCTGCCACTACTGTTGCTGCCACTATTACCCCTACACACCTTACCCTTTTCACATTCACATTGTACTGCTACTGCTCCCAAATAAAAGGGAGAATTTTTCCAGACTTCTTCACAACAAGCTACTGTTTCTTCTGCCATTAACACATGTGTGTTTGTCTATAAACAGGGGCAGGCATTTGTCTCAATTAAGACATCATTTTTGGATGTTTGTTGAGAACAAGACACCGTGTTTGTTTAAACGCCACTTGCCCCCAATAAAGTACAATTTTTGGAATGATTTTTAATTTTAAAAAGCATAAAACTTCGATGACAAAGTATGTTTTTAAACAGGTTGCTTGTTAATACAGTCAACCATGTGTTTACTATCAGTATCACTAACATTATTTGCTATTGCTGTGATTCAGTAACATTAATAACGTGTATATGCTTCCTTTAACCTCCGTATAGATGTGTAAGTTAGGGTTACTGGGTTAGGGTTAGTGGTTTTAGGGCTAAAGTTAAGCCTAGAGTACTGACTCTAGAGGCTGAACCCTTCAGTTCTTCTATATTAAGGGGGTGAAGGACCTTTGATTTTGTCATTACAGATCCTGCAGCTGCACCCTCTGAAACTAGGAACTACACCATTGTTAGTGTAGATCCTTTACTCTTATACTGTTCAGGACCTGTATTGACATCACAAGTCATTTAGGTTTCTAAGGCTCAGAACTGCACTAATGATTCAGTGTTCACATCATCAGTGCAGTTAATGTATAGTCATATCAGGCTGCTGAGTAGTGATGAGCGAACAAGTTCGGCCGAATAGACTATTCGGCCAAACATGGCGGCGCTCGTGACCACGCGGTGTTCTGCCGAACACCGCGTGTGCTCGAGTGCCATACTCAAGTCCCCTCATTCACTGTAATGCCAGTAGCGATGTTAGCTACTGCCATTACAGTGATTGGCTGGCCAGGAACGCGTTATAGGGTGCTATAATGCACCCGGTGACATGTGACCGGTTCATACCGAGCCAGGGAGAGCTGCTGCAAGCAGGGACAGATAGAGTAGGGACAGAAGAACACTAGGCAAGGATAGAATTTGCTCAGAAAAGACCCAAAAGCCCTTTTAGGGCTATTCTATCTTGCTGGCAAACATTTTTTTTTATTTTAGGGGTGTTAAAAATAGCGCTAGGTGGCCTGCCATTAACGCCACCTGTGCAGCTGCTGCATGCTGTATGATACTCTCGCAGTACCTCTTTTGCGTCTGCTATATAACATTTGCGCAAGGAGGGACTTATACTGTAGGGATAAGATTTGGCCAGGCAGGGCTAGTGGTTTTGTTCAAAAGACACAAAAGTCCATTGTTATATCTGGCTGAATTTTTTTTTCTTTTGGGGCAAAAAGAACGCAAGTGTGCCTGGTACTACCACTATGTGCACAGCCTTTTAAAAGTCTATATACATGACATCCGTTGGCATTTTTTCTACAGTTAATTTAGGCCACAGTTCCTCATTTGCATCTGCAGTTTAACTTGCGCAAGGAGGGACTTATAGTGTAGGGATAGGATTTGGCTACCAGGGCTAGTATTTCTGTTCAAAAGACACAAAAGTCCATTGTTATATCTGGCTGAATTTTTTTTTCTTTTCAGGCAAAAAGAACGCAAGTGTGCCTGACACTACCAGCATGTGCACAGCGTTTTTATTAGAACCTTTCAAAAGTCTATATATCTGACATCCGTTGGTATTTTTTCTACCGTTAATTTAGGCCGCAGTTCCTTATTTGCGTCTGCAGTTCAACTTGCGCAAGGAAGGACTTATAGTGTAGGGATAGGATTTGGCTAGGTAGGGCTAGTATTTCTGTTCAAAAGACACAAAAGTCCATTGCTATATCTGGCTGCATTTTTTTTTCTTTTGGGGCAAAAAGAACGCAAGTGTGCCTGACACTACCAGCACGTGCACAGCATGTGCATTAAAACCTTTCAAAAGTCTATATACCTGACGTCCGTTGGGATTTTTTCTACCGTTAATTCAGGCCGCAGTTCCTCATTTGTGTCTGCTATATAACATTTGCGCAAGGAGGGACTTACACTGTAGGGATAGGATTTGGCTAGGCAGGTCTAGTATTTCTGTTCAAAAGACACAAAAGTCCATTGTTATATCTGGCTGCATTTTTTTTTCTTTTGGGGCAAAAAGAACGCAAGTGTGCCTGACACTATCAGCACGTGCACAGCGTGTTTATTAGAACCTTTCGAAAGTCTATATACCTGACATCCATTCGCATTTTTTCTACCGTTAATTTAGGCCATTGTTCCTCATTTGCGGCTGCTCTATAACGTTTGTGCATTCTAAAATTTTGACATTCGGTTTAATTTTTCTGATCTTACACTTAATAAAAATCTACAATACTGTACTTGTGACAAAGTTGCATATATACTATATATGCAATATGCGCAAGGCGAGCAGTAAGGGACGGGAAGTGGGCGTGCTGCTGATGGTGAACGCAGAGGCTATGGCTCTGGGCGCGGTGAAAGTGTGCCTGCTGGCAGAGACCAAGAAACAAAGTCATCCAAAACTCCTAGCTTCATGTCACAGTTTGCAGGGCGGTGCAAGACACAACTCTTGTCGCCACACCAGTGCGAGCAGGTAGTCGGTTGGATATCAGCTGATAATGCTTCCAGTCGGTTAAGCACCACCCCCTCTTCCACAAAGTCCAGCCTCAGTAGCCAAGATTCTGGGCAACCGCATCCTCACCTTGATCCTCCTTCCTCCCACCTTGCAGAGTCTGGGCAAAGAGCTTTTTTCATCACCGTTCCTTGGCTTGGCCCTCTCGCCAAGGCCGCTTGAAGTGGGACATGAGGAGATATTGTGCCCTGATTCCCAACCTATTGAGCAAACACAGTCTGAAGAAGATGACGGTGGGGAACGGTTCAGTAGCGTCTCACGAGGTGTATGATGATGATGAGACACAGTTGCCAATAAGTCAAGGGCAACTAGTACCTCGAGAGGTTGTTGATGAGGATGAGACGCAGTTAAGTCAGGTTCTTGTTAGTTCACCATGTCAGGAGAAGGAACAGAGTAAGGAAGTGGAAGAGGAGGAGGTGGACGATGAAAAAGCTGACCCAACCTAGGAACGTGGCAAGCCGAGCGAGGACAGCAGCACAGAGGGGGAGGGATCCGCTGCAGAGCAACAAGCTGGAAGAGGCAGTGGGGTGGCAAAAGGGAGAAGGCAGGCCATGCCAACCAGGCCCGCAACTGTTCCCCGGAGCAGCCCCTTGCGGCAAGCTACCTTGCCAAGGGTTAGGTGTTCTGCAGTATGGCGTTTTTTTGAGGAAAGTGCTAACGATAAACGGTTTGTAATTTGCAAACTGTGCCATACCAAGATGAGCAGGGGTGTAAACACCAGCAACCTGACCACCACCAGCATGATCCGCCACATGTCAGCAAAGCACCCTAAAAGGTGGGCCGAACGCCTGTGTCCACGATCTGTGTCTGCAGGTCACACCACTGCCTCCTCTTCCCCTCTGTTATCTGCTGTCCAAGACGCAGGCATGGATGCCTCCCGCCCTGCACCTGGACCGTCGCAAGGACCATCAGCCAACATGTCCACTACAGTGTCCCAGCGCAGCATTCAAATGTCCTTACCCCAGGCATTTGAACGCAAGCGCAAATATCCTGCCACCCACCCACAGGCCATAGCTCTAAGCGCGCAACTTTCTAAATTGCTGGCCCTGGAAAATTTTGCCGTATAGGCTGGTGGACACCGAGGCTATTGCAGCCTGATGGCGGCGGCTGTCCCTCGTTACGCAGTCCCCAGCCGCCACTATTTTTCCCGGTGTGCCGTCCCCGCCTTACACCAGCATGTTTCCAGAAACATAACCCGCGCCTTGACCAATGTGGTTACTGGCAAAGTCCACTTAACAACTGACACATGGACAAGCGCTTGTGGCCAGGGACGCTACATTTCCCTGACGGCACACTGGGTGAACATTGTGGAGGCTGGGAGCGAGTAGTACCCTGGGATGGCACCGGTGCTACCCACGCCGAAGATTGCGGGCCCTACTTCCATCCGGATTTCCGCAACCACCTACAGTAGCGATTGCAACCCATCCTTCTCTTCCTCCACTTCCTCCTCCAGTTCCCATGCAGAATTGCCATCTTGCATCACCAGTCAGACTTCTGTCAGTAGCTGAAAGCAGTGTAGCAAAGCAGTCGGTAAGCGGCAACAGGTCGTGCTGAAGCTTATTTGCCTAGGTGACAAACAGCACACCGCCGCAGATCTGTGGCAGGGCATAAGGGAGCAGGTTGAGCTGTGGCTCTCGCCAGTCAGCCTACAGCCAGGCTTGGTTGTATCTGATAACGGCCGCAACTTGGTGGCGATTTTGGAGCTGGCCAACCTCACACACATACCACGCCTGGCCTATGTATTCAACTTAGTGGTTCAGCGGTTTCTGAAAACCTACCCCAATTTGTCTCAGCTACTGGTGAAGGTGCGTCGCCTGTGTGCCCATTTCCGCAAGTCACCTACAGCTTCAGCTGGCCTGGCAATGCTGCAGCTTGCGCTTGCCGTCTCTCCGACTGCTGTGCGACCTGAGCACGCGATGGAATTACACCTTCCACATGTTGGGAAGGCTTTGTGAGCCGCAGAGGGCAGTAGTAGAATACCAGCTGCAAGACGTTCGGCGCCTTTCTAGTCAGCTTCCACTCTTCACAAGCGACAAGTGGGCATTGATGTCTGAACTCTGTGAGGTTTTGCGCAACTTTGATGAATCCACACAGATGGTGAGCGGCGATAATGCAATTATCAGCGTAACCATCCCACTTCTGTGTCTACTAAAAAGCTCACTGTTTACAATAAAGGCCGACGCTCTGTGTGTGGAAGAGGCGGAAATGGGGGAAGACCCTACACAGGGTAAGAGCCAGACCACCCTTGGTTCGTCTTCTCAGTGCGAATTGGAGGAGGAGGAGGAGCAGGACACGGTTGGAACCAGTACAAAGGGTAGCCATACCACGTTTACACCATCTCTTCGGCGTGGATGGGCCGAAGAGGAGGAAGAGGACGAGGAGGATATTGTGAGTCATGCTCCTGGTGGGGAGAGCGAAGCCTTGTCTGTTGGGACTCTGGAACACATGGCTGACTTCATGCTATGCTGCCTTTCCCGTGACCCTTGCGTTATACGCATATTAGCCAACACGGATTACTGGTTGTTCATCCTTCTCGACCCCCGCTACAAAGAGAACTTCTCATCTCTCATTCCTGTGGTGGAGAGGACAAGTAAAATGTTGCAATACCAGAAGGCCCTTGTCGAAAAATTGCTCCACAAATTTCCATCTGACAATGCTGGTGGCAGAATACGTAGTTCCTTGGGCACTTGAGGAGGAGAGACGAGGGGAACACACAGCAGTTCCAACAAAGGCAGGGCGACACTCTCCAAGGCCTAGGACAGTTTCATGACACCCTGCCAGCACCCTCACCCTGATGAGCGGCCTAGTGTGACAAGGAGGGAAAAGTTTTGGAAGATGGTAAAGGAGTACGTAGCTGACCATGTCAACGTCCTCAGCGATCCCTCTGTGCTGTATAATTATTGGGTGTCTAAGCTGGACACGTGGCACGAACTGGCGCTCTACGCCTTGGAGGTGCTGGTCTGCCCTGCCGCCAGCGTTTTGTCTGAGCGGGTATTTAGTGTCGCTGGGGGCATAATTACTGATAAGCGCATCCGCCTGTCAACTGACAATGCTGACAGGTTGACACTTATCAAAATGAACAAGGCCTGGATTGCCCCTGACTTCTCTACTCCACCAGAGGAAAGCAACTTAACATGAAGGAACCGTAAATGTGGCTTTTAGGGTGTATTGAATATACTGTATTCCCATGTACTTCTTCCTCTTCTCGTCCTCACCAACTGGGCCGGAACCACAATTTTTTAGACGGTCAGCTCACCAGCTGGGCCGGAACCATTATTTTTTAGACTGTCAGCTCACCAGCTGGCCCTGCACCAAAATTTTTTAGACAGTCAGCTAAGCGACATATCACCCATAATGTTTTACACGGTCAGCTCACCAGCAGGCCCTCAACCATAATGTTTTAGACGGTCAGCTCAGCATCAGCAAGTCACCCCTATTTTTTTGAGTTTAGCAGCAGGCCATCAATCCGAATTTTTCAAGGGTGTTTCTGAAGCACTCCTTTATGTGTAATAAAGGGGGTATTGGATTGCCTGTTCCTTGTAATTTTTGGTAACCCTTTCACTTTGTGCATAGGCTTTATGAGTGTAGGAGTCCCACAATTATACCACAGTGTGAATGAGGCTCTCCTTTATGTGATATACCAGTTGTATCGGAGTGCCTCATCCGTGTAATTTTTGGCAGCACTTGCGCTTAACGTATAAATAAATATATGTTTCCTAACAATATTTTCTCTAAAATCAATGTTATCTTGGGTTTTGGGGGGGGGGTATTTTTGTCATTCCGTAAAAGTGGCATAATAGTCGGATATCATCGTTAATAGCAGCGACTTTGGTGTCCAAGATGCATCCAGACATCCTCCCCATGCTGTTCCCTAACCATTTCAGTGGTGTTTCCACCATTTTCTCACGCTTCCCTATCAACCAGACACCCTCCCCTCTGCAGAGCAGAGGGTGCCTGGTCTCCTCCCATAGACTTCCATTATACTTGGGTGCTTGGACGAGCACTCGAGCACCACCTAGTGTCCGGCCAGAGCACCCGAGCATCGGGGTGCTCGATCATCACTACTGCTGAGCATCTTATTGTAGTTTGGGGTCTAGGGCAACTGCCCCCTGCCTCCCATGCTATGCTATTGCTGTCATTGCATTAAAAAGCTTAAAGTGGTTGTCCAACACTAAAAGAGTGGTCCAAACCTGTCCAACCCAGGTTGGTGGTGATACTCACCTGATTCCCGCCACTTGATCCGGTCTGTTGGGCTCCTGAGCCAGCAGCTCCACTCCCGTATGTGCTAAGGACAACATCCATCGACATGGGCACACATGACCTGCGGTAACCTGCTCCCCCTGCATCAGATGTGATGTCACGTGCAACAAAAGGGGAGCAGGTCACCGTTGTGGCCTGTGTTTGGCCACAGCAGTCATGTGTGCCCCTGTCAATGGATGCTGTCCTTGGCACATGTAAGAGTGGAATTGCCGGCCCAGCAGCCCAACAGACCAGATCCAGTAGTCAGGAAAATCTGTGCCACTCTTTTAGTTTTGGATAACCCCTTTAATGGGATTATTCCTCATGGTAGGTCTGAGTCCTGGCACCCCAGCTGATCAGCTGTTTCAGGCAGCCGCCGTACTAACCAGAGCTCTGGTAAGTGCAGTTGGCTCCCAGCAACTTTCCAAGCACAGAACCATCCATCATATAGCAGCTGTTCTTGGTATTGCAGCTCAGCCCCTTAACTTGAACAGGGTTGAGCTGCAACTAGGCCATGTGACTGATACACACTGATGAGCAAAAGGGTAACAATGTTTTAAACTTTTGACTTCCAGGCTCCATATCTCACCAACCACTACAGCTTCAAATGTGATACTACCATCATTTTATAGACTATCATCTTGACTATCTCATACATAAATTGGGCTTGGAACGATTTAGCATATGATTAGTTATGCAGATTCTTGTCATGTAACTGTGTTGTTACTGTTTTGCTCCTAGTGGTGGAATGATCTATTTCATCTTGTATACCACAAATTACAACTTGTTCTCACATTCCCCAATGGCTCAGTGTGTTATTAGGTTGATATATGTGAGTATCCTCAAAGATTGGTTACTTTTTACACTTGAGTATGCACGCTCAGACAGCACAATGTTGCCACTTATAAATGGGCAGTCGCTGTGGAGATCACTGTTAAAGGGGGGGGGTGCTGTTGATGTCACTGTTAAGGGGGCAGGTCACTGTGGAGGTCATTGTTAAAGGGCGGACGCTGTGAACACTGGCGTAACTATAGGGGTCGCAGCGGTCGCAGTTGCGACCAGGCCCCTAAGCCAGGGGGGCCCAGAGAGCCCCCCATGCCAGTGGTGCTCTACTTTTCCCTTTACTAGATGTACTGCATAATTGAAGCGCTCGCTAGTAAGCAGGAGGAGGGGGAGTGAAGCGCTGGTAGCGCCGTACTGTACTTACCCCTCCTCCTGCTCTCTCTTCCTGAGGGCCGCGCTGCTGTGTCCTGACTGCCTGCAACGTCAGGACGTACAGAGCGCACTCTGACCTGATGGTACAGGAGGTCAGGTGACTGCAGCGCCGGCCCGGGAAGAGGTGAGAGCGGGGTTTATTTATTTGTTTTATTGTCTGATCTGAGGTCTGATATGGGGCCCTAAAGGGGGGTCTGATATGGGAGCCAGAAGGGGGGTCTGATATGGGGGCCAGAAGGGGGTCTGATATGGGGGCCAGAAGGGGGGGTCTGATATGGGGGCCAGAAGGGGGGGTCTGAAATGGGGGCCAGAAGGGGTTGGTCTGATAAGGGGGCCAGAAAGGGGGTCTGATATGGGGGCCAAAAAGGGGGTCTGATATGGGGGCCAGAAGTGGGGTTCTGATATGGGGGCCAGAAGGGGGGTCTGATATGGGGGCCAGAAGGTGGGTTTGATATAGGGGCCAGAAGGGGGGGTCTGATTAGAGACCAGAAGTGGGGGTCTGATTATGGGCCCGAAGGAGGTGTCTGATATGGGAGCCAGAAGGGGGTCTGATTAGGGGCCAAAAGAGGGGTTTGATTGGGGGTCTGATTAAGGGCTTGAAGAGTCTGAAGGGGGGTCTGACTGGGGGTCTGAAGGGTCTGACTGGGGGTCTAGAGAGGTCTAATAGGGGTCTGGAGGTCTAATGGGGGTCTGATTGGGGGTCTAGGCGTCTAATGGGGGTCAGATATGGGGGTTTGGAGGTCCAATGGGGGTCAGATATGGGGGTTTGGAGGTCTAATAGGGGTCTTATTGGGGGTCTGGAGGTCTAATGAGGGTCTGATTGGGGTCTGGAGGTTTAATAGGGGTTTTATATGGGGGTCTGGAGATGGGGAGGGGGTCTCATCTGGAGTTTGATATGGGAATCTGATCTGAAAGGTGGTATTGTTTTTCTGTGTGGTACCAGTATTTTCAGGGGGACTGTTTCTGTTGTATAGTATTGGGGGGGGGGCAGAATGGGGCGTTGAGAAGGTGAGAGGATGATGGAAAAGTAGGAAAGTAAGATGTATGTTTGTTAAACTCTGCAGAGAGACGAGGCGCCGCTGAAAGAAGTCACCATAGCGGTCTGGTCTGACAGAAGAAGAGGAAAGAGAACATCTACATGAGAGAAGAGAAGTCACTGGATGTAAGAGGTACCTATGTGGGGATGTATGACCCTATATGTTCTATAGGGCTGTATGTAATGTTTTCCAAGTATGTCGTTAAAGGGGTTGTCGGTTTTTTTTTGTTTTTTGTTTTTGTACGAGCGCTGCTTTCTCTGCTCTGTTTACTACTCATCACTGCAAATGCTACGGCGAGCAAGAGAACAGAGCAGAGAAAGCAGCTCCCATATGAGCGCTGCCCTCTTTTCAAACAGCTGATCGTCCGGGGTGCTGGAGGACCCCGGACGATCTGATATTGAGGACCTACCCTGAGGATAGGTCATTAGTAGTAAAAAGAGGACAACCCCTTTAACAGTAGGACTGGAGGGAAGGTGTTAGGTTGAGAATTTGGCATGGGGGGGTGCGTTTCAATATTTGCCTCGGGCAGCAGAAAAGATAGGTGCACCTGTGCTGAGTGAGGGGGGGGGCAATCTGAACTGTTGCACCAGGGTCCATGAGCCTTTGGCTACGCCCCTGGCCCCTTAAAAGAGCAAGATGCTGTGGAGTTTAATGTTAAAGGGGCAGGCACTGTGGAGGTTACTGTTAAGGCAACGGGGTACTGTGGAGGTCACTGTTAAGGAAGCGGGGTAATTTGGCAGTCACTGTTAAAGGGGCGGGCACTGTGGAGGTCACTGTTAAAGAGGCGTGCACTGTAAAGGTTACTGTTAGGGGGCAAAGGACTGTGGAGGTCACTGTTGAAAGGGTAGCCGCTGTGGGGCTCACTGTTAAGGCAGCAGGGTACTGTGGCAGTCACTGTTAAAGGGGTGGGCGCTGTGGAGATCTCTGTTAAAGGGGTAGAGAATGGTGGAGGTCACAGTTAAGGGGTGGTCTGCTATGGGGTCAGTGTTAAGGGGCGGAGTGCTGTAGAGGTCACAGTTAAAGGGAATAGAGCTCTGTGGAGATCACTGTTAAGGGGGTGGCTTATTGTGGAAATCACTGTTAAGGAGATGGGGTACTGTGAAGGTTACTAATAAAGGGGCAGCCATTGTGCAATTCACTGTTAAAGAGGCTGGTGCTGTGGATGTTACTGTTAAGGTGGCAAGCTACTGTGGAGGTCACTGATGAAGAGATGGGCACTGTGGAGGTCACTGTTAAGGCCACTAATAAAGGGGAAGCTGCTGTGGAGGTCACTGTTAAGGCAGCTTGGTACTGTGAAGTCACTGTTAAAGGGAACCTGTCATCTCCGAAACACCCCCTGAACTAGAGTAAGCGGTGTATAGTGTAAGTGATGCTGAATCCGATTATGTAAGTTTTATCTTCATACTCGCTTCCATTCAGATGCTGTGCTCCCACAAACCGGCAGTAAAATACATTGAGAGGACTCTTCTTTGAGTCCTCTCCATTATGTGAGTGAGCACTGGAGTCCACTGAGTGCATTTTACTGCTGGTTTGTGGGAGCACAGCGTCTGAATGGAAGTGAGTATGAAGATAAAACTTACATAATCGGATTCAGCATCACTTACACTATACACCGCTTACTCTAGTTCAGGGGGTGTTTCGGAGATGACAGGTTCCCTTTAAGGCAGCGGTGTACTGTGGAAGTCACTGTTAAAGGGGCAGGATGCTGTAGAGGTCACTGTGATGTAGAACACTATGGATATCTTTTAACTTCACACACAGACATTAAATGAAATAGATTAAATATACCCGTGCAAAGCTGGGTTCTTTAGCTAGTTACATTTACATATCTTAAACTATTGGTGACATTTCGCTGTACATTCACAGAGAAAGTCAGGTTTTTAAACATGGTGCCTGATCAGCAGTTGAGTGGCACCATAGCCAGGTGGTGACTGCTTTATTATACAGAAAACACCTGCCAGGAGTTTTCATGAATAGAGACAAATTTGATCAAGGACATTTAACCTGTCACATGCTGTAGTCAATTGTGACGATGGCATCTGAGGGGTTATTTATGGTAGTGAGAGCTGTTTGGTTGCTATAGCAGCCAAGAGCCTTCTGAAGACACCAAGGCCTCTCATAACAAAGCTCCTAATGAGCTCTGCCCAGGTTAATGTTGATATGGTAGTTTTATTCCAACGTAATTTTCAGATTGACCTCCCTCCTTTGTCACATATTTTTACTCTTTTTAACTTTGTATGGAAGTGTATGCATTAATAAAGTTGGTTTTACCACTGCATATTAATTCATTGGAAAGGCAGGATTAGTGTAGGATGTCACCCCTAGGCAGTAAAATTGGGGTTCCTTGCCTGGGCTGTAGGTGTTAAAGGGAATGTGTTATAGAATTGTTTTCTGTTAAAACCGGGTAGAGATACCAGGGTTGTAACTACCATAGCGGCAGACCATGCGACTGCTATGGGGCCCAGTTCAAGTAGAGGCCCAGTCTTAGTTGGGATAATCTCCTCTTGTACTGGAGGTGAAAACTTGCTCAGGTCTCTACCCTCTAAAGGAACAACTTTTAGCAAATGAGGCAGTGGAAAATGGCCCAAGGATCATTGAAAGGGGTTTTGGTAAAAACCTTCTTTCCTGTGTGGGGGACCTGATTTGATCCTTGGTATGGGGCCCTTACTTCTCTATGTACATCAGTGAGCGATATATATGCTTTTTGTACTACTTCACAAACATGACTATGGGGCTACCATCTTGCCTGAGCTGTTCTTAACAACATTTAGAGGTATGCTTTACAGTAGTCACTATGGGCCATAGAGATAATAAACAAGAGAGGAGATCATTCATTTTTATGTGAGAGTTTTCTAGCTCTGTGATCTATGCAGATGTCAGGAAGGAGTAGATAAGATGTGATATCATCTAATGCAAAGTGAATGTGAATAGCAGATCCTTTATCTATATATAGGTGATATCTGTCATTCTAATCCTGCCTGTAATGATAAGGAGATCACTACAGTAAAGTGACCTGTACAGACCAAGAAGTGGCAAGTGGCAAGTGTAAAAATTACAATAGGCCATTTTCAGATGACACATTCCCTTTAAGAATATGGGATCTGGTTTCTGAGCATTAAAGGGGTTGTCCCATCTGGACATTTAAGGCATATCATTATGATACACAATAGATTTCTAATAGGTAGGGGTCTCACCTCTGGGACCAGCTTCTGTGTCAAGAATGGGGACCCGATGCAAAAGGAGATCAAGCAGCACATTTACAGCTTTCTCCATTCACTGCTATGGTACTTCTGAAAATAGCTGAGCATTGACTATTTTCGGAATATCCATAGCAATGAATGGAGCGGTTGTTGTGAATGTGCAGCAATCGTGTTAGAGCCCCATTCTTGATATAGGAGCGGGACACAGAGATAGGATCCTCACCTATAGGACATTTACGGAGTATCATAACAATATGCCCTAAATGTCCATATAGGAATGCCCTTTTACTTTCAAAATGTTCAGAGAAGCTGATCACATATATCTTTAAAGGGAGTCTTTCACCTGTTTTTCACCTGTATAACTAATAGCACTGCCCCACAGAAGATTGCATACATCCCAGACATACCTGTGTGCACTTTGTGTCTTTATTCCATGTTCAGGAAAAGCACTTTTATTCTGCAGGAAAAGAGCTCCCAAGTGCCCAGCTGAAAGTGAAACTAAAAACAGCTTTCTCTCCCGACTCGATTACTAACAGCTATATCTTCTGATATATAATATGCTGTGATGCTTTGGTATTATTTGAAAGCTTGGAATGCCAGCTTTCATAGAAGGTCAGAACCATTTTTCTATCTGCTACCAATCCCAAGATATGGGCAACTAAAGCAGCCCTCCCCTCTTCAGTCTGGTTTGCGCTGTGCACTTGCAACAGCAGAGCTGGCCACTTAGGAGCTATTTTCCTGCAAAATAAAAGTGCTTTTCCTGGACATGTAATACAGACACAAAGTGCACACAGGTATGTCTGGGATGTGTATGCAATCTTCTATGGGGCAATGCTGTCAGTTATATAGGTGAAAAACAGGTGAAAGACTTAATTTAAATAACCATTTCCTATTATAATTTGCATAGAGATTTGAAGCTTTCTTCATCTTAATGCATACATATAATTCCTTGTGTAGGTGCTCTGCTGAGTGCTATGGCCAATCTGATCCCCCCATCCCCCCCATGGGTCTCACTCACAGACTTAGGTAGGGAGACCTAAGTCCCCCCCCCCCCCCCCCCCCTCCGGCACCAATACACACATATAACATGCAGTCTCTTACACACTGTGGGAAAGATACTGCAGCTTCATCCCCCTCCTCCTTGTCTCCCATTTAACTTGTAACACTAGACAATTTTTTTATGACAAGAACGTTTTCGGAAGATAATCTTTGCCTGAAATAATATATGACAAAATTTACAAGTAGCAATGATTTATGGCAAAAAGACACTTTCATGATACTTGTGAACGATAGAAAGGAACAAGGGGATCATTTACTATCCAGAAATACCCTATATTAGGCAAAGTTATTTGCGCTGAAACCTGTAACTTTTCTCCACTCATGCCAGGTCTAAAAAGAGTGGGCAGGGGCGGGGAAGGGGACGGCTGGCAGGCCCTGTCTCATTCATCATTTTCGTAGAAAATGGTCTAAATGTAAGCCAACAAGATACGCCATTCCAATGTTATAAGTTATATAGAGGTCAGTGCATGATATACCTTGTTTAACTGGATTGCTCTACATGGAATAATGCAAGCTGCTGTGCTATTGCATGCAATAAACATGAAAACTTTTTTTTACACTGTTGGTACAATGGGATCCTATGGGTTCATTTAACATATGCTCAAGGAGCTTCATTGTCACATATTGCACAATAAACATACTCTGCAGATCTACTGGTTAGGAGATTCAATTCTCTTCAAACATATAGTGATCATCATGGTACTGTCAGTACCAGACAACTTTGTTTTTGCCATTTGCCCATAGATTTCAGATATATTTTTTATATTTTATCTAGGCAGTCAACAGCTTTGCCAAACCTTGAGACTGTGTGTACTTTAACAGTCAATGTCCTGCAAATACAAAATATAAAATGAGACACATTTATATGTTTCCTTGGTATCAGACTATTTGTAGGTTAGCAAGAAGGGAAGCTGTATGCAGTAAATGGTATGATATGTGTAGTTGCATTACTAGAACAATAGAAAACAAATTAGATTTTATTTTTTACAATTCTGTAATAACACTCAAATCCTATTATTATTAATAATATATACTAGTGTATGTACCAGATGCTGTCTGGTTGTCCAACTATCTATAACTTTTTCTAAACTTATTTATTTCTTAGAAATACTTATTGTTGCCTTTGGCACAATTAGAGAAGTAAAGAAAAAATCCACCATTTTTTAAATAATTTATTTATGTGTTTTTTTCCCTTATGGGTACCCATACACATTACTGCATTGTTGGGTGAGCCTGCTCTTATCAGCTGTTTGGCCAACAGTTTAATGTGTATGGGGAGCTCCCAACTCTTCCCTGACAAGTGATGGGAGAGGAGGATTGGGCACAATTAATATTTTTGCCTGATCCTTTTGTTACCCTGGTTGATAAGCCATGGCAGGATGTCTCTGTCCCCCACTATGGAAGTATAAATACTATGTGGGGACACTATGGGAGCATAAATACTGTGTGGGGGCACTATGAGGGCATGACTACTGTGTAGAATGCACTATGGGGACATCATTACTATGGGGACACTATTGGGGCACAAATACTGTGTAGGGGTACTATGGGGGCATGGCTGCTGTGTAGGGACACTATGGGCATGAATACTGTGTGAAGGAACTATGGGAGCATAACTGCTGTGTGGAGCAAATGGAGGTGTAAATATTGTATAGGTGGCACTATGGGGCAGAAATATTGTGTAGGGAGCATTATGGGAGCATGAACACTGTGTAGGGGCACTATGAGGACGCCGCTGTTACTGACCTTTTTTGGCTTTTCAAAAGTTGGGAGGTATGCTACAATGATTCTTACGATACTGTATACCTATGTTTACCAACCTGTGGCTCTTCAGCTGTTGCAAAACTATAACTCCCACCATGCCACGACAGCCTGCAGCCATTAGGGTATGGTGTGAGTTGTAGTTGTGCAGCAGCTGAAGAGCCACAGGTTGGTGAACATAGGTCTGCAAGTGTTGTAAAAAGTGCTGTAGTAAAATGAAATCTGTGCTGTTATTTCAGATTTTATTAGAGATGAGCGAATCTATTCGGCGCTTCGTAGATTCGTATCGAATCTTGGAAATGTTCAGCTGCGAAGCGAATTTCTTTGGATTCGCTTCTTATTATTAGTAAATCTTCGCAAAATTTTACACGTTAACGATACGTACGATATGTATGAAACGTAAGAAACGTACACATTCTGCGTGAGGCGAGACAATGACGATACGCCCACGCAAGAGCAGGAAAGTGAAGATACGCCCCCCTCAGAACTGGAAAAAAACAGCCTGGCCCACTGGGATCTAAGTGTTTTGCATGTATAGGGAGTGAAGACTCCTCCCTCAGTGCTCCACCCTCCTCTGAAGTCTGAACCAGTTTACACCAGCGCTGACCTCAGTGCAAGAGGCAAGCATCGTGGCTAAAAACAGCTGCGTCCAAATTGGAACAAAATGTATTTTGGAGACAACTTACATGAACCACCACCCGCTCAAGACATCAGGGTGTCACAAGTCTGCCAGAGAAACCCAGCTTCAGTGCCTGTCTGTTCCTTACCACCTGCTGAGGTTGCTGTTGCCGCGACTCGTGAGGCGGCTGGAGCGTCTGCTTACGCTTGTGCGGCTGGTGCATCTGCTTTGGATCCAGCAGCTGGAACGTCTGCTTTGGCTCCTGCAGCTGGAACGTCTGCTTTGGCTCATGGGCGGAGGCGGCTGGAGTGTCCACTTCACCGCCCATGAGGAGATCCACTCCCTTTCATACACCAGAACCCAATTGTTCCACCATCTGTGATGGCCCATGCACAGACCCTCTGGGACTATAAAACCGCAGTGAAGGACTGGGTCATACAGGTAGTTGTCCACCCTAGGCCAGGAGATCCTTCATTGGAACGGAGAAAGGGAACTGTGATTTGGTTTTCCATTGGGAGAGGGTCTGGCTTCCTGCAGGATGATGAGGATGGAAAGGAGTATTTTGTGGGCCGCAGGTCGGTGAAACAGCCATACCTGCCACAACATCTGCATAGCCTGTACGTGGGGGATCAGGTGGAGTACACCATTTGTGACCGGGGTTACCCTCCTTTCAAAGCCTCTGGTGCCTACAACAGAACCAGTGTGACCGGATGAACCGCCAGGTTCAGGACGCTTGCGTTGCCTGCAGGAGTTCCCAGATGGCGTCCTCCGGTTCAGGGAAAAGCCGCGGCCTCAGCCGGAGCCTCTGATTCCTGGACTGCCAGCACCCCCACCACCACCACAGTCCTTACAGCTGGGTCAGCTGACCACGTTATCGTTCACCTTCCAATCCACGGTGGTCCACCAATACCAGCTGCCGTGGAAGATGAAGCCAGCAGCAGCCAGGGAAGCTGGGGCTTCCTTCCTGGATGCAACCTTTCCGGAACCGCTGCAGATGGAAGTCCTTACCCCTGCTGTCCCGGCAGGAGCATCCGGAAAAGCGAAAATGGCTGCAGCACTCGCCAGCGTCACCACCACCCGGACCCGGTCAAGTCCAACTTCAGGAAGAAAAGGGCACTGGAGTTCCACCACCACAGCGAGCATGGCCTACAAGAGGCAGGAGCATCCTCTGATGAGCTTCAGCAGCAGCTCGAGCAAGGAGGACTTTAGGTGCCTCATATGAGGAACCCAACTACTGGCAGTGTCAAGGACACTGCAGGAGGACCTATGGGAGCCACACCATGGACTGCACCTGACAGGTGAGATGCTAGTTTGTGCTGCCCCCGTTTGACTCTCACTCAGATGGGCATGTCTGTTAGGACTCCCCCCCCATTCTGCAGAAATTTCCCTGTTGCGCCGAAGTGCGCCTATTTTCCTTTTCACCCCCTTCTCAGGTTATTTGGGAGCCCCCTTTTCCAAAAGGGTTCTCTATTTCCTGCCATTCTCTATTATCCATGTGGATTACACATTACCTGTTTGGATTACAATTTTACTTTACGTGGATTACAATTGAATTTTGAAATGTGTTCCAGACAGTGTTTTATCATGCCAACTAGGATCCATAAGGAGAGACTCAAACGTATATCTGAGCCTTTTATGCTTGCAAATGTGAAATTGATTGCACTAAAATGTTTGCATACTTATGTCTTTGCTGTATTTTAGCTACACTGTTTTTAATAGTTCAGCACTTTAGCCCATTGTGTGTATTCTTTTTCTGGTACTGCAATGTGTCCTATTATGCACTTATTGTATGGTGTTTTTAGTTAATTTTCACTTATTGATAGCTAACAGCAGTGAGCAACTTACTTTTCTAGTTCGTATGGACTGCCTCTAAAGATTGTCTGCGGCGGCCTAGCATCAATACGCTACGCTAAGGATTCGCATGCATTTTTGTACGCTAATGCTTAGGTATTGCGTACTTTTAACTACGCTGACTGTACGTACGTAATTTGGGCAGGAATGTTTGCAAAAAACGTGTTTTTTTACGTAGATTCGACGAATAAGTTTGTAAAAATACGAATCTTGTCAGAAATTCGGCGAATATTCGGCAAAGCAAATTTTGAATGATTCACTCATCTCTAGATTTTATCATTGAAACTTTTTAAAAAAGCTTAAATCTAGTTCAGGAGGAGGGTGGAGCAGGAAAACTGGAGGTGCTTTTCTAGACAATAGTCTTAGGTCTAAGGATAAGACAAATTTATCAAACAACATTGGATAAATGTGGCATAAAGTACTCCAAAACAGACTCGAGCAAAACTGGCTTCAGTTACCCTCACGATAAATTCTTCCCATTGTCTCCAGGATAGCAATCAGAATTCAGAATGGAAAATGTCTGTTATGTAAGTTTAGGCTTTAGACCTGTGTTTTATACAATCCCAGCAACTAGGGCAAGAGTATGGCTGTTAATTCCCAAAAATAAAATCTACATATTTTGTATATTTTTCATTTCTGTAAATCTAAAGTAAAAAATAATCTTCAAATACCAATAGAAATCACCACAGATCCTGAACAACATCTACAACATCATGTAGAAAACATGTTTGATGATCTCTAAAAAGCAAAGACATTTCTAAGTATTGTTTGCATAACTTTTAAATAATATGACTATGATTTTGCGGACATCCTACATCTATCTGGAACTCAAAGTGTCATCTTTTTACCATGATTTACACCCTTCAAAAGATACCTGTTGCTCAGTGTCATCATCTTGAAGAGTAGCTTAAAGAGGTCAACAAAGGTTAGAAACAGAAGAAAGGAATTTGGTTTTATGGAAGACCTTTCACACCAAGGGTATCAAACACTATTTCGTTAATAAATCCAGTGTGTAACTGGTATGCAGGTTATCTTCTAGGCAGCAACCCCTTCTTCCTTCACACAGACCAGACAAGCCATACAAATTCCAATATGCACGACAGACAAACAAGTGAGATGGAAAGACTGGTCTACCTTTGGAAACTTACTGAAATTCCCATCTAAATGCAATGAAATATTATAGCTGTTTTTACACAGGAATTTATCACACAACGGCACACTGGCTTCAAAAAGCAGCAAAATAGGAACTTTGAGACTTTTTCGGCTGATTTGCGCAAACAGTTTATGACTTTTCGCATTCTTACACCACTCACTCCAATTTTGAAAAGTAAGTGGGAAGTGGTATGGCTATCTATGTTAATTACTTTCGTTCCAGATGTAGCACTGCAACTTTTTAAAAATTTAAAATTTACACGAGTTATAGGGGGTGTAGGTAAACTGGAGTAACATTTCCAGATAAAAGAGTTAGGCTTAAAGATGCAACACATTTAACAAACAACATACAACATTTGATACATTTGGAGCAAAGTATTCCAATATATACTCAAGTTTAACTGAAGTCAAATATTCTCCTTATAATAAATTCCCCCACAAAGTCTTTATCTTGCTATATAACAACAAAGCTGCATTAACCTTAGTTATCCTTATTCAATGCAGTCAAATTATCATATTTATTTCAAC
This sequence comes from Rhinella marina, assembly GCA_900303285.1. Lineage (NCBI taxonomy): Eukaryota > Metazoa > Chordata > Amphibia > Anura > Bufonidae > Rhinella > Rhinella marina. The sequence goes on along the minus strand of ONZH01020857.1, from coordinate 13,620 downwards.
CAAATTTCTTCAGAAATCCATCTGCTTTTATTTAGCACAGCCACTAAAACATTGAACCCTTCACATTATAAGTTTCATGTGTATGGGCATTGTGTGTGGTTGGCCATTTTAATTAAGAGGTGTGTAAAGAGTATTTCTCAGGACTCTGAATCCTAGAACCAATGCCACCTGCAAAGACTTTAATATGTGTAATTGGTTCTTAATAGCTGGTAGGTGTCTGCATACTGGATGACAAGTTTGATAAGCCTAAATACTGGAAGGTAATCATTCACCAAATTACCCTATAACAAACAGTACTTTGTACTTCTGTACAAAAATGTATAAACTACTATATTTCAAATTCATGAAAGTCATAATGTGTTCTTAGAAATGCTGTCACACATTTCAGGGGAATCTTCAGTGTCCCAAGATTCTTAACCCTTTAACTGTACGGCACAACCCAGTGATGGCGCAGGTTCAGGATGACAATTGTGATTAGGTGATCTTGATGTTCTTCTATTGTATTGATTCTTGCAAGGACATTGAATTATATAAATGACACCGTCACTCTTGTACTTAAGGACTTCATTGATCTTCCATCCAATCTGTCAGAGTTCGTACATTCAGTGTGAATTTGGCTGTGTTAACCAGTCGACGCCTAGTCTCTTGCTAACCCTGTTCACACTTCTACTCATCTGCTAGGAAGTCGACGCCCGGCCTCATGTTTTGTCCTGTTCATGTTGGGTTAATTCTCAGGTTTGGATGATCGGGCTTCTGGAGCTTGGTCCATTCAGAGCACAGGGGTGGGATCTCTGGTTGCTTAAATACTCCTCTCTCCCTCCAGTGCATTGCCAGTGTTTGATTGTCCTTTGTGGCTCATCACCAGCGTTTACCCTTGTGCTTGATGCATGTGTTTGACCTGTGGATTTGTATCTTGGACTTCGTCTTCAGCCTGCTGATTTGGTACCTTCTCCTGTGTTTGACCCCGGCCTATATTTTGGACTTGCTCTTGGATTGTAATTTTGCCTGTTTATGCTCTCTCGTTGCCAACCTCGGACTGTTAACTACTCTTCTGTGTTACGTGGTTGTTTAGTCTGTCTGTCCTTCCAACTCCCCGCTCCCTAGCCAGTACAGGGTTTTGTCGTCCAGTTGTCACCCTACGATCTAGCGTGGGGGGGCAATAGGCAGAGACAGGGGTTGTGGGGAGCTCAGGGTCTGCCATCCTTCCCAAACCCCCAGACTCCCTCACAGTAACACTGGCCCAGAAAAAATCACCACCTGTAATCAGACCGGCCACTCTAAGAACTCCGATGGATCCCATGACGGCTCTTGTCAACCAGGTTCAGACCCTCACTGAACTGGTGCAAGTACTTTCACACCGTTTGCACCTACAGGAACAAACTCAGGCTGCAGCACCAGCTCCAGCTCCACCTCCAGTAATGCTCTCAGAGCCCCGTGCCACCTTGCCAGACTTCTTCTCTGGAGATCGTAAGCAGTTCTTTGCCTTCCGGGAGGGCTGCAAGCTGTTCTTCGATCTTCGCCCTTTGTCCTCCGGCTCTGAAGTTCAGAAGGTAGGAGTGGTCATCTCCCGCCTCCGAGGTGATCTGCAGATATGGGCCTTCCCCACCTCCCTTCCTCCTGATTCCAGGGAAAGGCAATCCCTAGACGCCTTCTTCTTGGCTATGGGGAAGATCTATGATGAACCTGACCAAGTAGCGTATGCTGTCTCTAAGTTGATGTCTCTCCAACAAGGAAAACAGACTGCAGAGGATTATAGTACCCAGTCCCCGGCAATGGTGCACTGAGTCTAAATGGAATGACTCAGCTTTAAAAGACCTCTATTTAGCAGGCCTCACAGATGGCCTTAAAGATCTCCTGATAGGTTACCCTGAATCCAGTACCCTAGAGGAAGCTATGGCCCTTGCCATCAGGGCCGACCGACGCCTTAGGTCAAGACGTCCAGACCGATCTAGTACTACTCGAGTGTCTGTGTCTTCTTCTTTTCCCCCCCATCCGATCCCAACCTGTGTTTACTTCCACAGATGAACCTATGGAACTTGGAGAGATGTCCCCTAAACAATGGAGGGATTATCGCCTAAGGAATAACCTGTGCCTTTACTGCGGAGACAATGGCCACCGGGTCAGTTCCTGCACCAAAAGACCTGCAGGAAAACTCTCACTCCTAGAAGACAGACGGGAAGGTTTTCTAGGAGCACCGGTACTTCCCGTGAATAATAAAAAGATTTATTTGCCCTTCTCCCTGCAGTTTAACTCCCGAACCTGTGAAGGGAAGGCCTTCGTTGACTCAGGGGCAGCGGCAAACTTTATAAATTTTTCCTTTGTTTCCAAATTGGTTGACTCGCTGGTGCCCCTGTCTCCCAGTATCCATGTCACCAGTGTTGACTCCACCCCCCTGTTAGAGGGGCTAGTTAAGTTCCAGACCCCTGTGATAAAACTCACTATAGATTCACTACATTCGGAAATGTGTACCTTTACAGTTATGAAAAGATTATCTGTTGATTTAATTTTGGGTCTCCATTGGTTAATAAAACATAACCCTGTAATTGATTGGTGTACTGCCGACCTAATCAAATGGGGTCCGCAGTGCACCAGTCATCTGACCTCTCTCTCTATCAATTCTTCTGCTTGCACTGAACTTGATCTGCCTGAATATATACTTGATTTTAAGGATGTCTTTTCTAAAACCTTGTCTGAAATTCTGCCTCCTCATCTGGACGGTGATTGTAAGATTGATTTGGTACCTGGGGCCAAATTACCTAAAGGTCGCATCTACAATCTTACCGTCCCGGAGAGAGATTCCCTCAAGCAATACATTCAGCACAGTCTTGCCATTGGTCATATCCGTCCCTCTGAATCTCCTACAGGAGCTGGTTTCTTCTTTGTTGAGAAGAAGGATGGTGGCCTGCGCCCATGCATTAATTACAGGGAACTAAACACGATTACTGTAAAAAACCAGTACCCACTCCCTCTCATTCCCAATCTCTTGAATCAAGTTTCAGGTGCCACTTGGTTCTCTAAACTAGACCTGCGGGGGGCTTATAACTTGATTCGAATCAGAGAAGGGGATGAGTGGAAGACAGCCTTCAACAACCCATTTGGGCACTTTGAATACTTGGTGATGCCCTTTGGGCTCTGTAATGCCCCAGCAGTCTTCCAGGGATTTATGAACAATGTTTTTCAAGATATCATTGGTCATTTTGTAGTTGTATATCTTGATGACATTTTAGTGTTTTCACATGATTTGGAATCCCATTGCTCTCATCTTCGAATAGTTCTTCAAAGATTGAGGTTGCATAACTTGTTTGCTAAACTTGAAAAATGCATCTTTGGTAGACAAAAGATTTCTTTTCTGGGTTACATTTTGACTCCACATGATGTTCAGATGGATCCAGTAAAGGTGAATTCCATCACGGAATGGGTTCATCCCACCAGTCTAAAGGCACTACAACGCTTCTTGGGCTTCGCCAACTATTATCGTAAATTTATTAAAAACTTTTCGATAATAGCCAAACCTTTGACGGACCTCACAAAGAAAGGGGCGGATGTAGTGTCTTGGTCCACCTCAGCAAATGAAGCCTTTAACTCTCTGAAGTTGTGTTTTACTAAAGCACTAGTCCAGCCCGACCTCAAAAAACCGTTTATTGTGGAGGTTGATGCTTCTGAGCATGGGGTAGAGGCTGTTTTGTCTCAGGGGTCAGCTACCTTTACAAATTTAAGACCTTGTACCTTTTTCTCTAAAAAGTTTTCCTGTACCGAAAAAAATTATGATATTGGTAACCGGGAATTGTTAGCCATCAAATTGGCGTTAGAAGAATGGAGGCACTTCTTAGAGGGAGCTACCCACCAGTTTACTGTTTTGACTGACCACAAAAATTTGGTATACTTAGATAACGCTAAAAGATTGAATTCCAGGCAAGCTCGCTGGGCTCTCTTCTTTTCCCGTTTTAACTTTGTTGTAACATTCCGACCAGGGTCAAAGAACTTAAAGGCTGAAGCTTTATCTCGTAGCTTTGGTATCTCTGACTTCCTGGAATCTGAACCTGAAAATATCCTCCCTCCTGGGGTAGTCATAGCAGCGGTCTCCTCCAGCCTTTCCTCTCAAATTTTGTCTGCTCAAAATCATGCCCCCAAAGACCTTCCGGAAGGTAAACTTTTTGTTCCGTTACATCTCCGGTTAAAAGTGTTGGAGGAGACCCACTGTACACCTCTCACAGGACATCCAGGGGTCAGATGTACTAAGGAATTACTCTCTAGGTTGTACTGGTGGCCTCACTGGGCCAGAGACATGGTTGCATTTGTTACAGCTTGTCACATATGTTCTAGAGGTAAGAACCCCAGGAGATGTCCTGAGGGTCAGTTGTGTCCTTTACCCATTCCATCTAAACCTTGGACCCATGTCTCAATGGATTTTATAACCGATCTACCAGTCTCTCAAGGTTACTCAGTGGTTTCGGTGGTCGTCGACAGGTTTCCTAAAATGTGTCACTTCATCCCGTTGAAAAAACTACCCAATGCCAAAACTCTATCTACCTTGTTTATTGATCATATTGTCCGTCTCCACGGTATTCCAGAAAATATTGTGTCTAACCAATTTATAGCAATTGTGTCCAATTTGTAGCAAGGTTCTGGAAATAATTCTGCAAAAAATTAGTTTGTCGTTTTCCTCCGGGTTTCACCCAGAAACTAATGGTCAAACTGAGAGGATAAATCAAGAACTTATTAAATACCTGCGTTTGTATGTTTCTGATAATCAGCACCTTTGGTCAGAATTTTTGTCCTTAGCTGAGTTTGCCATAAATAATCATGTCAATTCTTCCACCACTCCTTTTCATTGTAATTATGGTTTTCATCCTCGAAAGTTTTTTTCAGCACCTTTTGTTTCTGACAATCCTCAGGCAAAATTTTCCTCCCAACAACTGAGCTCAGTCTGGTCCCAGATTCAAAGGAATATTCAGGGTACCCAGAACTCCCTAGTCCAGGCTGTTAATAAAAGATGGTCACTCACTTCTCCATATTGTGCTGGGGATAAGGTATGGCTGTCCACAAAAAAATCTGAAATTGAAGGTTCCGTCACTCAAGTTAGCTCCGCGCTTCATTGGTCCTTTTACTATTTTACAGGTTATCAATCCAGTTGCCTATAGGTTGTCCTTACCAGATTCTCTCAAAATTCATAATGTGTTTCATAAAAGTTTATTAAAAAAATTCTGTCCATCTGTCATCCCATGCAAAGACCCTCCTTCACCAAGTGTGGTTCAAGGAGAACTTGAGTTTGAGGTGTCTAAAATTCTTGACTCTAGGCGAGTGCAAAGGTCAGTCCAGGATTTGGTGGATTGGAAGGGCTTTGGTCCAGAGGATAGAACCTGGGTGCCAGCCCGACATGTCCATGCTCCTCAACTGGTCCGCCAATTCCACAGGGCATTTCCTGAGAAACCTGCTCCAGGTGTTAGGGGTCCAGTGTCCCCCCGTAGAAGGGGGGGTACTGTCAGAGTTCGTACACTCAGTGTGAATTTGGCTGTGTTAACCAGTCGACGCCTAGTCTCTTGCTAACCCTATTCACACTTCTAACTCTGCTAGGCAGTCGACGCCTAAGTCTCTTGTACCTTGTTCACACTTCTACTTATCTGCTAGGAAGTCGATGCACGGCCTCATGTTTTGTCCTGTTCATGTTGGGTTAATTCTCAGGTGTGTATGATCGGGCTTCTGGAGCTTGGTCCATTCAGAGCACAGGGGTGGGATCTCTGGTTGCTTAAATACTCCTCTCTCCCTCCAGTGCATTGCCAGTGTTTGACTGTCCTTTGTGGCTCATCACCAGTGTTTACCCTTGTGCTTGATTCCTGTGTTTGACCTGTGGATTTGTATCTTGGACTTCGTCTTCAGCCTGCTGATTTGGTACCTTCTACTCTCCTGTGTTTGACCCCGGCCTGTATTTTAGACTTGCTCTTGGATTGTGATTTTGCCTGTTTATGCTCTTTCGTTGACAACCTCGGACTGTTAACTACTCTTCTGTGTTACGTGTTTGTTTAGTCTGTCTGTCCTTCCAACTCCCCGCTCCCTAGCCAGTACAGGGTTTTGTCGTACAGTTGTCACCCTACGATCTAGCGTAGGGGGGCAATAGGCAGAGACAGGGGTTGTGGGGAGCTCAGGGTCTGCCATCCTTCCCAAACCCCCAGACTCCCTGACACAATCCATTTGGTTGTGGATTTAATATTTTGACTTTTATGGTCGGAATTCAGTGCATTTACAATTTGTGCACATCCCACACCTATGAAAGCTCTTAAAGGTTTCAATGCCATGACCAATGTAAAAAGTTGAAAATCAGAAATCTACCAGTGGATTTAGGGGAAGTGTTGGGGCCTATTGTTTTGTCTTTGGATAGTGAGAAGCAGTAGTTCCTTTTTACCTATTTTTATGTTTGTATTGTGTATTAAATAGTAGTGTTACTTTAGCTTTCTCAGACTGTACTCATTTGGATTAGTTGATCCCCCTGTTGTGTTCTGTTTTTAAGAATCTGTCCATATTTAACCCCTTCCCGACCGCCGCCGTACATGTACGGCGCGCGGGCGGTGCGGGGACATGACGCCCGCTCGCGGGTGCGGCGGGCGTCATGGCCGGCAAGTCTCTGCTGTTTCTAACAGCAGAGACTTGCTGCTTCTCACCTCCATCGGCGGCGACTTCCAGGGGCCTTACTGATGCCGTGATCACACGTGATCACGGCATCAGGATGCGTCTGAACCCGGAAGCCCACGCTTCCGGGTGGTGTACAGACGCCCCGATTGGCCAATCGGGGTGTCTGTACACCATATGAAAACTGTAATCCTCGCTGGTGAGGATTACAGTTTTCAAACTGCAATTCTTATTCTGGCCACTAGATGGCAGGCCAGGATAAGAAATGAGCAATTCATGGATTTAACTGCATCTAGTAAATCCATGATTGCTCATAAAGAAAAAAAACTAAACACAATAGATCAGATGATGTTTGAGCTTTAAAATAATCACAGAAAAATTAAAAAAAAATGTTAAAAAATATATAAAAAATAAAAAAGATATAAAAGTTCAAATCACCCCCCTTTCCGTATAAGTAAAAAATAAATACCTAAATAACAATAAATATAGACATCATGGGTATCACCGTGACCGAAAACGCCCGTACTTTTAAAATATAAAAAAAAAATTTCAATACGGCGAATTGTGTGGCGGAAAAAAGCGGCCAAATGGCGATTCGCATTTTTTTGTCGCTTTTTTTTTCTAAAAAAAAATAAATAAAAAGTGATCAAAAAGTCATACACACCCCAGAATGGTATCAATAAAAACTTCAGACCGCCCCGCAAAAAATGAGTCCCCACACAGCTCTGTACACATAAATACCAAAAAGTTATAGGGGTCAAGATATGACAAGGAAAAAAAAAAAAAAAAAAGGGCAACTTTCTAATTATTTTATCACCATCTAAACGCAGGAAAAACTATACATATTAGGTATTGCCGGATTCGTACTGACCAGTAGAATGAAAGTAACCGGTCAGTTTTAATGCACATCGAACGCTGTAAATAATAAACCCGTATAACTGTAGCGGAATAGCGGTTTTCTTGCAATTTCACCCCATTTGGAATTTTTTTCCCGCTTCCCACTACACCATATGTAATATTAAATGATGGCGTTGGAAAGTACAACTTGTCCCGCAAAAAACAAGCCCTCATACAGCTATGTGAACAGAAAAATAAAACAGTTATGGCTGTTTGAAGGCAGGGAGCGCAAAACGAAAATGCAGAACCGAAAAAACCTCCGGTCGTGAAAGGGTTAATACTCTGAGTTGTCCAATGTAATTAGAGTTTCCTTATAATCCTTATTTAAGAACTTATTTGTAAGTACAGCTGCGTCTTGTTCAAAATCTTCAGTCAATGTATGGTTTCTTCTCAGTCATCTTTATTGGCTGATAGGTACATTCAGTAGCCAACCAGGAAGATGGCTTTATCAAAAGGTCAAGGTACTCAACACAGTGTTTGCTGATGTGTGGAGTAAATCCATACATTGTCATCTCTAATAAATTGCTTCAGTTCTGTTTTGGACGGGTCTTAAATTAAAATCTTATTGATTATGTATCTGTGCCGGAACATGGACCTTCCCATAGCTTTGGAAGTACAAAAGATTTCCAGTTTAAATGTAGAAAAACATAAAGCAAAACCTGTATACTGTAAATTTGGTACCATAAATGTGAAACTGACCCATAGAATAAAGTTTTCATGTAATTCATACCACGTTAAGAAACAAAACCTAAAAACACATGGTCAAATTGTTTTTTTCATTCCGTCACCCCCACAAAATGAATAAAAGTTATACAGTAATTAGAAATTTGAATCCAGAGGAAAAAAAGCAGACTGGTTTGAGTGTTGCCTTTATAAAAGCAGAGACATAACGCGAGTTTGAGCGTTTGCGCATTTGATTTTTAGGTGCGCATTTGAATTAAGTATGTGACTTTAGATTACGTGACTTCAGATTTGGGGACTACAGTAAGTCGGTTTGAGATCACTGTATTGTATTTTTTTTTCTCTTTTATTGTGTAATCCCCATTAGTATGTCTTCTAGAGATGAGCAAGCACTAAAATGCTCGGGTGCTCGTTATTCGAGTCAAATTGTTCCCGATGCTCGGGTGCTCGTTTCGAGTAACAAACCCCATTGAAGTCAATGGGAGACTCGAGCATTTTTTGCAGGGGACCAAGGCTCTGCCTAGGGAAGGCTGGGTGAAAACCTGGAAACCTCAGAAAATGATGGAAACACCACGGAAATGGACAGGAAACAGCAGGGGTAGCATGAATGGATGCCTCTGAGGCTGCCTAATCCCACCATTACCCCAAATTCTCAGGCAACAGCCTGGTGGTGACCCTCAAGGCAATTGTGCTTACCCAAACCAAGAAGGGCGAGGCACATGCCCATCATGTGTTAGGGAAGCACCCAACTAGGTGCAATGAAGGTCCATCACCCATGCCCATGCTGGAACTGCTCTCCTATCCCCCGCCCCACGATGCAGGCATAAGCCTGACACAGCATGGCGGTGAAACCAACAAGTGACCAAGTTACATGAGGTAACAGGTGAGCCACCCAAACATGTAGCCTGACACAGCATGGCGGTGACAACAGAGTGACCGAGTTAGACTGAGGTAGCAGTCAAAGAAGAAATAAAATTTAGCGTGACCCTGTATGGCGGTGACAACAGAGTGAACGAGTTAGAGTAAGGTAGCAGGTGAAGCACAAATAAAATTTAGGGTGACCCTGTATGGCTGTGACAACAGAGTGACCGAGTTACACTGTGGGAGCAGGCAGAGCACATTAAAATTTAGCGTGGCCCTGTATGGCTGTGACTACAGAGTGACCGAGATACACAGCGGGAGCAGGCGAAGCACATTAAAATTTATCGTGGCCCTGTATGGCTGTGACTACAGAGTGACCGAGTTACACTGCGGGAGCAGGCGAAGCACATTAAAATTTAGCGTGGCCCTGTATGGCTGTGACTACAGAGTGACCGAGTTACACTGCGGGAGCAGGCGAAGCAAGTGAAAATTTATCGTGGCCCTGTATGGCTGTGACTACAGAGTGACCGAGTTACACTGCAGGAGCAGGCGAAGCACGTTAAAATTTATCGTGGCCCTGTATGGCTATGACTACAGAGTGACCGAGTTACACTGCGGGAGCAGGCAAAGCACATTACAATTTATCGTGGCCCTGTATGGCTGTGACTACAGAGTGACCGAGTTACACTGCGGGAGCATGCGAAGCACATTAAAATTTATTGTGGCCCTGTATGGCTGTGACTACAGAGTGACCGAGTTACACTGCGGGAGCAGGCGAAGCACGTTAAAATTTAGTGTGGCCCTGTATGGCTGTGACAACAGAGTGACCGAGTTACACTGCGGGAGCAGGCGAAGCACATTAAAATTTATCGTGGCCCTCTATGGCTGTGACAACAGAGTGACCGAGTTAAACTGCGGGAGCAGGCGAAGCACATTAAAATTTATTGTGGCCCTGTATGGATGTGACTACAGAGTGACCGAGTTACACTGCAGGGGCAGGCGAAGCACATTAAAATTTAGCGTGGCCCTGTATGGCTTTGACTACAGAGTGACCGAGTTACACTGTGGGAGCAGGCGAAGCACATTAAAATTTAGCATGGCCCTGTATGGCTGTGACTACAGAGTGACCGAGTTACATTGCGGGAGCGGGCGTAGCACGTTAAAATTTATCGTGGCCCTGTATGGCTGTGACTACAGAGTGACCGAGTTACACTGCGGGAGCAGGCGAAGCACATTAAAATTTATCGTGGCCCTGTATGGCTGTGACTACAGAGTGACCGAGTTACACTGCGGGAGCAGGCGAAGCACATTAAAATTTAGTGTGGCCCTGTATGGCTGTGACTACAGAGTGACCGAGTTACACTGCGGGAGCAGGCGAAGCACATTAAAATTTAGTGTGGCCCTGTATGGCTATGACTACAGAGTGACCGAGTTACACTGCGGGAGCAGGCGAAGCACGTTAAAATTTAGCGTGGCCCTGTATGGCTGTGACTACAGAGTGACCGAGATACACTGCGGAAGCAGGCGAAGCAAATAAAAATTTATCGTGGCCCTGTATGGCTGTGACTACAGAGTGACCGAGGTACACTGCGGGAGCAGGCAAAGCACGTTAAAAATTATCGTGGCCCTGTATGGCTGTGACAACAGAGTGACCGAGTTACACTGCGGGAGCAGGAGAAGCACGTTAAAATTTATCGTGGCCCTGTATGGCTGTGACTACAGAGTGACCGAGTTACACTGCGGGAGCAGGCGAAACACATTAAAATTTATAGTGGCCCTGTATGGCTGTGACTACAGAGTGACCGAGTTACACTGCGGGAGCAGGCGAAGCACATTAAAATTTAGCGTGGCCCTGTATGGCTGTGACAACAGAGTGACCGAGTTACACTGCGGGAGCATGCGAAGCACATTAAAATTTATTGTGGCCCTGTATGGCTGTGACTACAGAGTGACCGAGTTACACTGCGGGAGCAGGCGAAGCGCATCAAAATTTATCGTGGCCCTGTATGGCTATGACAACAGAGTGACCGAGTTAAACTGCGGGAGCAGGCGAAGCACATTAAAATTTATCGTGGCCCTGTATGGATGTGACTACAGAGTGACCGAGTTACACTGCAGGGGCAGGCGAAGCACATTAAAATTTAGCGTGGCCCTGTATGGCTTTATTTCCGCTTGCGCTCCAATGTCTGATCTAATGACAGCTGAACGCTGTGCAGGGACACATTGGTGGACAGTGTGGAGGATCGTGGAGGCGAAGGGGTAGTTTTCGGGCAGGAGGAGCTTGTGCCGGGGTCCTGAGCGGGGGGTTGAATCGCAGAGGCAGCAAGTGACACAGGGGAAGGAGCAGTGGTGTGACCCGCAGGAGGTGAACGACCTTGGTTCCATTGAGTCAGGTGTTTATCGCTCACATGCCTGCACATGATGGTGGTGGTTAGGCTGGTAGTGGTGGCACCCCTGCTGGGTTCAAAATTTTGTGTATATAACTGTATTATATATCAATTAGAGAGAAACAAAGGATTGTGCAGACTGGGCCTGGCATAGAGCTACCCAGAAAATTGTCCCACATTGACCTTTTTCAAATATATTTGTAAAACAGAGCAATAAAATGTATTTTCTAATGTGACGTGTAGTATATAGAAATTAGAGAGAAACAAAGGATTGTGTAGACTCGGCCTGATATAGTTCAACCCAGAAAATTGTTCCATTGAACTTTTTTAAATATATGTGTATTAAGTGAGAGCAAAAAAATGTATTTTCTAATGTGACGTGTAGTATCAATCAGTTAGAGAGAAAAAAAGGACTGTGCAGATTGGGCTGCTATAGTACAACCCACTATGGCGGTGACAACTGAGTTAACGAGTTAGAGTGAGGTAGCAGGTGAAAAACAAATAAAATTTAACGTGACACAGCATGGCGGTGACAAGAGTGACAGAGTTAGATTGAGGTAGCAGGTGAAAAACAAATAAAATTTAGATTGCAGTCAAATGGCTGTAGGTGAGCCTCCCAAAAAAATTTTTTTGGAGTGTCTGAAGTCGACCCTCCGAAAAAATTGATTGGAGAGAGCGCCTGTAGGTGGCCCTCCGGAAACATTGTCTTAAAAAAGTGCCAGTTGGCCCTCTAAAAAATTCCCTTTTGGGTCAGCGTTTGGCAATGAAGAGAAGGAGGAGTAGAGGAGAGGAATCAGATACATAAGGAATCTTATTCTTTAGCTGCTTTCCCCCGGAGGAGATTTGAATTCCAGTGAAATCCAGGCTTTGTTCATTTTAATAAGCGTCAGCCTGTCAGCGCTGTCAGTTGACAGACGTGTACGCTTATCGGTGATGACGCCACCGGTTGCACTGAATACCCGCTCTGACAACACGCTAGCGGCAGGGCAGGCCAGCACCTCCAAGGCATACAGCGCCAGTTCAGGCCACGTGTCCAGCTTTGAAACCCAGTAGTTGTATGGAGCAGAGTGATCGCTACAGACGTTGGTATGGTCAGCTCACCATCTTTCTGTACAGCTCCCCCCTACTCTGCCTAGACTGGGGACTGGTGAAAGTGTCTTGCTGGGGTGATATAAAACCGGCAAAGGCCTTGGAGAGCGTTCCCCTGCCAGTGCTGGACAAGCTGCCTGCTCGCCTCCTCTTCCCCGCTACTTGGCCCACAGAACCACGCCCTCTGCCACTAGCAGCGTCAGATGGGAAGGATTGTTTCAGCTTGTGCACCAGGGCCTGTTGATATTGATTCACTCTCACACTCCTTTCCTCTACAGGGATGAGAGTGGAAAGGTTCTGCTTGTACCGTGGGTCCAGGAGAGTGAACACCCAGTAATCGGTGTTTGAAAAAATGCTTCTAACGCGAGGGTCACGGGATAGGCAGCCTAACATGAAGTCTGCCATGTGCGCCAGAGTCCCAACACGCAAGAATTCCCTCTCCTCACTGGCCTGACTCTCCATTTCCTCCTCCTCCTTTTCAGCCCATACACGCTCAAGAGTTAAGAAGGACTGAGCATTGGTACCCTCTTCTGTCTCGCCAACATTCTCCTCCTCTTCCTCCTCATCCTCATCCCCCTCCTCCAATACGCGCTGAGAAACAGACCGGAGGGTGCTCTGGCTATCAAGCGTTGTATCTTCTTCCCCCATCTCCTGTGACAAGCTCAAAGCTTCTGACTTTATGCTGAGCAGTGAGTTTTTCAACAGGCAAAGCAGCGGGATGGTGAGGCTGATAATGACTGCATTACCGCTGACCATCTGTGTTGACTCCTCAAAGTTGCTCAACACCTGACAGATATCAGACATCCACGTCCACTCCTCATTGTAGACTTGAGGAAGCTGACTGACCTGACTACCAGTTCTAGTGGAAGTTGACATCTGGCAGTCTACAATCGCTCTGCGCTGCTGGTAAACTCTGGATAACATGTTTATTGTCGAATTCCATCTCGTGGGCAAGTCGCAATACAGTTGGTGAGCTGGCAGTTGTAGGCGCCGCTGCGCTGCCCTGAGAGTGGCAGCATCTGTGGTCGACTTGCGGAAATGCGCACAGATGCGGCGCACCTTGGTGAGCAAATCTGACAAA
>ONZH01020856.1:0-22753 GCA_900303285.1 Rhinella marina | reverse complement strand
TATCTGTGGTCATGGGGATTTACCATAAAACCGCGTTTTTGAGAGCAATGGGCGATGTTCTCAGACACATGCCGGTGCAGGGCGGGGATGGCACATCGGGCAAAATAGTGTCGGCTGGGGACAGAGTAACGGGGGCTGCCGCCTCCATAAGGTTGCGGAAGGATTCTGTCTCCACAAGCCTGTACGGCAACATTTCCAAACTAATCAGCTTGGCGATGTGCACATTTAGAGCTTGCGCATGGGGGTGGGTGGCTGCGTACTTGCGCTTGCGTTCAAATGTCTGCGGTAGAGACAGTTGAACGCCGCACTGGGACACATGAGTGGAAAGAGAGGGAGGGAGATGGAGCTGGAGGGGTCCTTTCGGGGCTGGAGGCTGCAACGTCCTGGCTTGGACGAAACACAGTTGCTGGACTAACTGTGTCAACGTCACCAGCTGACAGAAGTGCAAACCATTTGGTGGGGTGTTTTCTCTCCAAATGTTTGCGCAGGCTACTAGTGGTCAGGTTGTTGCGTTTTGAACCCCTGCTCATTGACGTGTGGCACAGCTTGCACACCGCCAAACGAGGATCGGCCTCATCATCCTTAAAGTACTCCCAAACTAAGGAGTGGCGCATAGTACGGGCTGGAGCGTGACCTCTAGGAGCACTTGGGAAGTAGTGACTCGGCCCTGGCTTCTCCCTCGTCGCAGCCCTCTGGCTCTCTCAACAGCTTGTGGTGCTGATGTCGTCTCACAGTCTGAACCACTGCCTCCAGTTGTCTCATCCACCCAAGTAGGATCTGTCCCCTCATCATCCCCCAGGTCTTCCTCAGACTCCACAGTGACGTCCCTGACAACTACCTCCGACAACAGTGTCTCGTGGTCATCTTCCACCAGCTCCTCAGACGCCACTGCTAACTCCCCACTCTCATAACCCGGAGACAGCAAAAGGTCCTGAGAATCAGGGCATAGCAGCTCGTCCACTGGCACATGAGGGAAGTGGTGGCTGAAGAGTTCCATGGATAAATTTTGTCCGTGGGACATACCCCTAGAGGGTTCTGGCTGGGGAGAAGGAGGGCGAGTTGGAGGACAGACACCCTGGCTCAGAGAAGTCGACTGGCTGGATGAGGGGGCAGACGAAACGTGGCTGGACGTGCTCTCTGCAATCCACTGAACCACCTCCTGTTGTTGTTTGGGGTCTGTCAGAGTTGTAGGACGCTGCCCTACCAACTTCTGGAGTTGACCAGGCACCCTGACCTTACGTGTTTCCACTGTATCCACAGCAGCCGGCACTGTGTCACCACGCACACCACGGTCATCACCGTTGACCACAGCACCACCACGATACCCACCTCTCCCTCCACGACCACCTCTTCCACTCTCCCCAGCTCTTCCCCCTCTCCCCCTGACCCTGGGGTTCTCCATGTGCACAGTAGCAGTATTAATTATTAAACTGTAAAGATTCAATACAGTATCTAGACGTGAGGTATTAGCAGGCTGATAAAAATTTTTTCCCACTCACTGCACCGTGTATACAGATCAGTGAAATTCCACGGACAATATAGATACGCAGGTAATATTATTTTTCAACCTATCAAAAAAAATTTAGTTTGCGCAAATAAAACTGAATCTACAGATCAATACGGTATCTATAGACTGTGAGGTATATAGCAGGCTGATGAAATTTTTCCCAATCACTGCACCGTGTATTACAGACAGTGAAATTCAACGACAATATAGAACGCAGGAATATTTTTTCACACCTATCCAAAAAAAAAATGTACGCGGCAAATAACACAATCTCAGATCAAACGGTACTATACTGTGAGTATATAGCAGCTGATGAAATTTTTTCCCAACTCACTGCACCGTGTATACAGATCAGTGAAAGTCACGGACAATATAGATACGCAGGTAATATTATTTTTCACACCTATCCCAAAAAAAAAAATTTACGCAGTTTGCGCAAATAAAACTGGAATCTACAGATCAATCTATAGACTGTGAGGTATATAGCAGGCTGATGAAATTTTTTTCCCAACTCACTGCACCGTGTATAACAGAGCAGTAAAATTCAACGGACAATATAGATAGATATGCAGGTAAAATTATTTTCAGACCTATCCAAAAAAAAAAATGTACGCAGTTTGCGCAAATAAAACTAGAATCTACAGATCAATACGGTATCTATAGACTGTGAGGTATATAGCAGGCTGATGAAATGTATACCCTAGTCACTGTCATGCGCAGGAATATATCTGTTTACAGATGTATAGTTTGAGCTATGTGGCTGGACAAGGTGTACCAGGCACAGCTCTGCACAGAATACAGGCTTACAGCATATACTGAATTTTTCTCACAGAATCAATTAGTTTTTAAAAGAGTGTTGGGGCTTCTTATCCTGCACAGAATACAGGCTTACAACATATACTGTATAGTTTTCTTCACAGAATCAATTAGTCTTTAAAAAGACTGTTGGGGCTTCCTATCCTACACAGAATACAGGCTTACAGTATATACTGTATACTGTTCTTCGGAGTATAGTCTTTAAAAGGACTGTTGGGGCTTCCTAACCAAACTCCTAACTAACTGCTTGCTGCACACACTACATTAGCTAACACTGTCTGTCTCTTCTCCTTCCCAAACCACAATGAGGCTGATGCTGCAGGTCCCTACCTTATGTAAATTTAGGTCACATGTCACTGCCAGCCAATCACTGCTGGGGAGGTATAGGGGCTGTTACATCCCAGCAGGCTTCCCTTTGATGCTGATTGGCTGAAAAAAACAGGCATTTCAAACTTGCAGTGACGCACGAATAATCACGAGTCCGCGCTGCCTCGGGATGCCGAGCCGAAGCGGGCAATATTCGTGTGAATCACGAATATTGCCGCTTCGATTCGCTCATCACTAATCAGTATATTGTCCAGATACACTATCACGCAGACATAGAGCAGGTCCCGGAAGATGTCGTTTACCAACTCCTGAAATACCGCGGGAGCCGAGAATGCAGGCATAGACAGTATGATTCCCTTGTGAGATTGATTCACTGGAATAGAGAGTTTCGGAGAGGACTTTTCCTTGTCTAGGACCATCTCTCCAAATGATCCTACACTTTGGCGTTTCCCGGTTTCTGCGAAAAATTATGGACAAAGTGAGCTTAGCCTCTACAATACAGACACAGGTTCTCTGCTTTACGGCATAAACATTCCTGATCAGACAAGCGAAGGCGCTTTACTTGCACGGGCTCTTCAGATGGGGTGGACACCAGTGGAAGGACCGGCCTCTGGAAGGATGGAGCCAGACGAGGTGGTCTTCTGGTGCCTGCGACCTCCTTAGAATGTTCCCTGAAACGCATATCAATCTTAGTGGCTAGGGTGATCAGGTCATTCAGAGTAGATGACGGTCGCGACCAGCTAATTCATCCTTAATCTGGTCAGAAAGGCCCTCCCAGAACACCGCCAGTTGAGCCTCATTGTTCCATGCAAGGTCAGCAGCCAGGGTACAAAACTGGATGGCATACAGTCCCACAGACAAGGAACCCTTTTTTAGACGCAGCAGATCTGACGCAGCGGAGGACGTGCGGCTGGGCTCTTCAAAGAACAGTCGGAAGGTAGCCAGGAAAGCCTGCAGATTAGTAGTCTCAGGACCTCCACGTTCCCAAATAGGATTTGCCTAAGCAAGGGCCTGGTCCGACAGCAGGGACACAATGAAGGCAACCTTGGACCGCTCAGTGGGAAACCTCTGCCCATGCAACTCAAAGTGGATCAGGCACTGGTTCAGGAATCCACAACACATTTTTGGATCTCCACCATAGCGAGATGGCAGAGGTTGCACACCAGCGGCACACGAGTCTAGATTTTTCGTTAAGGGCATTGCAGGGGTAGCAGCGACAGGCGACCCTGCTGTAGCTGGAGAAATGAAGGCGCCCAGATGAGCAGCGACATTTTGCATGAACTGCATCATGACGTCCTGGCGTTCGCTCTGACGTCTGACTTCACGTAACAGGTCCTGTACGACGGGTTTGGGGTGACCAGCGGGGTCCATGGCCTCAGTGTACTGTCATGAACCAGTGGGCGTGGACCTACTGTGCCTCGTTCCCTACCTCCTCTAAGGGCGTTGTCTAAGTGAAACCCCTCGCTCTTCACAATACCCCTGATGGTGGGGATAGACTTTCCGAGAAGAACACCAGGTCGCTACCTCTTTAAGAGGTTTGGAACACGAGGCAGCTGGTCCAGGCGGACCAGGAGATACCTGTGAAGGTACCAGCAGTACAGCGGTGGTCAGCAGGCTGGGTCATTACCAGGAGCAACTATGCAGAACCAAAGGATGAGACAGAGGCAGAGTCAGACAGGCAATGGGTCAGGGCAGGCAGCACAGGTACAAAGTCAGGCAATCCGGGTCAGCAACGATAGAGAGGCAAAGCAGGCAGGCAGGGATCAGGCGGTAAGCAGAGTCCAGTAACACGAGCAGGGGTCAGAACAGTGGAACACAACAGGAGTAAGCAGAACCTAAGGCAAGACCAAGGACCTTGACACTGAGGCATCATGGGAGAGGGCTGAGTGACTTAAATAGGTCCAGGGTTGGTCAGTGAGGACATGTGATCCAGCCACATGATCTAGCATGGTCACAAGATCAAACTACATGATCTAACCTGCTCCAGCCCAGAGGGAGTGGTGTAAGAAACAAGGATGTTGGAGCCAGGGCTGACTGAAAACTCTGGAGCGGATCATAGTGCAACAGCACTTACACAGCCAGAGCCTAGGACTGCAGCGGGGAACGGGAAAACACAAGCAGCAGTTTACAGCTGAACCCGACGTCCAGGACGGCAGCGGTAAGCAGGGGAACATCGGCGCACAGCAGCCGCTGTTACACTAATGAAGTGTGTGTTTCCCTGCCTCCACATCCTACTAGTGATCAAACTTGGTACTGTAAGCAGGATCAGTTATATGGGAGTAAAAGAACAAGAAATCATCTTCGCTACCTGGGGAGATGAGACAAAACTATTTGTCAAATTGACCAGTGGCTGTGTATGGGGAGAATTTCCAAAAGCCAAAGGCCCTAGGTTACATCAAAGGCACATAGAATTGATTAAGAACAGAGAATGCGAGAGCTTCCAGATAGGCCATTGGGAAAAAGCATCCAGTAGCACTCAATTCCTGAAAAGGGTTTGGCTATGTATTGGAGAATTATTTGGGATAAACCTTGTTTGTTCACTGAAAGTGAGTGAGGATCTTGGAGTTGCCTGACAAACTTCATAACCTCCAATATGGAGAATGAGACGAATACTACTGTATGAATGGGCCATGTGGTTGGTTGGCAGTGGTTCTAGTCCATATGGACAGGCCAAAGCACTGTAGACCTCCAGGGAAATGGATTGATAGTGAAGATGAGGAAGAGTCATGGACACGACTCCAACCAACACATCAGAAGATTTACATTGATCCAGGAGTGGCCTTTCAGGTGGAAAGGGAGGATTTTCCTTATTACCTAAAACCCACGAGTCCATCAGATGGAACAAAATATGAAGAAGATGGGTAAAGGATCCATAAGCCACTCAGCTACAAAAGAAGCTGGTCAACAAGAGCAAGTGGCTATATGTTACATAATCGGAACTACTCAATCAAAATTTCCATCTCAGTGAACATAACTGTGATATTTCATGCTGGTTCAAGCAGAAGTGTGGCCTATTATGTCAGACTGGTTATTTATGCCCTCATCTGAGTTTTTCATTGAGACTACCGATATTGAGAATATTCGGCCATAGCAACCAGTGTGGGGGTGTAGAGATGCAAGTGTGTGGCACCACCAAATGAATCAAAGGGGGTGGGGGGTAACAGGGAAGCGTTTTACCACCAAGGAGATTGGCAGTTTGTGGCTGGGTGCTAAAACCAGAGATACTACATTGACTGATCCTGCATGTGTAAGGCTACTTTCACACTAGCATTTTTGCTGTATCTGGCAGGGTTCAGCAAAAACACTTCCGTTACTGATAATACAACATCTGCATCCGTTATGAATGGATCCGGTTGTATCATCTTTAACATAGCCAAGACCCATTGACTTGCATTGTGGGTCAAGACGGATCCGTTTTGCTCTGCATCCCATGATGGAAAGCAAACTGCAGCATGCTGTGGTTTGCTCTCCAGTATGAGAACGGAACGGAATTTATTTTGGAGCATTTCCTTCTGTTAAGTTACGTTTTGTCCCCATTGACAATGAATGGGGACCAAACAGACATTTTTTTTCCCCTGTATTGAGACCCTATGACGGATCTCAGTACCGGAAAATATTAACATTAGTGTGAAAGTAACCTAATCGAAAGAGGTGAAGGTGCCAAGAGAGATTTGAGCCTAAAAAGTCAGCGTTCAATGAGGAAAGATTAAGGGAGAATATGTGGAGGATTGATTTTGTACACAGAAGTCATAGTCATGTGTATTGAGACTTTGAACCAACAAGAAGTATTATCCTGCTGTAATGTTTGACAGCAACCATTGAAGTGACTCTTATGGGAATAAAATAATTTATAAAAAGTTGGATCCCTAAATGAGAACACTTTTGTATGTTTCCATACTTCCCCAGCCTTCTCCTGTGTATTTATTTGGAATTGTACTTAGTCTTCCCTCACATTCTGTCTGACGATTACATAGTCATAGTCATCACATACTCATCCTCAAATTTTCTTATTAAACAGAAAACAAGGAAGTCAAATCCAAGGTAATTAGTGGTTTATTGTAAGCCTGCCTACTTTTTAAGGCACTGACCTTGACAATGTGCTCCGTGAAGCACAAAACAGTTGTCAGATGGAAAAACAATGCAGTTTCACCCATCTAATACTTGCTTTTGTTCCTTCAATAAATTGAGGATTAACAGTTTACTTACAATGGTATGAAACTAGTTTGGAAACTAAAACGGGTTTATGTCAGTATCAGTAAGAAAATCATTTTTTCTGAACCTTGCAAAAAAATAAAATAAAAAAGGAACTTGATTGTATGCCATGCTTGAATGTCATTCATTGTTCTTTACTTTGCTTCACTTGCACTTTTTACCTTGTGACATTGTTCTGCATGACATCTGCAGAATTTTCTGCTTAATCCAGTTGGTATGGCCTTGGGTGTTTTGTTTGTCTTTAATAGGATCAATAGAGCTATTCAGATGGGATAAGTATCTTGATCAGTTAAACCTTAACAAAGGCTGATCTTGATGGACATATCTGTCTTTTTAAACTTTATCTTCCATACTGTAGTATTTGTTCATCTCATACATCTGTGCTCATGATTGGTTCTTTCAAGGTCTGCAAGGTCAGAAGCACAATAGCTCAAAATTATGCAACTGTACAATCTCTGCAAGTCTTATTAAAATAAATGCAAAACTATGAAAGAAAACTTGATAAAGTAAACTTTTCAGAGTTAATTATTTAAAATGTTAATATTGATTGTGTTGTAAAAATATGTTCAATACTTTTTTTATTCAGTTCCAAAGTTAGGAGAAAGTTTCAAATCTAAACGTTTTGAATGGCTTGAACTAAACATTTTGAATAGCTTCAAATCAGTCCATCAATAATTATACAGATGGCTTATTATGTCTGATGAAATATTGGTTTAAAGGGAAAGTCATTTCATTCATCAGATTAGCCTGATCTGCTCTTACGGTACATCACTCCAGGAAGAGCCTGTCCACTCACCAGGCAGACAAAGTATGCAGTTTATTTCTGGCTATAAAACTATACAATAAACATTTACAGCTACCTAAAAAAGCAGTATGTAATACTGGCAGCCCATGTCCACCACTGTCCTGCTCTCCCAAGTGGGCACCATCATCACTCAAATCTTCCTGTGTATATTGAGACTAGTGCTCAGTGAGCTTCTCTTCGGAGTTGCAGGAGTTAATTCTTCTCCCTGTCCAGCTGTTGATTAAATTGTTGATCAGCCTCCCTGTTTATCTGCGCTCCTTGTCCAACCCCCATGCCTGAGCTTTGAGGTTTTCTAGTTTCCAGTAACCAGCGATCTATTGCATGATTACCTTTATATCATTCCTTCCATGTCTACTGAATCTGATCCTTGCTGCCTGCCCCAACCTTTGAACTGCAACCTGGACTACACATTTACTTAGCCTGCCGCAAACTTGGAATCACTATCTGGAATACAGATCCTGTCCTAATCTTTGACTATGTTCAGATGATTTCTTTTGCCTGAGTCTTTGGTGCATCTCACTGGTGTCTCTGACCCCCATTGGTCAGCTGGACTACACCAGGACTACTCCAGGAGGTAGAAACCTGGTTGGTTTTCAGTACCAAAGTCCAGATCCCTGTACATGGGTTAAACAGTGAATACCAGGGAACTGCCAGGATGACACCTTTAGGTTAAGACCAATGTCAAACTGGCCTTTTGCCACAGTGGGTCCAAACCCACTGTCCATTACAGCATGTTTCTGGCACCATATGTTGAAAATGGTTATTCCATTTGGACAACTATTAATATAGATGACCAGCTGATCAGTTCTTTTCACCTGTGCACATTTCTTCTACAGTGACCACCCATGTAACATCACCAAAGTCACCAATTCAAATAAAAGAACTACCATTCATATGTATGTCCTATTAGGAAATCTGAACAAGTGGCAACACCATTGACCCTTTCCTGCCAAGGCTGTATCTCATACATATGGGCCGTTAAGAAGGTTAGAGGCTCATAGCAGCTATGAAAGATGCCATTGTTCCCATTAGTCTCCCTTTGCTGGGTCTATTTGGGAGACAACAATTCCTGTGGTTTATCTATTAGTACTCCCTTTATTGGTTTCACATCAATTTCATGTGATGTTACCAATTATATTTCTTCTTTATCAATTATTATTTCTTCTTTGTGTGTTGTCTGGTGGCAATTGGGAGAAGATTTGATGTACTGTTCACTTTATGCAAATTTTAAGGGCAAGGAGAGGTTGCACACAATCCAATGATAGTATTATATGGGCAATTATATTTTGTGTGATGACTAGAGATAAGCGAATCAGTTCTTAACTAAAGAATTTCCAAGAATTAGGGCCAAAATACACATTTTTTGGAATATCGTTTTGGAAGAATTTCTCAAAATTGTATCAGCCAATTTTCAGATCTGAACACAGAAGATGAAAAAGGATCACATGAACTCAAGCAGTGTGTGTATGTGTGACAGATATTTGCCACCAGCAAAAAGCTAAACCTTTTAAGACCATTTTTTAAAACATAAAAAATCCTTTGTTATTTGTTACCCATAGCCATATATGTCTAACGTGTGAAAATGGAGTCTCTGATCATTTGAATTTTATTGTGTTTGATAAACTATCTTGACCTATGAATGAACTAAAGACTTGTCTGAAATGTTTGTGCAAGGCTTTGTCCTTTTTACCTGATAGAATGGACAGAAGTCTATCTGAAATGTTTGTGTCAGGTATTGTCCCATTTATTTGATAGAATCATTATGGCCTGTAAGTGAACAAAGACTTGTTTGGAAATGTTTGTGCAAGAGAGTTAGGCATTGTCTGCCAATGTTATGTTGGGATTCTGATTTATTGCGGATCTGAGAATTGGCCACTCCAAGGTCTAAAATGCTAACAAATAAACAAGATATTCAAAGTGACTCTTATAGAGTGCCTGTTCTATCTACTTTCTGCTAGGGGGTGAAGCTCTTATGTTAAAGAGTATAAAAACTGGAACTTTTCAGCTAGCTGTTGAAGCTCACCTTCGAAAGGACGCTTTTCGTAGGAATCTGGTGTTCCCAAGACTACGACTATGTCCGCTGAAAGGAGCTTCCCAGCTAATGTGTTACTGTCAGATTATGTTAACTCAATTGGTGATATAACTTTTCTATCCTTTGTATATACTATATTTAACTTGCAAAAGAAGAACATACATTTGCCTGATTACTATTAATTACATATATATCACCGGCCACTTTATTAGGTACACCATGCTAGTAACGGGTTGGACCCCCTTTTGCCTTCAGAACTGCCTCAATTCTTCGTGGCATAGATTCAACAAGGTGCTGGAAGCATTCCTCAGAGATTTTGGTCCATATTGACATGATGGCATCACACAGTTGCCGCAGATTTGTCGGCTGCACATCCATGATGCGAATCTCCCGTTCCACCACATCCCAAAGATGCTCTATTGGATTGAGATCTGGTGACTGTGGAGGCCATTTGAGTACAGTGAACTCATTGTCATGTTCAAGAAACCAGTCTGAGATGATTCCAGCTTTATGACATGGCGCATTATCCTGCTGAAAGTAGCCATCAGATGTTGGATACATTGTGGTCATAAAGGGATGGACATGGTCAGCAAACAATACTCAGGTAGGCTGTGGCGTTGCAACGATGCTCAATTGGTACCAAGGGGCCCAAAGAGTGCCAAGAAAATATTCCCCACACCATGACACCACCACCACCAGCTTGAACCGTTGATACAAGGCAGGATGGATCCATGCTTTCATGTTGTTGACGCCAAATTCTGACCCTACCATCCGAATGTCGCAGCAGAAATCGAGACTCATCAGACCAGGCAACGTTTTTCCAATCTTCTACTGTCCAATTTCGATGAGGCTTGTGCAAATTGTAGCCTCAGTTTCCTGTTCTTAGCTGAAAGGAGTGGCACCCGGTGTGGTCTTCTGCTGCTGTAGCCCATCTGCCTCAAAGTTCGACGTACTGTGCGTTCAGAGATGCTCTTCTGCCTACCTTGGTTGTAACGGGTGGCAATTTGAGTCACTGTTGCCTTTCTATCAGCTCGAACCAGTCTGCCCATTCTCCTCTGACCTCTGGCATCAACAAGGCATTCCGCCCACAGAACTGCCGCTCACTGGATGTTTTTCTTTTTCGGACCATTCTCTGTAAACCCTAGAGATGGTTGTGCGTGAAAATCCCAGTAGATCAGCAGTTTCTGAAATACTCAGACCAGCCCTTCTGGCACCAACAACCATGCCACGTTCAAAGGCACTCAAATCACCTTTCTTCCCTATACTGATGCTCGGTTTGAACTGCAGGAGATTGTCTTGACCATGTCTACATGCCTAAATGCACTGAGTTGCCGCCATGTGATTGGCTGATTAGAAATTAAGTGTTAACGAGCAGTTGGACAGGTGTACCTAATAAAGTGGCCGGTGAGTGTATAATATATATATATATATATATATATATATATATATATTCTTACCATTCATTAAACATGTGTGTGTCCAGGCTCTCTTTAAAGAGTATCTGATCTTGTTCTTAACAGCAAAACAATGTCACTGTCCCTTTAAGATTACTAATGCTAACTTGGCATTAAAAAACTTGACCTTCCTACAGTCCTAGGAGGCCCCAGAATGTCGTACACAACTTTTCAGGACAATTGTAAAACATTCAGTTCTGGTGGAATTTATTCGGACCTGAATGAAATCACCTGACCAATTTGTCCGAATTGAATCCAAATCTAGTTTCAAGAAATTCAATAGTGATCACTTCCTATGTATGGCTTTTAATAGGAGATACTTCTATTCATAGGGGTGGGGATGGTTATCGCTAGGCACTTTATTTTGTACCTTGAAGAAAACATAACTAAAATATTTAAGGCTGGATACCCTTCAATATTCTTTCTATTTGGTACACATAGGGAAATATTTATCAAAAATAGGATAAAAGAAAATTGGTTTAGCAATCAGATTCCACTTTCCATTTTCCAAAGAAGCTCCAAAAAAATGTAAGGTGGAATCTGGTGTCTGCAATAGGCAACTAAGTCAGTTTTTCTTTATATCAGTATTAATAAATCTTCCCCATAATGTCTGGTACAGAAAAACACACAGTGACACAAACTAATAGTTTAGATCTGTATGGGGAAAAAACATAATATAGTGCAATAAAGCAGAGTATGTAGAATAGAATAATCTAACAAAATGAATTAAGATTTCATATCTATTCATGTATTGATATTTCGGATTATATTTTTACCACTGATAATTGGAGTTCATAGCAGATAAAAATGAGATGCGTTAGTAGGATATGCATATATTGCTCCTCAGCAGTGTAAAAAGATAATAAGTAATAAATGGAATTTAGACGAGCAGTTAAATTAATTAGGAGGAATGGTTTACAGAAAAGCTGATATAAAATATAGGCTGACTGTAATGATGATAGCCAAGGTTTGAATATGAAAACAGATTAATGTATTATTTAATAAGCTATTTTTATTGAAAATGATACTAGTATATCATTATAATTAGACACCGGCACACTGGAAATATGCCGTGCTTTTAATTTTCATAGGTGTCAAACAGTTTAATGTGTTTGTAAGATTACTGTATCATGGAAAACTGTAAATACAATTATGTTTTCAGCAATTCAGTATTAGGAAATGAAATACTATAAACAATTTCATACATCAAGACAGATTTATATTGTGTTCAAACAGCAAAATTATAGTAAAGCAAAATTCTATGCACAGTATATGCTAATGTTTACAAAAAACAGCATGCTTAATACTAGAAAGCTAAAAGTTAATCATAAAAAATAAAGGTTTGTATGACAATCCTTGGCAATGGGTTTTGTGGGGTTCAACTGCAATATTAGACACAGCCTGTAGGATGGTGAAGTGGGACATGTTCATGGATCTGATGATGCAAGAAGAAATAGGCAGAAGACATTTTAGTGAAATCCAACTTTACTCTGAAGAGATTCTGGATCTTGATGGTTTCACACTACCAGCTCAGTTTTAAGTTGCAGCAAATACAGTCTAACTATATACAGGTAATCTAACATTTGGTCTTGATGATGGTGGCTGCTTTAAGTAATATGGGTCACTGTAATTCTTAGACATACATATTTTGACCCTGATCACAATTCCCTTCTTTGTCACAATTTCTGGGATGCTCATTCCTTAAAGTAGCACTCATAGTAACATAGTTTGTAGGCCGGAAAAAAAGACATTTGACTATCCAGGTCAGCCTGCAAGTTGATCCAAAGGAAGGGAAAAAAAAGAAAAAAATTCCTTCCCGATCTCATTCAGGCAATTAGAACACTCCCTGGATCAACAATGATCATAACCTATAATATTATTACACTCAAGAAATACATCCAGGCCCCTCTTGAACTTTTTTTGTGAATTCACCATCACCACCTCCTCAGGCAGAGAGTTCCATAGTCTCACTGCTCTTACAGTAAAGAATTATCTTCTGTTTGTGTTGAAACATTCTTTCCTTCAGACGCAGAGGATGTCCCCTCGTCACAGTCACAGTCCTGGGGATAAATAGATGATGGGAGAGATCTCTGTACTGACCTCTGATATATTTATACATAGTTATTAGATCTCCCCTCAGTCGTCTTTCTTCTAAAGTGAATAACCCTAATTTTGATAATCTTTCTGGGTACTGTAGTCCACCCATTCCAGTTATTACTTTAGTTGCCCTCCTCTGAACCCTCTCCAGCTCTGCTATATCTGTCTTGTTTACCATAACCCAGAAATATACACAGTACTCCTAATTCCTTATTCCTTTTCCATATCAGTGTTACCCAGTGTATTACCATTTAGTATGTACTGGTGACTTGCATTATTCCTTCCCATGTGCATAACCTTACATTTGTCAGTTTTAAAACTCATCTGCCACTTCTCTGCCCAAGCCTCCAATCTATCTGGATTCATTTCTAGCAGTATACTGTCTCCTGTAGTAAGAATATACACACACAGTATACTGCCCTCTTTTGTGTTTATTACTAGAGATGAGCGAGTAGTGAAATATTCGAAAGTTCGAAATTCGATTCGAATAGACCGCGAAATTCGACTATTCGACCGAATATCGAATCCCATTAAAGTCTATGGGGAAAAAATGCTCGCCACTTGGAAATCTCAATTCGACCACTTGGAGGTCACCAAGTCCACCCTGAAACCTCAGAAAAGGATGCCAACACTGCTGGAATGCAACTGGGACAGCAGGGGAAGCATGTCTGGGTGCATATAACGCGCCCAAGTCGCACTATTACGCCACTATCACAGCCTCTCAACAATACACTCCAAAGACAATGTAACCTCTCTGTAAAGTGAGACCATACAAGGAAACCTTCTTTCCTCTACATTGCCATGGACCCCAAGCCAAACTAGACAAAAAAGAAGATGAAATTCTGCACCCCTTAAAATCACGTTGCCTATGACAACCACAGATGGCATAGGCAAGGGGGAAAGCAAATAGACCCCACCCCTAATTGTCATTGTGTGTGTGTGTGAAATGTGGTCAGACATGTCTTCTTTAAAATGTAAAAACAACTCAAACACATGCAGAAGCCTTAAAATGCCCAAATTGTTGGCGCTAGAGATGTCAGTGACCCGACCTGGCCCAGTGTCATGTCTAGCAGGTAAAGCAGTGGGGATGTTGAGGGATGCGTAGGACCGCAAAAGGCAGGAAGAGGCCGTGGGCTGGCCAGAGGCTCATGGAAAATTTTGTGGAGGCCCAAGAGGTGAGACGTCTTAAAAATTGTGTGGAGGCTAAAGAGGTGAGACCTCTTAAAAATTATGTGGAGGCCCAAGAGGTGAGACGGGTTAAAAATTATGTGGAGGCCCAAGAGGTGAGACCTCTTAAACATTTTGTGGAGGCCCAAGAGGTGAGACCTCTTAAAAATTATGTGGAGGCCCAAGAGGTGAGACCTCTTAAAGATTTTGTGGAGGCCCAAGAGGTGAGACCTCTTAAAGATTTTGTGGAGGCCCAAGAGGTGAGACCTCTTAAAAATTATGTGGAGGCCCAAGAGGTGAGACCTGTTAAAAATTATGTGGAGGCCCAAGAGGTGAGACCTCTTAAACATTTTGTGGAGGCCCAAGAGGTGAGACCTCTTAAAGATTTTGTGGAGGCCCAAGAGGTGAGACCTCTTAAAGATTTTGTGGAGGCCCAAGAGGTGAGACCTCTTTAAAATTATGTGGAGGCCCAAGAGGTGAGACCTGTTAAAAATTATGTGGAGGCCCAAGAGGTGAGACCTCTTAAACATTTTGTGGAGGCCCAAGAGGTGAGACCTCTTAAAAATTATGTGGAGGCCCAAGAGGTGAGACCTGTTAAAAATTATGTGGAGGCCCAAGAGGTGAGACCTCTTAAACATTTTGTGGAGGCCCAAGAGGTGAGACCTCTTAAAGATTTTGTGGAGGCCCAAGAGGTGAGACCTCTTAAAGATTTTGTGGAGGCCCAAGAGGTGAGACCTCTTAAAGATTTGTGGAGGCCCAAGAGGTGAGACCTCTTAAAGATTTTGTGGAGGCCCAAGAGGTGAGACCTCTTAAAGATTTGTGGAGGCCCAAGAGGTGAGACCTCTTAAAGATTTTGTGGAGGCCCAAGAGGTGAGACCTCTTAAAATTTTGTGGAGGCCCAAGAGGTGAGACCTCTTAAAAATTATGTGGAGGCCCAAGAGGTGAGACTCTTAAAATTTGTGGAGGCCCAAGAGGTGAGACCTCTTAAAATTTGTGCAGGCCCAAGAGGTGAGACCTCTTAAAGATTTTGTGGAGGCCCAAGAGGTGAGACCTCTTAAAGATTTTGTGGAGGCCCAAGAGGTGAGACCTCTTAAAGATTTTGTGGAGGCCCAAGAGGTGAGACCTCTTAAAGATTTTGTGGAGGCCCAAGAGGTGAGACCTCTTTAAAATTATGTGGAGGCCCAAGAGGTGAGACCTGTTAAAATTATGTGGAGGCCCAAGAGGTGAGACCTCTTAAACATTTTGTGGAGGCCCAAGAGGTGAGACCTCTTAAAAATTATGTGGAGGCCCAAGAGGTGAGACCTCTTAAAGATTTTGTGGCAGGCCCAAGAGGTGAGACCTCTTAAAGATTTTGTGGAGGCCCAAGAGGTGAGACCTCTTAAAGATTTTGTGGAGGCCCAAGAGGTGAGACCTCTTAAAAATTATGTGGAGGCCCAAGAGGTGAGACCTGTTAAAAATTATGTGGAGGCCCAAGAGGTGACACCTCTTAAACATTTTGTGGAGGCCCAAGAGGTGAGACCTCTTAAAGATTTTGTGGAGGCCCAAGAGGTGAGACCTCTTAAAAATTATGTGGAGGCCCAAGAGGTGAGACCTGTTAAAAATTATGTGGAGGCCCAAGAGGTGACACCTCTTAAACATTTTGTGGAGGCCCAAGAGGTGAGACCTCTTAAAGATTTTGTGGAGGCCCAAGAGGTGACACCTCTTAAAGATTTTGTGGAGGCCCAAGAGGTGAGACCTCTTAAAAATTATGTGGAGGCCCAAGAGGTGAGACCTCTTAAAAATTATGTGGAGGCCCAAGAGGTGAGACCTCTTAAAGATTTTGTGGAGGCCCAAGAGGTGAGACCTCTTAAAGATTTTGTGGAGGCCCAAGAGGTGAGACCTCTTAAAATTATGTGGAGGCCCAAGAGGTGAGACCTCTTAAAAATTATGTGGAGGCCCAAGAGGTGAGACCTCTTAAAGATTTTGTGGAGGCCCAAGGAGGCCTATTGGCCAAGGACCTCTTAAAGATTTGTGGAGGCCCAAGAGGTGACACCTCTTAAACATTTTGTGGAGGCCCAAGAGGTGAGACCTCTTAAAAATTATGTGGAGGCCCAAGAGGTGAGACCTCTTAAAGATTTTGTGGAGGCCCAAGAGGTGAGACCTCTTAAACATTTTGTGGCAGGCCCAAGAGGTGAGACCTCTTAAAAATTATGTGGAGGCCCAAGAGGTGAGACCTCTTAAACATTTTGTGGAGGCCCAAGAGGTGAGACCTCTTAAAAATTATGTGGAGGCCCAAGAGGTGACACCTGTTAAAAATTATGTGGAGGCCCAAGAGGTGAGACCTCTTAAACATTTTGTGCAGGCCCAAGAGGTGAGACCTCTTAAAGATTTTGTGGAGGCCCAAGAGGTGACACCTCTTAAACATTTTGTGGAGGCCCAAGAGGTGAGACCTCTTAAAAAATTATGTGGAGGCCCAAGAGTGAGACCTCTTAAAAATTATGTGGAGAGACACCTCTTAACAGTGGAGGCCCAAGAACCTCTTAAAATTTTTGTGGAGGCCCAAGAGGTGACCTCTTAAATTTTGTGGAGGCCCTAAAATTATGTGAAGACCTCTTAACCATTTTGTGGAGGCCCAAGAGGTGAGACCTCTTAAACATTTTGTGCAGGCCCAAGAGGTGAGACCTCTTAAAAATTATGTGGAGGCCCAAGAGGTGAGACCTCTTAAAAATTATGTGGAGGCCCAAGAGGTGAGACCTGTTAAAAATTATGTGGAGGCCCAAGAGGTGACACCTCTTAAACATTTTGTGCAGGCCCAAGAGGTGAGACCTCTTAAAAATTATGTGGAGGCCCAAGAGGTGAGACCTCTTAAAAATTATGTGGAGGCCCAAGAGGTGAGACCTCTTAAACATTTTGCGGAGGCCCAAGAGGTGAGACCTCTTAAAAATTATGTGGAGGCCCAAGAGGTGAGACCTCTTAAACATTTTGTGCAGGCCCAAGAGGTGAGACCTCTTAAAAATTATGTGGAGGCCCAAGAGGTGAGACCTGTTAAAAATTATATGGAGGCCCAAGAGGTGAGACCTCTTAAACATTTTGTGGAGGCCCAAGAGGTGAGCCATAAATATATAAATTTTTCTTATTTACGGAGCAATTCTACGGCGGTTAAGGAGGAGGAGGAGGAGGTGGAGGAGGAAATGGCACTTCATACAGATGGCACTTCACTTTTGGCTGCTTTCCACGGTTGGAGAAGCAAAGTCCGGGTCAATCCACTTGCTGTTCATTTTGATTAGCGTCAGCCTGTCCGCACTGTCGGTTGACAGGCGGCTGCGCTTATCGGTTATAATGCCCCCGGCTGCGCTGAACACCCTTTCTGATAGCACGCTGGCGGCAGGGCAGGCAAGCACCTCCAAGGCGTACAGGGACAGTTCCAGCCACGTGTCCAACTTGGAGACCCAGTAAGTGTAGGACGCCGAGGGATCGGGGAGGACAGGGGTACGGTCTGCCAGGTACTCCCGCAACATCCGCCGATACTTGTCCCTCCTGCTGATAGCGGGCCCCGCAGTGATGGAAGTTGCACGAGGGGGTGCCATGAACGTGTCCCACACCTTGGAGAGTGTTCCCCTGGTGGCTGTGGGCCTGATAGATGTTGTGGGACTCTGGGAGACCCTCTCCTCTCTGCCGCCAGCGATGGTGGGTGGGAAAATCTCCATCATGTTCTGCACGAGTTCCCTCTGGTATTCCAGCAATCGATTCGTCCTCTCCTCTACCGGAATAAAAGAAGAGACGTTATCTTTATACCGGGGGTCCAGGATTGCGAAGACCCAGTACAGTTTGTTCTCCACTATCCGGACAACACGTGTGTCCCGGGAAAAGCAGCCCAGCATGAAGTCAGCCATGTGTGCCAGACTCTGAATAGGCATGACCTCACTGCCCCCACCAGAAGGATCACTTGCCATTTCCTCCTCTTCCTCTTCCGCCTCCTCTCCGCCCCATCCGCGCTGAACCAATGGGACGCACACAGCCTGACTGCTACCCTCGCCGCCAGCATCCTCCTCCTCTTCCACAGCCACCTCCACGTCGTCCTCCTCCTCATCCTCCTCCTCCTGCAACTGCCACCGTGAAGCAGACAAAAGTGTGGTCTGACTGTGTAGCTCCGTTGCGTCTCCTCCTACCCCCGTCTCCTCTGCGTGCAATGCGTTCTCCCTTATTGCGATGAGCGATTCTTTAAGGACGCATAGGAGCGGGATGGTTACGCTCACTATAGCGTCCTCGCTGCTGACCTTCTTGGTGGACTCCTCAAAGATACGCAGTACATCGCATATGTCTGCCATCCATGGCCACTCGTGGTTGGCAAACTGAGGGAGCTGAGTTGGAGGCACGCGTGGATTCATAATCTGGTACTCCATCAATGCTCTCTGCTGCTCACACACCCTGGCCAACATGGAATAGGTGGAATTCCAGCGAGTCGGCAGGTCGCACAACAGCCGATGTTCAGGCAAATGGAGGCGTTGCTGGAGTTTTTTTAAGCTAGCAGCAGCTACAGTTGACTTCCGAAAGTGAGCGCACAAGCGCCGCACTTTCACCAGTAGCTCTGCCAGGTTGGGGTAAGTCTTTAGAAATTTTTGGACTACCAGATTAAAAACGTGGGCCAGGCATGGTACGTGATCGAGTTCGGCAAGCTCCAGAGCCGCCACCAGGTTACGGCCGTTATCGCACACGACCATGCCTGGTCCTAGCTGCAGCGGCGACAGCCACATCTCCGTCTGCTGCAATATGGCGTCCCTCACCTCTGGGGCGCTGTGCTTCCTGTCGCCCAAGCTGATGAGCTTAAGCACCGCCTGCTGACGTCTCCCCGCGCCAGTGCTGCAACGCTTCCAGCTAGCGGCTGAGGGCGATGTTAAGGCAGAGGAGGAGGAGGAGGAGGAGGAGGGGGGTTTATCAGAACCCATGCTGGCAATCTTGGGCGGGGGTGGTAGGTAGGCCGTCTCTGTTTGCGACCCCGTCCCCGCTTCCACTACATTCACCCAGTGTGCCGTCAAAGAGATGTAGCGTCCCTGGCCGCAAGCGCTTGTCCACGAGTCGGTGGTCAAGTGGACCTTTGCGCTGACTGCGTACCTCAGGGCCCGCCTGATGTTACGCGACACGTGCTGGTGCAGGGCGGGGACGGCACTCCGGGAAAAGTAGTGGCGGCTAGGGACGGAATAGCGAGGTGCGGCAGCCGCCATCAGGTCGCGGAAGGCCTGCGTCTCCACAAGCCTAAACGGCAACATCTCCAGGGCCAGCAGTTTGGAGATGTGGCAGTTTAAGGCTTGGGCTTGGGGGTGACTCGAGGCGTACTTCCGCCTGCGGTCGAACGCCTGCGAGATGGACAGTTGATGGGACGAGGAGTGTGAAGGTGCAGGCGAAGAGGCGGGGGAAGGGGAGGCTGAAGGAGAAGGCCCCAAAGTAGCCGAGGCAGAGGCAGATGTGGAGGTGTCCTGGCTGGAGGTCTGGACCGCAGTGGCAGCACACAACAAAGGGGAAGAGGCAGTGGCAGCAGGACCGGGCGCAGGTTGTATTGCGTTTGCTCTCTCCCACTCAGCCCAGTGCTTGACTTCCAAGTGACGCCGCATGCCTGAGGTGGTCAGATTGCTCTTCTCAGAGCCCCTACTCAGTTTTGAGTGGCAGAGTGTGCAAACCGCGCTCAGTTTGTCATCCGCACAAACATTAAAAAATCTCCACACCACAGAAGTACGAGGCCTCGATGGGGGAGCTTCGCGCGACTGCCCGCTGCCGGGAACAGCTTCGGCCGTGCTGGCTGTGGCCTCACTACTCTGTCTGGACTGTCCTCTGCCTCTGGACATCCCTCTGCCTGTGGACATCCCTCTGCCTCTGGACATCCCTCTGCCTCTGGACATCCCTCTGCCTGTGGACATCCCTCTGCCTCTTGCTGCCTTTTTCGGTGCTGCGCAGACCACCACCTCTCCACTGCTTTCCCCGCTGGACATCACCCCTGGCCAAGTGGGGTCGGTCATTTCGTCATCCACCACCTCCTCTTCCTCACTCTGCTCCTCCTCCTGCCCACTGGACATTCCAACAGCCTCCCTTGATGGCAACTGCGTCTCATCATCATCATCGCTCATGATAACAGATGCTGGTTCAGGGTCCACATCAGCAGGAGATGGCGAAAACTCAAGTGTTTGGGCATCACTACAAACAAATTCCTCTGCTAGCTCCTGGGATTCTTCCGGCACATCTGAAAAAGGACCCGAAAAGAGCTCCTGGGAGGGGTCAAGGGTGGGATGACTCTGTTGGCCAGGTGTGGAGGAAGGAGGGTCAGAGTGAGACTGTGTGGATGACTGGCTGGTGGACAACTGTGTGGAAGCGCTATCGGCTATCCATTGCACCACCTGTTCAACCTGCTCAGGCCTCAACAGCGGTGTAACTCGCCCCCTGCTTAACTGTCCCATAAAGGCAGGGATTCTGGATGAGTGGGATCCTGGCTGACCCTCACCAGCACGCATTGTATCCCCACTGGCTTCAACAAGGCCACCAACAGCATTTCCGCGCCCCCGTCCTCGTCCACGTCCGATTCCGCTAGCCCCCCTCCGCATTTTATTTTTTTTTGGTTGCAAATACAATATTTGGGTATATAATTAGGTATGTGAAATAATTTAGCAAGAGAACGCACAGTACAGTGGCCAATTAAAAGGCCTAGATATTGTATATTTCAAGGTACACAGCCGTGTAGTAACTGAACAGACGGTGGGTATTTACACCAGGTATGTGAAATAATTTAGCAAGAGAACGCACAGTACAGTGGCCAATTAAAAGGCCTAGATATTGTATATTTCAAGGTACACAGCCGTGTAGTAACTGAACAGACGGTGGGTATTTACACCAGGTATGTGAAATAATTTAGCAAGAGAACGCACAGTACAGTGGCCAATTAAAAGGCCTAGATATTGTATATTTCAAGGTACACAGCCGTGTAGTAACTGAACAGACGGTGGGTATTTACACCAGGTATGTGAAATAATTTAGCAAGAGAACGCACAGTACAGTGGCCATTAAAAGGCCTAGATATTGTATATTTCAAGGTACACAGCCGTGTAGTAACTGAACAGACGGTGGGTATTTACACCAGGTATGTGAAATAATTTAGCAAGAGAACGCACAGTACAGTGGCCAATTAAAAGGCCTAGATATTGTATATTTCAAGGTACACAGCCGTGTAGTAACTGAACAGACGGTGGGTATTTACACCAGGTATGTGAAATAATTTAGCAAGAGAACGCACAGTACAGTGGCCAATTAAAAGGCCTAGATATTGTATATTTCAAGGTACACAGCCGTGTAGTAACTGAACAGACGGTGGGTATTTACACCAGGTATGTGAAATAATTTAGCAAGAGAACGCACAGTACAGTGGCCAATTAAAAGGCCTAGATATTGTATATTTCAAGGTACACAGCCGTGTAGTAACTGAACAGACGGTGGGTATTTACACCAGGTATGTGAAATAATTTAGCAAGAGAACGCACAGTACAGTGGCCAATTAAAAGGCCTAGATATTGTATATTTCAAGGTACACAGCCGTGTAGTAACTGAACAGACGGTGGGTATTTACACCAGGTATGTGAAATAATTTAGCAAGAGAACGCACAGTACAGTGGCCTATTAAAAGGCCTAGATATTGTATATTTCAAGGTACACAGCCGTGTAGTAACTGAACAGACGGTGGGTATTTACACCAGGTATGTGAAATAATTTAGCAAGAGAACGCACAGTACAGTGGCCTATTAAAAGGCCTAGATATTGTATATTTCAAGGTACACAGCCGTGTAGTAACTGAACAGACGGTGGGTATTTACACCAGGTATGTGAAATAATTTAGCAAGAGAACGCACAGTACAGTGGCCAATTAAAAGGCCTAGATATTGTATATTTCAAGGTACACAGCCGTGTAGTAACTGAACAGACGGTGGGTATTTACACCAGGTATGTGAAATAATTTAGCAAGAGAACGCACAGTACAGTGGCCTATTAAAAGGCCTAGATATTGTATATTTCAAGGTACACAGCCGTGTAGTAACTGAACAGACGGTGGGTATTTACACCAGGTATGTGAAATAATTTAGCAAGAGAACGCACAGTACAGTGGCCAATTAAAAGGCCTAGATATTGTATATTTCAAGGTACACAGCCGTGTAGTAACTGAACAGACGGTGGGTATTTACACCAGGTATGTGAAATAATTTAGCAAGAGAACGCACAGTACAGTGGCCAATTAAATGGCCTAGATATTGTATATTTCAAGGTACACAGCCGTGTACTAACTGAACAGACGGTGGGTAATTTACACCAGGTATGTGAAATAA
>ONZH01020855.1:0-103412 GCA_900303285.1 Rhinella marina | reverse complement strand
ATACCTAACAGCGTATAGTTACCGTATTGATCTGTGGTTTTGCATTTCAGTTGCGCAAAGTGCGTATAATAAATTTTTTTGGATAGGTCTGAAAAGAATTGCAGCAAAATATATTTCTATATAGTACGTTTATTCTGACTGAGCTTTCATAGACGATACATCTCATCAGGGTGCCATATACCTAACAGCGTATAGTTACCGTATTGATCTGTGGTTTTGCGTTTCAGTTGCGCAAAGTGCGTATAATAAATTTTATAATAATATAATAAATACAATAAATATAATAAATACCCCCAGTTGAGTGAGTTGCTCACCAAGGTGCGGCGCATGTGCGCCCATTTTCGCAAGTCCACCACCGATGCCGCGACCCTCAGGACTGTGCAAGGGTGGCTACAACTCCCTGTTCACCGGCTGCTGTGACGTTCCCACGCGTTGGAATTCGACATTACACATGCTAGCCAGGGTGTACCAACAACGCAGGGCAGTTGTAGACTGCCAGCTGATCCCCCGAGGTGGTAGTCAGGCCAGTCAGCTTCCTCATGTCTATGCTGAGGAGTGGACGTGGATGGCTGGCATCTGCCAGGTCTTAGGTCCCTTTGAGGAGGCAACAGAGATGGTTAGTGGTGATGCACACATCATCAGTGTCACCATCCCTCTGTTGTGCCTCATCCAGAACTCCTTGCGGAACCTAAGATCTGAGGATTCAGCAGTGTCACAGGAGGTGGGGGAAGACAGTGACATTGAGAGCACCCTGTTGTCAGTTTCGCAGCGCGGAACTGAGGAGGAGGAGGAAGAAACTCTTGGGCACCATGCATCAGGGGGTGATTCCATGCTACCTGTTGAGCGGGTATGGGCTGAGGAGGATGAATTGGGGTCGGAGGAAGGGGGGGAGGAGGAGATGGAGAGTCCGCTAAGTGAGGAGGCTGAAGGCTTGCGTGTTGGCAGAGTAGGGCACATGGCACAATTTATGCTTGGCTGTCTTTGTGGTGATCCCTGGGTCAAGAGGATACTGTCCACCAATGACTATTGGGTGTACACCCTCCTTGACCCACGCTACAAGGACAACTTTGCCCAACTAATACCCGTGGAGGAAAGGAGCACCCAAGTCACTTTCTACCACAAGGCCCTGGTTCAGAAACTGCTACAGGCCTTTCCAGACCAGTCGAGCAACAGGGGGCGGACTGCAGTGGCCGAAGTTGGAGAGGAGAGGAGTCAGTGTATGCGCCAAGGGCAGGGGTACACTATTCCATGCTTTTGCCAAGTTTCTTAAACCCCAGCAAGAGAGTACGACACAGCCACAGGGCAGGCAGAGCAGGGGGGAACAGTACCGCAAGACGGTGAGGGAGTATGTCGCGGACCAGACCAACGTCCTGACCGATAACTCCACGCCATATAATTACTGGCTGGCCAAGCTGGACAGGTTGCCAGAACTTGCGCAGTATGCTCTTGAGGTGCTTGCCTGCCCTGCTGCAAGTGTACTGTCTGAAAGGGTTTTTAGTGCCGCCGGGGTATCATTACGGACAAACGGACGCGCCTGTCCACCGACAATGCCGACATCCTCACGTTCATCAAGATGAGCAGGTCATGGATATCCCCCAGTTCTCATCCCCACCTCAGGCTACCTCCTAAATTGCTTGCTTTCTTCCTCCTCTTCATCTGAGTTGCATATGCAACAATTTTTCAGGAAAGTCATCGCGCTTTCTACTAACAATTTTTCAGGAAAGTCATCCGTCTTTCCAATAACAATTTTTCAGGAGTCATGCGGCTTTGTAACCAAATTTTTTATGAAAGGCCATGGGGTTCTATACACACAGTGCTGACGGAAGCCCATCAGCCTTTCTAAACACAATGCCCACTGCCTCTCCCAAGCGGTTGTGGTGCTGATGTTGCCTCACACTTAAAATTGATCTTTTCCTGTGCCTGATCCACCCAAGTTGAATCTGTCCCATCATGAGAAAGTCCCCCCAAGGAGTCCCCACTGTAACTTGCTTCCCATACAACTACCCCAACCCCAACACCTGTGTCTCGCCATTGTCCACCACCTCCTCAGACAACATTGGTAAATCCCCACTGTCAGCACACTGAGACTGCAAAAGGTCTTGCGAATTGGGGCAGAGAATGTTCTGGGGTAGCACATCAGAGAAGGGGTGACTGTGGTGTTCCAGGGAGTACGTGACCACATGCAATCTCTTTCTAAAAAGTCATACTGAGGCTCACCGCCATGCTTTACACTGCAATCTTATTACTGAGGCTCACCACCATGCTTTACACTGCAATGTTATTGAAAGACAGACAATCAGGGGTTCACCGTTCACCGCCAGGTTGTCAGGCAGCATTTTTAAGTGGGTCACCATTACCGTGTCCCTGAAAATTGCCTTGGGGTCATCACCAGACTATTGGCCAGATTTAGAAAAAAATGGGGCAATTAGGGAGCCTCAGAGGCATCCCTACATGATGCCTCTGGTGTTTCCATCTTTTTCTGAGGTTTTCACATGTTGGGGCAAACTTGACTGTGCAGAACCTTTGGCCCCTGCAAAAATATTCGGGTCTCCCATAGACTTTAATGGGATTCGTGATTCGGCCCGAACCCACGAATCTCGCTGTGGGATTCGGGCCGAATTCCGAACCCCCGAATCTTTTAGGATTCGCTCAACTCTAGTCTTTACATTACTCTATGGATCCATACTTTCTTGCAAACCTTTTATTCTAAGATTGCTTCTCCTAGATCTGTTCTCAAGATGTTATATTTTCACCTCAAGGCTATCCAACCTCTCCACATTAAGCCTGATTTCATTTTTAACCATATCAAATGCTGCAACAACCTCATCCATTTTATCCCCCAGGTCTGATGTACGTTGCTCCATTCAACATTTCAGCAACTGCCAAACTCCTACCATCAATTTCTTAAAAACTTTCTGAATATTCAAAAAGCAGTTCTGTGACCATACTGTATCTGTTTCAGAACTCTCACTTCCCTCCATTGGATTAGCCGAGGCCATTGCATTCACCGCTTCCTTCCATATTTTCTCTCCCAGATCCTTGCATTTTTATTTGCACAAAAGTTCTTTATTGTTTTGTTATGCAGGCAGAGAGACTGTTGTTTTCCTTTTACCCCTAGGCACATCACCATGCAAACACAATTATCTCCAAAGTGCAATCAACAAGGTATTTCCAAAGAGACTTCTCAAAAACATAACATAGCAACATAACAGCCAGACCTTAACTTCTCTCAAATACAGGACATTGTAAATAAGAGACCAGATTGTTGGTTATATCACATTTGCTTCTCATAGCCTCATAAATGCCTTCCTACAAACTCAGTCCTGAGGCACCCTCCTACTCCTTCCTCTGTGTTCTCCACCTGGCTTCTTTCTCCCCTTCCAATATCTCTTCTTGCTTCTGCAACTCAATGTCACTCAGACCAGCTTCACCGCTTTGCCATCCACCACTTGGCTCAGGTATTTCAAAGATGCCAGTGATTCCCGTGTTCTCCTTCAGCTTCTCACTTCTGTCATCAGAGCATCATGGGACAAGTAACTCACATGTCATCTCGTTCATGGGTATCTGTCTATAGACTCTTGAACAAAAAGGAACCACTTGGTCAAATATCATGTTAAAAAACATACGGACATTTATATTAAAAAGGGTAGTCTCTAGCTTAAAACTCCTACCATCAACTACTTATGACATATGTCCATATTTTACCCACAACAATATTAGGTTTTTTTTTTTTTTTTTTTAAGTGAATGGAGCAACTTTATTAAAGGAAACTGTAAGTCCTGATGTTATAACTAGAGGTGAGTGAAGTTTTGTAAAATTTGATTCGGCTGCTTCCACAAATTTTACAAAAAAATCTGCTTTGTGATGAATTACTTTGTCACGAAGCGCATTTTTTTTTCCACCACTCCATTTCATTGTACCCATCAGATGCCAAGTTCATAGCTGATCGCAGCATCTGATAGAGATCGGCCGGCCCGCCACGAGCAAATTGATCAGGTAAGTAATTTTTTTTGTGTGTTTTACACTATTTCAGGTTAAATCGATTCACTACCGCAAATCATGAGGATATTCGGCTTTGTGGTGAATCGAATTTATCACTAGTTATAATCTAAATGACTACAGCAATATTGCCATATGAAATGGAATGAAAGGCAATAAGGAAATAATTTTAAGCTATGTTGAAAATTATGTTCTCATGGTTATAAACCTACTTGTAAAGTATACAATAAAAAAAAGTCTCAAGGGCACACATGACATTCATCACATCTTATGTTTCACAAGTTCAATTTTTATTATGGAGAATCTCTCTTTATTTTCCTCACTTTGGATTTTATTAGATCAGGTTGTGATGCTGTTCTCTATATAGTGTGAACATATTTTGCAGGACTGTACAGAGATTGAAGTTCCTCCCATTGGTCCCCTCCCTCAGTATAGCCTACAACTTAAATTTCCTATCTGAGGCACATATACTAGGGCCAAAAGCCAACTAACCAATTTTGAGGTGTGGGAAAAACATACAAACTCCAGGCAGGTACCTACTCTGATTTGACCCCAGAGCCCCTGCTCTAGGATAGACTAATGTAACAATAAAATATTTGAAATATCTTAATGGTTACTATAGTTTTTAACAGATATGCTCATGTAGTTGTTTACCTCATGTAAATCTTGGACTCTCCTCACCCGTTTTCACTACATAAACAAATCTCTCTGGTTTGTTTTCTTCCTGTATGAAGCACTCTCTGTTGCTGTTTTCAACCAAACCCATGATGAACTTCTCCTTTCTCTGCCACAGTTACAGCACTGTCCCTGACAACATTGTCAAGGTAGAATTTTGTCTGCAATGTTCCATATCTTAAATTTTAGTCTAGGGATGGAAGAATGAGAAGACATGACTCATGGTGGTATTTCAGCCTTCCTCTTCCAACCACAAACAGTAGAAGACCCTTTTATTAGCAAAGCTCTGGGTGTCACTCTTACAACCTAAAAATACAAATAAGCCAATAGGATTGTGACATGTTTTAACAAAGAGTGATGTATATATCCTCATAGTATGCATCTGGATGTAATTAGGAAAATCCAGGCAGGAACAACAAGGCAAAGGAATTCCTTTGTTTAGATAAATGATGTCCCCTCTGTAACCATCTAGCTTTCATACCAAATATTGCAACCTAGGTGTATCCAAGGTTTAATTATGTTTAATTAATCATACTATGCGAACACCCATCTAGTTCATAGTTCCTCCAACCCAATTGGTTACATAGGGGCAGTGGCAGTGTCTATGTAACCAGTTGGGACGGAGGAGCTATGAACTAGCTGGGTGTTGTTAGGGGCAGTGACAGGAGAGTGTCTAACAACACCCAGCTAGTTCATAGCTCCTCCCACCAAACTAGTTATATAGACAATTCTCTATCACTGCCCCTAACACCCAGCTAGTTTACAACTTCTCCCACCCAGCTAGTTACATAAACACTCCCCTATCACTACCCCTAACAACACCCAGCTAGTTTATAGCTCCTCCCACCTAGCTAGTAACATATATACTCCCCTAACACTGCCCCTAACACCACGCAGCTAGTTTATAGCTACTCCTACCCAGTTAGTTACCTAGACACCCCTATCATTGCTCCTACCAACACCCAGCTAGTTTATAGCGCCTCCCACCCAGCTAGTTACATAGACACTCCCCTATCACTGCCCCTAATAACACCGAGCTAGTTTATAGCCCCACCCACCCAGCTGGTTACATAGATACTCCCTATTACTGCCCCTGCTGCTTTTTTGAAACGCCTATATACATATCACAGGAAATAAGAAACAGTTACATGGACATATCCTGTGACCACAGCCTAGAACGAAAGATAGATGAAAATTTGCTTACCGAAATTTTTCTTTCCTTTAGTCCAAAGGCAGCACAACACAATGGGTTAATGTTTCCCTCCTCCCGTCTAGGACAGAAGAAAATGATTAGTAAATCAGACTAATTAACCCCCTATAAAGGAGTGCACACCCACAGGATAGATGTGTTTTTTATCTTTTACAGGGAGGGATACTTGTGCTGCCTTTGGACTAAAGGAAAGAAAAATTTCGGTAAGCAAATTTTCATCTTTCCTCATCGTCCAAAGGCAGCACAACACAATGGGAATTGACAAGCAGTAATAAGACAGGGGGGTCCCAAAATGCAGCCTAATAATCACTTGTTTGCCAAAGGCTGAATTGCAAGTACCCGATACCTCAACTTAATTATTTTGTAAAGATGCATGGAGCATCCATCATATAAGGCTCATGAAAGGTCAAATTATTGCCTTGGGGGGCAATTTCCACAAAGATAGTAACCTGGATACAAGATTCTATCCAGGAGACTGACGAAATACTAAAATTATGATGTCTCTCTGTTCCATTCTAGTGCTTGGAGAGCTTGAAACATAGAAATACTCCTCTATCAATCCCTCAGAGCCCCACTAGGAGGTCTTGAAATGAAAAAAAAAGACAATATGAAAAGTAGCCTTTTTTTTTTATGGAAAGTCACGTAATTGTAGATTAAAGTGGAACACATTAATAAATGGAACCAAGACACCGAAAGACCCAGGTGATGACCACCTCTGTACCTAATTACGGAAGAATGTAGTCCCACCATTCCATATTGCAAACAAACATATAGGGCAGGACTTAAACACTAGACTCCACTGACCCTAGAATGTGGATTGAAAGGCGGCAGCGTTTACACTAGCCAATGCATGCATGGTAGGTCACAGAGTAGCCAGCGGCAGCAACATGCTAAGCCGCAGAGTGGCCGGAGACAGCAACACGCCCTAAGCCACAGAGAGGCCGGAGGCAGCAAACGCGCTAAGCCGCAGAGTGGCCGGAGGCAGCAAACGCGCTAAGCCGCAGAGTGGCCGGAGGCAGCAACACGCGCTAAGCCGCAGATTGGCCAGAGGCAGCAACACGCGCAAAGCCGCAGAGTGGCCAGAGGCAGCAACACGCGCAAAGCAGCAGAGTGGCCAGAGGCAGCAACACGCGCAAAGCAGCAGAGTGGCCAGAAGCAGCAACACGCGCAAAGCCGCAGAGTGGCTAGAGGCAGCAACACGCGCAAAGCCGCAGAGTGGCCAGAGGCAGCAACACGCGCAAAGCCGCAGAGTGGCCAGAGGCAACCGCGCAAGCCGCAAGGGCAGCACACGCGCAAAGCCGCAGAGTGGCCAGAGGCAGCAACACGCGCAAAGCCGCAGAGTGGCCAGAGGCAGCAACACGCCAAGCCGCAGAGTGGCCAAGCAGCAACGCGCAAAGCCGCAGAGTGGCCAGAGGCAGCAACACGCGCAAAGCCGCAGAGTGGCCAGAGGCAGCAACACGCGCAAAGCCGCAGAGTGGCCAGAGGCAGCAACACGCGCAAAGCCACAGAGTGGCCAGAGGCAGCAACACGCGCAAAGCCGCAGAGTGGCCGGAGGCAGCAACACGCGCTAAGCCGCAGAGTGGCCAGAGGCAGCAACACGCGCAAAGCCGCAGAGTGGCCAGAGGCAGCAACACGCGCAAAGCCGCAGAGTGGCCAGAGGCAGCAACACGCGCAAAGCCGCAGAGTGGCCAGAGGCAGCAACACGCGCAAAGCCACAGAGTGGCCAGAGGCAGCAACACGCGCAAAGCGCAGAGTGGCCGGAGGCAGCAACACGCGCTAAGCCGCAGAGTGGCCGGAGGCAGCAACACGTGCTAAGCCGCAGAGTGGCCGGAGGCAGCAACACGCGCTAAGCCGCAGAGTGGCCAGAGGCAGCAACACGCGCTAAGCCGAGAGTGGCCAGAGGCAGCAACACGCGCTAAGCCGCAGAGTGGCCAGAGGCAGCAACACGCACAAAGCCGCAGAGTGGCCAGAGGCAGCAACACGCACAAAGCCCGTGCACGTTAGGCCACGGACTGGCCAGCGGCCCACTCCTGCCAACATACCAAAAGAAAGATGAAAGGGACC
Source organism: Rhinella marina (assembly GCA_900303285.1). NCBI lineage: Eukaryota > Metazoa > Chordata > Amphibia > Anura > Bufonidae > Rhinella > Rhinella marina. The sequence goes on along the minus strand of ONZH01020855.1, from coordinate 95,464 downwards.
TGTAAAAAGCAAGGAATTGGTGCAGACACCTTCAAGATTCATGGATTACTCTGCAGAGTTCTGTATTTGTAATATCTCATTCCGCTCACACATACAGTCACAAAAGAGCTGCTCCAGGACAAGATCTCCTTAAGCTGCTGTGATCACGCCATTCTAGTGCTTGGAGAGCCTGAAATATAGAAATATGCTGCAGTAACATACAGATCACAGATGTAGCAGAGCTAAAAATGACACCGCTAACAGGGACTCACCCTGAATACATTAGTATATTGCAGGAACTTCCGCTGCATATGAGAACTTACCAGGACACTCCAGGATAGATCTCAGTTCAATCATCCCATGGAACACCCGATGGGGAAATTAAATCTGGAAACCACTTCCAGAATGGTATAAATGCAGTTAATTCCTGGAGACCACCTCCAGGTCTATAACCTGCATATAACTCTGGATACACACTTCCAGATCAGACATGTCAGCCGTTGGTCCAGGAGCCACCACACCGGACATTCTTATGGCACTTTATGGTATAGTCAGTATGGAGTGATAAAGTAAGGAGTGATAAAGTTAAAAGAAATATATTACAAAATTACAGCTATCTATGCTACAGCTACTATTATTTTAAAGCAATGTCTACTTAGCACATGTAGTCAGTGTAATGCACACATATAATAAAACATGTTTTTGGATGGATTTTGTTCACCATTAAAACATACTACATGAATGGTGATTCCCAGGCATTGGAAGTCTAAGTTTCCTCCTACCCTGCATGAATGGGCTATGGAGCTTCCAATGGAAGAGATGAAAGCTGAACAACTAGAGAAAACTGAGATGTTTGTGAGCAGATGCTACCCTCTGCTTATGTTTCTGGATTCTCCTGAGTGTCGGAATATGCTGTGAACCCTTTAGATATGGTCAATTAAATCGGCAAAGGTGTTCTTTCTACATATATGACTTCTTTCTCTCTTTTTCTCTTCCTATCTTCTCTTCTGATTTATCCCCTCCCCCCCTTTTTTTTTAAAAAATATATTTCCCCATGGATATGTTTATCCCGAATCATGGGATATGGGAGACTATTTGATTTACAGTTGACATTCCTGCAGTTAGAATTGTATGCTAATTATACTATATCCTGATTCATTATGTATTACCATACTTTTGGTAAAATAAGCTGAAGGATTTTTTGACATTATATTTGTTTTATGTATGGATCTTGTGTGGCCCTTTTTGACAACATGTTTTATTGAGTGATGGCTATTATATATTTGTTATATTTTATGAAAAACTCTTAATAACAACCTAGTAAACATAAAACATACTACATAGCTTGATGCCAAATATTTGCCACGGTGTGAGGCCAAATAAAGTAGCAGAGGATTAACATAAGCCAGTCTTATATTTTGTGTTCAAGAGCTAGAATGTTAGTTTATGGCTTTAATTAATGTACCCGCATTGAAAAAAACATTATGCTATGGCCAAATATATTTTTAAAAAAGTCTATTAAAGAATAGTATTTAGTCCAGACTTTCTTAGAGCCCAAGTTAGGTCTGCATTAAGCACTTGGTGGAGAAAAGGATTGAAAGAATACATTGGAGAACCTGGGTAAGTATTTATATCGATAAATATTGGTCCAGCACAACTAAGCATCCAAGAGCTTACTCTCTACTAGGGTTGAGCGAACCCCAACTTTGCGAGTTCGGGTACCCGGACCCGAACCCGGACTTTTTCACAAAAGTTCGGGTTTGTTTATTTTCCGTTTTAACATGGTTATAACGGAAAATAATAGCATTCTTAAGGCAGAATGCTAAATAAAATGGCCTTCTAGGGGTTAAAAATAATAATAAAAAAACACCTTGTCCACTTGATCGCTCAGCCAGTGTCTTCCTTCTTCTTCTTCTTTCAGGACCTACAAAAGGTGGTAACCATGTGGTAAGCGCGATGACGTCATTGCAGGTCAGGACCTATGATGGTCCTTTTGCAGGTTCTTTTGCAGGTCCTGAAAGAAGAAGGAGGAGGAAGACACCAGCTGTGCGATCAAGTGGACAAGGTGAGGTTTTTTTTTATTATTTTTAACCCCTAGAAGGCCATTTTATTCAGCATTCTGCCTTAAGAATGCTATTATTTTCCGTTATAACCATGTTATAACGGAAAATAATAAAGGGAAGTTTGGGTCCCCATTGATTTGAATGGGGTCCGGGTTCGGGATGAAGTTCAAGTCAAGTTCGGGTCCCGAACCCGAACTTTGACCTGAAGTTCGGCCGAACCCGGCGAACCCAAACTTCCTTGGGTTCGCTCATCCCTACTCTATCTAATCCTATGCGAATTTCCCATGTGCAGTGACGTATAAAATCACCATGCCAGCCGACGTGATGATGTCATCACAGGCCCTGCGAGATTTCTCCCATATCTACAATCAAGATGGCAGCGGATGGCTCTTCACAATCAAATGGATGAGGGTAAGTATGATTTTATTATTTTTATTATGTAATACTGTAATATTTCTGTCAGATGCCGCAATCAGCTATGAGCGTGGCATCTGAGGGAAATAATTCAATAACCATCAAAAGAATAACCATCAAAATATCCCCAGTCCCATAGTCTCACTGCTACTATAGTGTAAAAACCTTTTTTTTCATTAGATGAAGTGCATGTCTTAAATCGGCTGGGTTTTTAAAGGTAAGTAGCAAACTTAATGTAGGACTTTGCCATTTGTCAAAATTGGCACCACTATTTGTCTTAATATTTAATTATTTTTTATGGGAAACAGTTTGGATTTAAACATAAGGTAGCAAGAGAAAATCAGAGAAATATGCTTTTAGTAAGGTTTGAGAAAAAGCATTGTAAGCCTCCTTCTGAGTTTGGGATTTTCTGAGAAGCTCCAATCATAGCAGTTACCAGTAAAGATCATGGAATCATGTATTTTTTGCTTTATAAGACGCACACGGTTTAAGGGGAGGAAAAAAAGAAAAAATATTTTTCATCAGATCCTCAGATCAGACCCCACAGAAATATCAGGACATCAGATCAAGATCCCTTTTAGGACATCACATCAGCCCTCCATGTCAGACCCCCATCAGACCTCAGATCAGCCCTTTCAGACCCGCATCAGACCTCAGATCAGCCCACTCAGACCCCCATCAGACCTCAGATCATCCTACTAAGACCCCCATCGGACCTCAGATCAGCCCTCAATGTTAGACTCCATAACACCTCAGATCAGATTAAAATAAAAAATCTCCTCTTACCTGTCTTGTGCAGAGGCTCCTCTCCACCTTCTGCAGAAGTCGCGCTCCCCGTCTTCCCAGCCTGCGCTGATCTGTCACCTGACTGCATGCAGCGTCAGGTCATAGTGCGCACACTACATCCTGATGCTATACGCAGTCAGGACAGTGAAGCGCCGGCCCCAGGAAGGAAGACAGGGGAAGGTGAGTATCACAACTGCTTGCAGCGCTTTGCTCCCAGCCCCGGCACCTAATACATACTAGTGAGCGCTTCCATAATGGAAGTGCTCACTAGCAGTTGCTTTATTAGACGCACAGCCAACCCCCACCCCCCACACACACACACACTTTTGGGGGGAAAAAAGTGTGTCTAAATAAAGCGAAAAATACTGTAAGTGTTTTATAAATAAAAATCAATATTATTATTGTTATTATCACCATTATTCTTAACCACTTCCCGACCGCCCATTGACTATAAACGTCCGGGAAGTGGTTAGTTATCTCTGAAAGGACGTTTCTGAATGTCCATTCAGAGATAGCAGCTGGACGCTAATCGTGCAGCTGCACAGCGGGGTACCTGCTGTTAGTGACAGCAGGGTACCCCATAGAGAAGGCAGGGACCGTTCCCAGGAGTCCCTGCCTTCTAGATCGCTGTATACATAGCGCTCACCCAGCCCCCACATAAGGTCATAGCCATAAAAATGAAAAAAATATGGCTCTTAAAAAATTGCAACACAAAAACATTTTTTTTCTACCCCACCCCAAGTGAACGGTGTAAAAAAAAATATAGAAAAATGGTCCTAAACTGCTTTTTTGTGACTTAACCTCCCAAAAATTACATTAAAAAGTGATTGGAAAGCCGGATGTACTCCAAAATGGTGCCAATAAAAAGTACAGCTTGTCCCGTAAAAAATAAGCCCTCATGCAGCACAGTCCACAAAAAAATTAAAAGTTATCGCTCTTAAAAACCATGACAGAAAATTCCATGCTAGAAAATGCAGATGCTGCTCCTCCCCTTCTGAGCCCTGGCGTATCCCCAAATAACAGTCTACAAAATTAGGCCTGGTTAGGAAGGGGGCAAATGGCCCGGTCTTGAAGTGGTTAACAAAGAGGCAGATTTCCTTTCGGTAAAACCACTATCTTTTAGCACTGTAGACAAAACAATTATCATTAACCGTTTCCTGCAGTTCAGTGCAACTGCATGTTCAAGGTGTGGGAGGGATGCATTGAGCGCACTCACAAGGCAATGACTGTGATCAGGGATGACGCTGATGCCGGTAATTTAAACTGTAACTGTAATTTTTTTTGTAATGTTTAGGGGCAGTAATAATGACCGTTTTTGTAATATACTTTAATTACTAAACTTGTACGTTTCTGAAGTCGCCCATTTCTTGCATTATAAGTGCTCCCCATCTTCTATTTTCTGAACTGTACAGATGCGTTCTTGCTGGTGCCCTCACTGCCTGTCTCCTATCGTAGCCTAAACTGGCTATATTGTACATATACAATACAGTGCCTTGAAAAAGTATTCATACCCCTTGAACTTTTTTCACGTTACACCCACAAACTTAAAGGGATTGTGTCACTTCATCAAATGACATTTATCATGTAGACGTTAATACAAGGCACTTATTATTGTATTGTTATTGTCCATATTGTTTCCTTTGCTGGCTTGATTAATTTTTCCATCACATTATACTCTGTTCATTTCCATGGTTACCACTACCCTGCAATTCAGCATTGGTGGTTGTGCTGGCACACTATAGAAAATAGTGCTGGACTGTGCGCAGGGAAGCCAATGCTTTTTTGTATAGTGTAGAAGCACGGTCACTGCTGTTGGATTGCAGGGTGGTCGTAACCATGGAAACGAGCAGTGTGTGTGTGATGGAAAATGAATCAAGCCAGCAAAGGATGCCATATGAACAATCACAATATATTAGTAAAAGCTCTGTAATAACTTTATCTACATTATAAATGCCATTTGCTGAAGAGATACAACGCCTTTAAATGTATTTTATTGAGATTTTAGGTGATAGACCAGCACAAAGTAACAAGTTTGTGTGAAGTGAAATACAAATTGGTACATGGTTTTCAAAATTTTTAATTCAGCTCCCCTGAGTCAATACTTTGTAGGACCCGCTGGTTTTCCCTGCAATTAAAGCTGTAGGTCTTTTGGGGTATATTTCTACCAGATTTGCATATCTAGAAGCTGAAATTTTTGTCCATTCTTCTTTGCAAAATAGCTCAAACTCACTCAGATTGGATGGAGAGCATCTGTGAACAGCAATTTTCAAGTAATGCCTCAGATTTACAATGGGATTTAGATCTGGACTTTGACTAGGCCATTCTAACAAATGACTGATTTGATCTAAACTACTGTATTCCATTGTAGCTTTGTCTGTATGTTTAGGGTCTTTGTTGTGCTGGAAGGTGAACTTCCACTCCAGTCTTTTGCAGCCTTTTCCATGTTTTGCTCCAGGGTGGCCCTATATTTAGCTCCATCCATCTTGCCATCAAATCTGACCAGTTTCCCTGTCCCTGCTGAAGAACAGCATCCCCACAGCATGATGCTGCTACCACCTTGTTTCACTGAGGTGATGATGTGTTCAAGGTGATGTGCAATGTTAGTTTTTCACACATAGCATTTTGTATTTACGCCAAAAAGTTCAACTTTAACATCATCAGACCAGAGCACCTTCTTCCACTTGTTTGCTGTGTCCCCTACATGGTTTGTGGAAATCTGCAAGTGAGACTTGTTATGGCTTGCTTTCAAAAATGGCTTTCTTCTTCCCACTCTTCCATTGTAGAGTACAAAACTAAAAGTTGTTCTGTGGACAGATTCTCCCACCTGAGATGTGGGTCTCTGCAGCTACTCTAGAGTGACCATGGGTGTTTTGGCTGCTTCTCTAATGAGTGCTCTCCTTGCATGAGCTGTCAGTTTTTGTGGATGGCCATGTTTTGGTAGGTTTGAAGTTGCGGCATACTCCTTACATTTTCAAATGATGGATTTAACAGTGCTCAGCGAGATATTCAGAGCTTGTTATATTTTTTTATAACTTAACCCTGCTCTACACTTACTCACAAATTTTATCTCTGACCTGTCTGGTGTGTTCCTTGGTTTTCATATGCTGTTTGATTACTAATGTTCATTAATAAACTTCTAAGGCCTTCACAAAACAGCTGCAGGTATACTGAGAATAAATTACACACAGATGGACTCTATTTAATAATTAGGTGACTTTGGAAGGCAGATGGTCATACTTGGATTTTGTTTAGAGTTATTAGAGTACAGGGGAGTGAATACAAATGCACGCCACACTTTTCAGATTTTTATTAATTACAAATTTTGAAAAACAAGAATAATTTTCTTTTTACTTCACGCATACTTTGTTTTGGTCCAGGGCCGTCGCCAGGTCAAAATATTCGGGGCTTGAGCCCCTGATGTTTTGTCCAGAGCCCCGAATGTTACGGCAGCTGCAAGACACAGGGTGATGTAGTAATTAGTGTTGAGCGAGCACCTCTGTGCTCGTATGCTCAGGTGCTCTGGCTGAGCACTAGGGGTTGCCCGAGTGCTCGGCCGAGCACCCGAGCATAAAGTTAGTCAATGGGACTAAACCAGGCACCACCCGCTCGATAGAGGGGAGGGTGTCTGGTTAATAGAAAAAGGTCAGAATCGGGGCTTCTCCTCTTTTACTCCTTTCACTCGTAAAAGTATGCTAATTAACTGAATTTGTACGCATTAGCATGCAAATGCATACGCATTAGCGTACAAAATGCATACGCATTAGCATACAAATTCGTACGCATTAGCATACAAAATGCGTACGCATTAGCATACAAATTCGTACGCATTAGCATACAAATTCGTACGCATTAGCATACAAATTCGTACGCATTAGCGTGCAAATCAACATTACAGTGCGGGGAAGAGACTTGAGCATTGTGCTCGAGTACACTCTGTGTTCGGCCGAACACCGAGCGGACCCGAGCATAGGCATTCTCGTCCCAACACCGAGTGTACTCCTGCACAATGCTCGAGTCTCTTCCCCGCACTGTAATGTTGATTTGTACGCTAATGCGTACAAATTTGTATGCTAATGCGTACAAATTTGTATCCCAATGCGTACAAATTTGTATCCTAATGCATACGAATTTGTACGCTAATGTAGTGTATGAGGGGAGATACTGTGGAGGATGGGGGTGAAAAAAAAATTAAAAAAATAAAGAGCATTATTAAAAAAAAAGTTTCACATATATAAAAAAATTCCCTAATATGTCAATTAAAAAAATGTTACAAAAATAAATAAATAAAATAGACATATTTGGTATCACCGCGTCCACAATGACCGGCTCTATAAAAATATCACATGATCTACCCCATTAGTTAAACACCATAAAAAAAAATAAACATGACGCCAAAACTGATTTTTTAATTACCTCACCTCTCAAACATAGTATCAATCAAAAAGTCGTATGTACAGTATCCCAAAATGGTAGCAATAAAAACATTACCTCATCCTGCAATAAATGAGCCCCCAAGATCGTAGCCAGAAAAATGAAAAAAATATGGTTCTAAAAAAATTGCAGCACAAAAACATGTTTTTTTTTCTAAAAAAATGCTCTTAGTGTAAAATGTAAACAAAAATAAATAAATAAAAAAATAGACATATTTGATATCGTTGTGTCCGTAACAACCGGATCTACAAAAATATCACATGATCTACCCCATCAAGTGAACATTGTAAAAAGAATATAGAGAAATGCCCCTAAACTGCTTTTTTTTGTGACTTAACCTCCCAAAAATGAGATTAAAAAGTGATCAGAAAGCCAGATGTACCCCAAAATGGTGCCAATAAAAAGCAAAGCCCTCACACAGCTCAGTCCACAAAAAAATTAAAAAGTTATCGCTTTTAAAAACCATGACAGAAAATTCCATGCTAGGAAATGCAGATCCTCCCATTCTGAGCCCTGGCGTATCCCCAAATAACAGTTTATGACCACATGTGGGGTGTTTCTGCAAACTGCAGAATCGGGGTAATAAATATTGAGTTTTGTTTTGTTGTTGTTGTTGTTGTCTTGATATGTTGCAGGAAAAAATTGATTAAAATGGAAAATCTGAAAAAAAAAACTGAAATTTTGATTCCTGTTTAATTCCTGTGTAATACTTAAAGGGTTAACAACATTTCTAAAACAAGTTTTGAATAGTTTGAGGGGTGCAGTTTCTAAAATGGGGTCATTTATGAGTGGTTTCTATTACGTAAGCCCACAAAGTGACTTCAGAACTGAACTGGTCCTTAAAAAAGTTCATTTTGCAAATTTTCAAAAATTGCTCCTAAAATTCTAAACCTTTTAACGTCCTAAAAAAATAAAATTACACTACCAAAATGATGCCAACATAAAGTAGACATATGGGTAATGTCAATTAATGAGTATTTTATGGGGTATCATTATCTGTCTTAAAAGCAGAGAGATTCAAATTTAGAAAACTGTGATTTTTTTTTCAAATTTTCATTAACTTTTGAATTTTTTTTATAAATAAAGGTAAAACATATCGACTCAAATTTACCACTGTCAAAGTACAATGTGTCATGAGAAAACAATCTCAGAATGGCCTGGATAAGTGAAACCGTTCCAAAGTTATTACCACATAAAGTGACAGAAAAGTTAGGCAAAATTAGGCCTGGTCAGAAAGGGGGTAAATGGCCCAGACTGGAAGTGGTTAAGGGGACTAAAAATTACAGTAAAAAAGTATTTCAAATATTTTAAAAATATAAAAAAAATATATGTTTAAAAAATATTTTAAAAAAGATTACAAATAAAAATAAATAAATAAAAAATGGTATTGCTGCATCTGTAATTGTCTACTACTTTTTTAAATATTTATCATGCACAATGAATGCTGTAATGGAAAAAAATCAAACTGGCCAATTTGCTGTCACTTCATTTTTAGTGCACAGTGAACACCATAAACAAAAAACTCCAAGAAATTGTCTTTTCTTTTAAATCTCACCCCACAAATAATTGTTTTCAATTTTTTCAATATATAATATGGTAAATTAACTGTCAACTCTCAACCTTCAATATTTTGAGTGTCATAAACAGAGATGATTATGGATTTTGGCGTATGTTTTTATGCATGTGTCTTTATTGCGCTCTATTATGATGACATAAAGGAGTGCATCATAAAGAAATAAAATAATAAAACCCATCATAAATAACAAGATGCACTCTGCTGTGATATTACAATATGATGTCACAACAGAATACCCCATCAATAAGAGAAAAGCATTAGTCATTAAAAGGGTTTTCCTGAAAGGATTTTAAAAAATGGCCATCAGCAACCTTTTCTAGAATGTGAGCAGGACTAATTTCTACCACTGGCCGAACCACCTGGGGGTGTGAGGGGGCGGGAACTCACTACACACTGCACTGCTCTACAATAAATGGTAATGAGGCGTTCCTGCTTATGTTATGCCATCATGACTAAGCTGCCTGACAGGAAAACTCACCAACATGTTATATACGCCAGTGCCAGAGTGTACCGTGTAATGAACCCCTGCCCCCTCACCCCCAGGCAGCTCTGCCGGTCTTGGCAACCAGTTGTGTTCACATTCTAGGATAGGTTGCTGGCGACCATTTTAAATAATTCTTAGAGAACCCCTCTAACTAAAATCTAAAGCAGGCAATAGGCCTAAGATTCTTACATAAATTGGCAATTTCTATTATGTTTCCTCCAGACTGAATACTTACTCTACCTCTGTAGCCAATTAGTATCCACTGTATCCATTGTATCCATTAAGTGCTGATTCCAGTTGTTCATAAGACTACATAATGTGACTTCAAATAACTGCCACCTTTCCTAGGTACTAACCTTGTCTGATAGTACTCAGATAGCCTCAGGACGTAGAGTGGGACTAAACTGTAAAACAACCTGAAGGTCCCAAGACTAATAATATGAAGCACATATCACTGGCAACTAAAACAAATACTAAAAGTAGAAACTCACAGTAAGGCTACTTTCACACTAGCGGTTTCTTTTTCCGGTATTGAGTTCCGTCATAGGGGCTCAATACCGGAAAAAAAGTTTTCCGTTTTGTTCCCATTCATTGTCAATGGGGACAAAACTGAACTGAAGACAACGAAATGCTCCTGAAAGCATTCCGTTCTGTCTCCAGAACAGAGAACAAACCGCAACATGCATCCGCACCAAGACAGATCCGTCATGACCCCCAATGCAAGTCAATGGGGACGGATCCGTTCAGTATAACACACTAAGTAAACGGATCCGTCCTCCATTGACTTTCAATGGAAATCATGACGGATCAGTTCCAGCGATGTTTAAAGATAATACAGATGTAGCGTGTGAATTTGTATGCTAATGCGTACGCATTTATATGCTAATGCTATGCATTGTACACTAATTGCGTACGCATTTGTATGCTAATGCTATGCATTGTACGCTAATGCGTACGAATAGCGTATTTTTACTGCGAGTGAAAGGAGTGAAAGAGGAGAAGCGCTGCTACATCTGTACAACCGGATCCGTTCATTACGGATTCACAAGGTTGTATTATGACTACGGATCCGGCGGGCCCCTTCACCCGCCGGATCCATAGTAAACTCAAGTGTGAAAGTAGCCTAAGATAACAGAAACCAAATTATAGCAAAGGGATGATGGCACAAATGGATGAAGGAGATATCAGATCGATAAGGAAGTAGACAGATCATGATGACAGGACAGATAATGAAGCAGGTAGATGAAGATAACCATGGGTAACTAACAGACAATAAGTGACCCTGACTCTAGCATCCCCTAGATCTGAGATCTATTCATGAATGCTAACCCTCAAACCAAATAAGACAAACTATAGACCTCAAGACTCAGAAACTAGACAGTAGAAATATACAAAGATTTACTCTATACAAACGTACAAAACTGATGCTATCACCGGCAACACTGGAGAGGCCAAAAATATTTAAAAGAGAGGCTAACCAATCAGGAACTCCTTTACAAATTAGCCTAACTGCAGTAGAGATGCCAGCTGACCCACACCAATGGATCAGCAGTGAAACATTTGCATAGCAACTGCCCCAAACTAATAGAAGAAGATTTTAAAAAGTCTGAAAATTCCTGCTGATCATAATACTCTGGGGTCTGTAGAACAATCTGTTTTTACCCAGGATTGTAACTATAGCAGGGGTGCATCCATTAGGTATGGGGGAAAGACATTTTCTATACCACCAAAGAATGGGAATATTTGCTGTAAGAGCAATGAAACTAGTCAGAAAGAAAGTCCCCTAAGATAAGGACAATTGGCTGCTGCTTTAGGGTTTTTTTGCCTTCCACTAAATCAACATGGCGGGGGAATAGGTTAAATTGGATATAAGTATATCTTTTTTCAAACTTACTATGTTATTATTCGTACCTCAATAGCGGTTACCAGTCATGCCCTTACCCATTCAATTCCTAATTAATATTCCACCCCCTAAGTTCATTAGACATCAAACCCTAACCCTATAATTTCCCGCAAACCTAGGTCTGTATTATATACATACTGTACACTCAGTATACTTTTGCGGTTACTGCACAATACTTGTCTGAGAACTTTAGGTGCAAGCATGATTGTCAAAAAGTGTGCCTTGAAGTCAAATAAAAGCAGTTTTGCAGAAAGTAGCTTTGAATGCAGTAAAGTGTCTCATATTTGAATATATGTTTATTTTTGATTTACTAACTTTTCAAAAATGTAGTGATTTAAATATATTTGGAAAGTCTTCAGACCCTTTTACTTTTGTTACATTTTGTTATTTGAAAAATTAAAGTGAGTCTGTCACCAACTTACATAAAAACATAGTAATATAGTTTATAAGGCCGAAAAAAAGACATCTGTCAATCCAGTTCGGCCTGTTTTCCTACAAGTTGATCCAGAGGAAGGCAAAAAAAACCCTGTGAGGTAGAAGCCAATTTTCCCCACTTTAGGGAAAAAAATTCCTTCCCGACTCCAATCAGGCAATCAGAATTACTCCCTGGATCAACGACCCATCTCTAGTAACTATAACCTGTAATATTATTACCCTCCAGAAATGCATCCAGGCCCCTCTTGAACTCTTTTACTGAACTTACCATCACCACCTCCTCAGGCAGAGAGTTCCATAGTCTCACTGCTCTTACCGTAAAGAATCCTCTTCTATGTTTGTGTACAAACCTTCTTTCCTCCAGGTGCAGAGGATGTTCCCTCGTCACAGTCACAGTACTGGGGATAAATAAATCATGGGAGGGATCTCTGTACTGACCTCTGATATATTTATACATAGTTATTAGATCTCCCCTCAGTCGTCTTTTTTCTAAAGTGAATAAGCCTAATTTTGATAATCTTTCTGGGTACTGTAGTCCTCCCATTCCAGCCAATCCTGTGGAACACTCCCTGTCAGTATAGAGTCCTTAAATATCAGAAATAAGGGTCTGGCGATGACATTAGTTAATTCTCTTAGGATACGGGGGTGTATGCCATCCGGTCCTGGCGATTTGTCTATTTTAATCTTTTTAAGACGTAACTCTACTTCTTCCTGGATCAGACAGGGCATTTTTAATGGGGAATTTACTTTTATATTCTGCATTTTATCTGACAGTTTATTTTCCTCAGTGAATACAGTGGAGAAAAAGATATTTAGTAGCTTTGCTTTCTCCTCATCGCTCTCTGCAACTCCCCCCTCATTACTCTGTAAGAGGCCGACACCTTCAGGTTTATACTTTTTACCATTTATATAATTAAAGGACATTTTAGGATTAGTTTTACTCTCTTTGGCGATTAATCTCTCGGTCTCTAGTTTGGCTGTTTTTATTTGTCTTTTACATATTCTATTTATTTCCTTATAGTTTTTCAATGCTTCCTTGCCACCCTCCTGTTTTAGTGATTTATATGCTTTCTGTTTGTCATTTATTGCTTTCTTTACTGCTCTATTTATCCACATTGGTTTTTTCTTGTTCCTTAACCTTTTATTCCCATAAGGTATGTACCTCTCACAATTAGATACTAGGATGCTTTTAAAAATCTCCCATTTTTGTGGCTGTATTTTTATTTTTGAGGACTTTGTCCCAGTTAGTTAGGCCTATGGCCTCTCTTAGTTTTTGCTTTTTTAAAGTTTGGTATTTTTGTTCCTCCCTGAAGAAACGCTCTTTTGAATGACAGTTGGAAGGTTATTATATTACGGTCACTATTTCCCAGGTGTCCCCCGACCTGCACATCTGTTATTCTGTCAGGTCTATTGGTTAATACTAAGTCCAGAATGGCCGTCCCTCTAGTTGGGTCCTGAACCAGTTGGGAAAGGTAATTGTCTGGTTATTTCCAAGAACCTGTTTCCTTTATGAGATATACAGGTTTCAGTTTCCCAGTCTATATCTGGGTAGTTGAAATCCCCAATAATAACGACCTCATTATGTTTTGCCGCCTCGTCTATTTCGTTTAGAAGTAGATTTTCTGTGGACTGTGGTATATTAGGTGGTTTATAATAAAGTCCTATTAGTATTTTATTATTGTTTTTGGCTCCATTTATTTCTACCCACAGTGACTCCACATCTTCATGTCCCTCACTTATATCTTCCCGCAGTGTGGGCTTTAGACAGGACTTTACATAAAGGCAGACCCCTCCCCCTCTCCGGTTTTGGCGATCCTTTCTAAACAGACTGTAACCCTGTATGTTGACTGCCCAGTCATAGGTATCATCCAGCCATGTCTCAGTTATTCCCACTATGTCATAGTCCTCCTCACACATCACTAATTCGAGTTCACCAGTTTTATTAGTCAGGCTTCTGGCATTAGTGTACATACAGTTAAAAGGTTTATATATATTTTTTCCCCTACACCTTTCCTTCTGCACAGTTCTACTTCCTCCTTCCATTCCTCCCCCAGTTCTCCATCTGCACTATCTTCCCCATCTATAATGTAGTTACCCTCCCCCCAGTCCCTAGTTTAAACACTCCTCCAGCCTTCTAGCCATCTTCTCCCCCAAAACAGCTGCCCCTTCCCCATTGAGGTGCAGCCCATCCCTACGGTAGAGCCTGTAGCCGACAGAGAAGTCGGCCCAGTTCTCCAAGAACCCAAATCCTTCCTTCTTACACCAGTTCTTGAGCCACTTGTTTACCTCCCTAATCTCCCGCTGCCTTTCTTGTGTGGCTCGTGGTACAGGCAGTATTTTGGAAAACATTACCTTTGATGTCCTTTCCCTAAGCTTGTGCCCTAGATCCCTAAAATCATTTTTAAGGACGCTCCACCTACCTCTAACTTTGTCATTGGTTCCAATATGGACCATGACTGCTGGATCTTCTCCAGCCCCTCCCAGTAATCTGTCAACCCGATCCGCGATGTGCCGAACTCGAGCACCAGGAAGGCAACACACCATTTGACGATCCCGGTCTTTGTGACAGATTGCCCTCTCTGTACCCCTAATAATTGAATCTCCCACTACCAGCACCTGTCTGGCCTTCCCTGGTCTCCTGGTCCCCTGCTTACTGGAGCTGACATTCCCCTGACTGGCAGAGGAAGTGTCCGGCTGCAGCAGTGCTCTCCCTGACGTGGCATCCCCCTCATCTGCCAAACTTGCAAACTTGTTGAGGTGTGTCAGATCAGGGCTAGCCTCCTTGGCACTTTTCCCTCTACCCCGCTTTCTAACTGTTACCCAGCTAGCTACCTCACTTTCCTGAGCCTCCTCACTACCACCCTCCCCCACATCTACCCCATAGAGTGCTTGCTCAGTGAGCAGCAAACTCTTTTCCAAATTATCAGCGCTTCTCAGTGTTGAAATCCGCCTGGTTAGATACACAATGTGCGATTCCAAACGGGTAATTTGCTCACATTTTGAACAAATATATGCACCCTTAAACGGCTGTTCCAGGACTGCATACATCAGAAAAGATGTGCACTGGACTGCTTTGTCAATGATGGAAGACATACTAATGGGGATTACACAATAAAAGAGAAAAAAAAAATACAATACAATACAGTGATCTCAAACCGACTTACTGTAGTCCCCGAATCTGAAGTCACGTAATCTAAAGTCACACACTTAATTCAAATGCGCAAGCGCTCAAACTCGCGTTATATCTCTGCTTTTATAAATGCAACACTCAAACCAGTCTGCTTTTTTTCCTCTGGATTCAAACTTGACTGGTTTTAACCTGATCATAGTTCAGTGGGGCACAAAGACATGAAACTGATGTTACCTGTGTTTAGTTATTCAGATCCTCCAAATCAACAAAAAAGTTTTCCTGATATGCTAATGAACCATCGCAAGTGCTCAGAGGCAGAGAGTTTGCTGAAAGTGCCCAGTTTCCCCTGCCTTACTCGTGCATAACTCTGCCCCTTAGTAAGCTCTGATCAGCCCTTTGTTTCTGTGACATCATATTTCCCTGTATCCCCTTCGTCCATCACTGCCGGGCCTGGTCATGCATATTGTTTTACCCACTGTGGGCAGAGGCACAGAGATATTCAGTGCTCATGTGTCAGTTACTGATGCAAAATCGGCGCAGATGTTACCTGGATGGGGACCGTTCGTGGACAGCCCTTTTCAGGTCTCTTTAGGGATGGTGAGTTGTCCCTAAGCCACTTCTATGTTGTCTTGGCTGTGTTAATAGAATCATTGTCTTGTTGGAAGGTGAACCTTTGGCCCAAGTCCAGAGTACTCTGAATTAGGTTTTTATTAAGAATATGTCTGTACCTTTCTCCATTCAGCTTTCCCCCAACCCTGTTCAGTCTCCCAGTCGCAGCTGCTGTAAAACATCCTCACAGCATGTTCAATCAATCCAATTTACTACTGGTGGACTCAAATCAAGGTGTAGAAATGTCTCAGAAATGATCCAAAATAATCAAAAGAAATGGGAGGCCAACAGAGCTAAATTTCAAGTGTCATATCATAGCAAAGGGTCTGAATACTTATTTTTTTCTTTTAAGTAAATTTTAAAAATTTCAAAAATTCTGTTTTCATTTTTTCATTTGTGATGCATGGAGTTTCATTATGTTCATTTTTAGTTTTTCTTTTTTATTTAATTTTCAAAATTTTAAAAAATTCTGTTTTCATTTTTTCACTTGTGAGGCATTGAGTGCAGATTACTGGGGTGAAACTTGATTGATTTATTTTTTTAAATTTTAGCACATGGCTACAACATAACAAAGTATGAAAAAAGTCAAATGGTCTGAAGACCTTCAAAATGTATTGTATGTATAGTGCAACAATGGCATTTTGTGTCTAAGCCAGTAAATTGTGGGTAACATATTTGATATGATTATAACTCAAAGACATTTTCCTTTTAAAACATATGGCAGTTTCAGGGGTGGACACAGACAGCAAAGAGCACCTGTGCAAAGAATGTGCCTGGGCCCCTTCCCTTCCCTCAGTGCTTTGTGACAAGTGTGCACCTAGCTTTTCTGCTGTCAGAGACAAAGATTGAAATGGCGCCCCACTCCCATACCAAATTCTCAACCTAACCCCTTCCATCCAGCCCTGCTGTTAAAGACATACTTGGAAATCATTACATACAGCGCTACAAACATACAGGAGAATATAGTGCACATACCTTACATCCAGTGATGTCTTCTCTGATGTAGACATTCTCTTTCCTCACCTTCTCCATTCAGACCATGACGACTTCTTTCAGTCATCTATTGTCTCTGCAAAGTTTAACAAAAATATGATAAATCAAATTACAAACTACAACAAACTAACTAATAAAATAAAAATAACTTTGCCCATGAAATAGTAAGAAGAGTGCCAGAGAGGCCAACTCTTATCTGACATACCTCAACAAGTTTGTAAAGTTGGCCGATACGGGGGATATCAGCTAAGGGAGAGCACTGCTGCAGAACAAAACTTTCTCTGCCAGTCAGGGCAATGTCAGCTCCAGCAAGGAAGGGACCAGACAGGTGCTGGTAGTGGGAGATTAAGTCATTAGGGGTACAGAGAGTGATTTGTCACAAAGACCAGGATCGTCGATAGAGGTAAGTGGAGGGTTCTTAAAATGATTTCAGGGGTAAGCTCAGAGCAAACACCTCAAAGGTAGTATTTTCTGAAATACTACTTGTACCATGAGCCACACCAGAAAGACAGCGTTTGATTAGGGCGGTAAACAAGTGGCTCAAGAACTGGTGTAGAAAGGAGAGGTTTGGGTTCCTGGAGAACTGGGCCAACTTCTCTGTCAGCTACATGCTTTTCCGTACGGATGGGCTGGACCTCAGTAGGGAAGGTACAGCTGGTTTGGAGGAAGAGATGGCTAGAAGGTTAGAGGAGTGTTTAAACTGGACTAGGGCGGGGGGGAGGGGGTGTTACTACCTTATAGAACGGTAAGATAGTGACTGGGTCTCATAGGCACTCTGTCAGTGTATTATACTGACAGGCAATGCATTACAATATCCAATGTATTTGTAGTGCATTGAAGAGGGGATCAGACCCGCACAGTGGGACAAAAATAAAAAGTAAAAAAAAGTGTTTTTTTTAAAAATAAATAAATAAATAAGTTTCAAGCAAAAAAAAAGTGCCCATACCCCTTATCAAGCCATATACAATAAAGAACAAATACACATATTAGGTATCGCCGCATCTGTAATGACTGGCTCTATAAAAATATCACATGATCTAATCCATAAGATGAACACAGTAAAAAATGAATAAAAACATGAACAAAATTTGTAGTTACATTGCCTTTCAAAAACTGCATTAGTGAGCAATCAAAAAGTATCATGTACCTAAAAATGATACCACTGAAAACATCATCTCATCTCTCAAAAAAATAAGCCTCTACACAAGATGAAAATGGCAACACAAAAACAGCATTTGTTTTCAAAAAAGCTTTTAGTAGACATACGGGGGCGGAGCCTGCGCCGGAACGAGATGGTAGTGTGAAGCTCTGCTCTGCAACTAACATCACCCTTATTCTCAAGCCTGTCGGACGCAAAATGGTCAAAATAGGTGGATCTAAGTCCTCTGACCGGAAAAAATACTGTACAAGCGGGAGAGATTGGGAAATTTATTAAAAAAGCTGCCTCAGCTTACATTGCCCGCAACTCCAAGATGCCGCCCGGAACTCTGCACACAACAAGCATGAAGCAGCAAGCGTCAGAAGGAGGTGAGCACGGGAGAGAAGAATCCCCAGGCCCCGATAGTCTCCCGATCTCTAGGACTTTCCTAAAAGAGGCTTTAGCTGAGGCACTGGGTCCTCTTAGCATGGATATATCCACGATTAAGGAAGATGTCCGCCACATAGGGAGAAGGGTAGAAGCGCTGGAGGAAGCTCAAGCGGCGGCCATATCGCACCAAACAGCAATATCCTCAAGCATTTCTCTATGCCAATCTCACCTCAATGCCCTCTATACAGCGTTAGAAGATCAAGAAAATTGCGGCAGACGCAATAATCTTAGATTTAGGGGCATTCCGGAATCAGTAGCCCCATCGGACATTCCAGAAACTATAGTGCAGATCTGCCTATCTCTTCTTGGTCCTGACACAACTCACAAAGTCCTAATAGAGAGAGCTCATAGGGCACTTCGCCCCAAACCACAACCAGGTGAGCCATCGAGAGATATTACTACCCTGTAAAAGAAGCAATACTCACCTGTGCTAGAAACACCCCTACCTTAATGTGGGAAGAATACAATATTGCTATATACCAAGACCTTGCTCAATCCACATTGAAGAAACGCAGATCTTTGAAACTGCTCACAGATTGGTTACGCAAACACAAAATCCTATATAGATGGAATTTTCCTTTTGGCCTATCTTTCATACATGAAGGCCGCCTCCTCACAGTATCCGCCATCACCAATCTACACAAGATATATAATCATCTCAACATAGAGCCACTACCAATTGCTAACTGGGAGATTAATCAAGATCTTGCAAAGTTGCCAGACCTTCCCACGATTACCCCTTGGGAAACTCCAAGACCTCCTAAACAACAAAGGAGCAAGAGAGCAAATCTAATTTCGACCCCAAGGAGACTTTCACTGGAAGATAAATAAAGATATCACAAGGTGTTCTTGGTCTTAGCAAAATCTTAGTCTGCTATCTTTAGGTGGTTCATTTTGAATGAATACCTTGCATCTCATCCTCCTCTCTAATATAGGGGTCCTATTCTATGTAGCGACTCTGTATACCCTTTCTTCTCTTCTTTTCTTACTTTCTCTCCCTACTCACTATCTTTTCCCGTTCATTACTTTTCTTTTCTCCTTCTTCTTCATGCTTTTCTTTTAGGATATATAGCTGAAGCTAAAAATTATGTCCTATATCTTCTTTAGAGTGCTATATGACGGTATTTACCTACTTCCCCCTCTGGATAAACTTCCTACTACAATTTTCTTATCTACCTCAGATTGGATGTTACAATACCTCCTTTATTGTTCTTATGTTAAGTTTACTTACTATGTTTACTGTTATGTTAAATACCACAGGCACTTCTTCACCTTCTGGCCTTCTGGATGTGAGAGAGCCTGCCATTATTGGATCATGGTTGGTTCACTCAAGAGGGTTATATATGTATAGACCTTACTAATGTATAGCTTCATGGGTAATTTCCTTCTAACCTTCAATTTAAAACATGGCTGACATATGTGTAGCCTCATATAATGTCAAAGGTTTTCATTCTCCCTCCAAAAGGTGTCAGATTTTCTCCTATCTTAAATCGGAAAAGTGTGACATTCTGATGCTCTAAGAGACACACTTTAAGCTTAATAAATATCCCAATCTATCACACTCTCACTTTCCACAGTGGTTTCATTGTGGATCTGAATCCTCAGCTTCCAAAGGAGTGAGTATTGGATTCCGGAAAAACCTCCCTTTTACTTATGCCTCTCACATCCAGGACGCCAAAGGTAGATACATTTTACTGAAAGGGACAATTGCCAAACAAATGTATACTTTTGTGAATGTTTTGCTCCAAATGTTAACCAGATTTCCTGGCTAGATGGAATTCTCTCCTTGATGGAATCCTTTAAGGAAGGTGTGGTGGTGTCTGGAGGTGACCTTAATCTAATTATGGAACCCCTTTTGGATTCCTCCTCTCAGAAATCAGCAATTTCTGTTAAAGCTCGTAGACACCTAAAAAGAGCTTTACAAAACCTTGCATTGTTTGATGCTTGAAGGTTATTAAATCCCTCCACCCGCGACTACTCCTTCTATTCTACAATACATGGCTCTTATCAGAGGCTTGATTTTTTATTCATCTCTAAAGAACACTTACAATTCTGTACTCGTGCTCATATTGGTATTATACTCTTGTCTGAACATTCTCCTGTGTTCCTCACTATTACAGCTCCGTCTTTAGAACCTAAAGCATTCAGATTCCCCAGGAGAACATCAGCAACGGTACCAAAAGGTATTGGAGGAATTTTTCGCTCTCAATTCTCTCCCAGAGACCTCACCTCATATCCTATGGGATACTCATAAAGCCTACATGAGAGGTCAGTTTATTACTATGGGTGCTAGACTTAAAAAAGAGAAAAAGGCATTTATGGAAACACTTGTAGCTCAGATCCAACGCCTAGAGATGCTCAATAAACAATCTTTATTATAAACACATCTTAAAGAATTATCTGAATTACGTGCTAAGGTTAAAAATCTGCAAATGCGAACTCAGCTAAATACTATCTATACTCACAATTTAAATACTATGCTCAAGGGGACAAGGCATCTATATTCATGATACAGCATATAAAACAGAGGAAATCTCGGTATTTTATACACAAAGTGAAAGTATCTAATGGAAAGGAGGTCTTCAATACCTCAGCCATAGCACAGCAATTCCATAATTACTACCATTCGCTGTACAATTAGCGAGACACTGAGCTAAAAGATAAGACTCCACCCCCTCACCGGAGACCATAACTTCTTTTTTAAATTCTTTATCATTACCCACGCTATCAGAGTCTCAAGCAAAACTAGTAGGTGACCCTTTTACTTTAGAAGAATTAATATCTGCTAATAAACAACTCCCCAATGGGAAATGCCCAGGTCCAGACGGCTTTTCGGCATTATACTACCACACATTTGACCCAATTTTAGCTCCACATCTGCTTTCTGTTTGTAATGGCTCCCTGTCTGGTGTCCCCTTATCAACTGATATGACTAAAGACCATATTTCATTGATCCCCAAAGAGGGCAAAGATGGTGCCCTGTGTGCCAATTATAGACCAATCTCATTGTTAAATTTAGACTTGAAACTGATGGCCAAAATTCTGGCCTTACATTTGTCAAATTTCCTCCCCAAACTGGTTCATAGGGAACAAGTGGGCTTTTTACACGGCATAGAGGGAAAAGACAATACGACTAGAGTCCTTAACGTCATTTATCACTCTAAAAAGCATAAATATCCTTTGGTCCTTCTCGGCACAGATGTCGAGAAGGCTTTTGATAGAGTAAATTGGGTCTTTATAAAGCAAACTCTGATTGCTTTTGGACTCCCTAGATCCTTCATTAACGCGGTCTTTTCCTTATACTCAAATGTGTCTGCCTCCATCATTATAAATTACACTTTATCTCCTGCCTTTGATATCCAAAATGGCACCAGACAGGGATGCCCATTATCCCCATTACTTTTTATTTTAGTTATGGAATCCCTATTACAAGCAATCAGACGACAACGAAATTAAAGGAGTCCTAATTGGCAATCAGGAACATAAAGTAGCTGCCTTCGCAGATGACTTGTTGGTCATGACCACCAATCCGGTACACCCCCTGCCCTGTATAAACCAGATATTAGATCAGTTTAGCTCATTTTCCAACTTCAAAATAAACATGAACAAATCCCACATATTGAGCATAGACCTTCCACACAAGATCCAAAAAGATTTGAAAGCTTCCTCCTCTTTCAATTGGGACACGCCATACATTACTTATCTTGGAGTTAAAATAGGGCCCAACCTTTCCTCTTTGTTTGCTCTCAACTATGAGCCCTTATTACAACCAATAGTATCCCAACTCAACGCAATCATCTATGCTTCCCTAGTTTGGCAGAAAAAATATAGTTTCTGCTCTTATTTTGCCCAGAATAACATATCTTCAACAAGTTCCTCCTATCCCAATACCAAAAACATTCTTTCAGTCACTTAGGTTGGGCTGGGAAAAAACAAGATTGTCATATTCTACTCTCAGCAAGCCTAAACCCTTTGGTGGGATTAATCTACCTGATCCTGAACTATATGGCAAATCCGTTCTCCTCTCAAGAATAGGTGGGATTAATCTACCTGATCCTGAACTATATGGCAAATCTGTTCTCCTCTCAAGAATAATACACTGGCTAGCTCAATATCATGATCGTTCTTGGGTGGCCATGGAACAATCTTACTATGGAACACCCTTTTCAGGTCTCCTGGTGGGTGCTGAATTACCTCAATGTAGAGATAAACCCATTAATCAGATCCACACTTACGGCATGGAGCTGGTTCCAATCTTCTCAAAATGCCATTCCTCTACCCTTTCCCTTAATACAAATCAAAGATATATTAGCCCACACACCGAAAGCTCTGTTTGAAAGTCTACCTACATGTCTCAAAAACTCCGAAACACCAGTCCTGGCTTTGTTTAATGATGAGGGTGCAATTTTAGAGGGAAAAGAACTAGGTCAAATCCTTCCTGGTAATTACTTTTCTCCATCTTTATTCTCATTCTTACGATCCTTTATAAACAAGCATGTGCCCAAACACAGTGGCGTACTGCCAATATAGGCAGACCGCGCAGCTGCTATGGGGCCCGCAGCACAGGGGGGCCCGTAGAGCAAGGAAGGCCCCGCCCCCTACATTCTCTGCACAACAAGCAGCCAGGTTATTCACAAGGAACTTGGGGCATTGAGGTACCCTGCAGCTTGCCCACTTGTGTTCCCTTCCTATGCCCAGCACCCCCCTCATGCACCCCCCTCCCCTTAGTGGGGTTCACTCACTCCTGCAGTCCAGGACTAGATGTGGTTGTGGGCTAAAGGACCTTTCTGAGTCATCTGACCATGTGACCAATGGGGGAGGAGCCTGAGGAGCAGAGAGCTGTATTGCTGTATGCAGAGGAGCCATGCTGGAGTTTGGTGAGGCCTAGCTGTGTGTCCCTGTCCCTGTATGTCTGTCTGTCCCTGTGTGTGTGTGTGTGTGTGTCCTGTGTGCGTCTGTCCCACTATGTGCGTCTGTACACCCTCCGTGTATCTGTCCCCTTGCGCGCGTCTGTCCCCTTGCGCGCGTCTGCCCCCCTGTGCGCGTCTGCCCCCCTGTGCGCGTCTGTCCACCTGTGCGCGTCTGTCCCCCTGTGTGTGTCCCTGCCCCTATGTGTCCCTGTCCCCCCGCGTGTGTGTGTGTGTCCCCTTTGTTTGTGTCCCTGTGTGTGTGTGTCTGTCACCATCACCATGCCCACAGTGTTCCTATGTCTTGACGCAGCTGCATCAGGACGTTCTGTGGGGGCAAGAAGAAGAAGACGGAAGAGGAGACAGCGCCGCCAGCATGGAGTCCGTGGGAGAGGCACAGGGAGGCACACTAAGGACGCAGGTAAAACTACCACATGATCTACACTAGTGTTATCTGTGGTTTTACATAGGACTGCAGGTAACACTACCACATTATCTACACTAGTGTTATCTGTGGTTTTGCATAGGACTGCAGTTAACACTAGTGCATTATCAGCACTAGTGTTATCTGTGGTTGTACATAAGACTGCAGGTAACACTATCAAATTATCAGCACTATTGTTATCTGTGGTTTTACATAGGACTGCAGTTAACACTAGTACATTATCAGCACTAGTGTTATCTGTGGTGTTACACAGGACTGCAGGGGACATCTACTACATTATCTCTACTCAGAGAGTGATCACCGTGTTATCTGTGATGTTACATAGGACTACAGGTGACATCCACTACATTATCTGTACTCAGAGAGTTATCACTGTGTTACCTGTGGTATTACATAGAACTGCAGGTGATAACATTATCTGTACTTGTACTGCCCCAGATCTGGCAGGAGAGTCTTGGAGGCTACTTGGTTTTCATACTAATTATTAATGGGAGGGGGCGCCATTTAAATTTTTGCCTCAGGAAGCAGAAGAGCTAGAAACGTCCCTGTCCGGTCCTATGTTCAATCCCTCCCCTTCCCCCACCCACATATCTGCATGTGGTGCCCAGGCATTTTGGGGCGCATAATAGAGGTTAGATAAACCCTTTAACCCTTGGGCCTCTTTCACACGAGCGTCACGGATTAGGTCCGGATGCGTTCAGAGTGCGTTCAGGAAAACTCGCACTATTTTGCAAGCAAGTTCAGTCAGTTTTGTCTACGATTGCGTTCAGTTGTTCAGTTTTTTCCACACGGATGCGATGCGTTTTGATGCGTTTTTCACGCGCATGATAAAAAACTGAAGGTTTACAAACAACATCTCTTAGCAACCATCAGTGAAAAACGCATTGCACCCGCACTTGCTTCAGGATGCAATGCATTTTTCACTGAAGCCCCGTTCACTTCTATGGAGCCAGGCCTGCATGAAAAATGCAGAATATAGAACATGCTGCGTTTTTCATGCAACGCAGAACTGATGCGTGAAAAAAAACGCTCATGTACACAGACCCATAGAAATGAATGGGTCAGGATTCAGTGCGGGTGCAATGCGTTCGCATCACGCATTGCACCCGCGCGGAAATCTCGCCCGTGTCAAAGGGGCCTTAGGATACCAAAACTGAAAACTGGTACCCCAAAATGGTACCAATGAAAATATTAACTCATCCCACAAAAAATGAGCCCCCACACAAGACAATCAGCAGAAAAGTTAAAAAAAATGGCTCTCAGAAAATGGCGACACAGAAACAGGATTTTTTTCAACAAATGCTGTGTGTAAAAGTGGCAAAACATAAAAAAAAAATATGTATAAAATAGGAATCCTTGTAATTGTACTTTTCTTTATCTTGTTTCCCAAAAAGCTAAATAAAAAGCAATCAAAAAGTTGTATGCACCCCAAAATAGAATGATAAAGCTCAATTGAGAGAAAAATAAAATGTAGGTTTGTCAGAAAATGGCTGTACTGGTCTCCAGAGGCTGATCAATAGCAACATGGTGCCTATAAACCATTCCACCCAAATCTGCCCTCCAAAAACCATATGAGCTCCTTCTCTTCTGATCCTTGGTGAGTGCCCAAACAGCAATTTATGACTACATATGGGGTGCTGCCTTGTTCAGAAGAAAATGCTTAAAAAAATTTGGGGTGCTTTTCACCTTTTACCCCTTGGGAAAATAAAGAATGGGGGGCTAATGTAACATATTATTGGAAGAAATAGAGATTTTCATTTTCAAACCCAAGTGTTTCTAAATTTTATGAAAAGCCCGTGAAGTCAAAGTGGTCAATACACCCATCATTAAATTCCTTGAGGGGAGCAGTTTAAAAAATGGTGTCACTTTTTGGGAGTTTCTACTGCAGGGGTACTTTAGTGTGCCTTCAAATATGACATTGTGCCCAAAAAGCATTCCAGCAAAATCTGCCCTCCAAAAACCATATGGCGCTCCTTTCCTTCTGAGCCCAGCTTTTTTTTTTTTTTTTTTTTTTTAATTTTGCCTCCATTTTCCTTTAATTCTTGTGAAACATATAAAGGGTTAACAAAGCTTTTAAAATCAGTTTTGTATAAATTGAGGGATGAGCAAACCCAGACTGGAATGCTTGGGTTCATTAGGAAGCCTTTGCATCCATCTTACTGTAATTGGAGAGTTAATTAGTCTGTTAATTGTGTCGTTGACATAAAGCCATTTTTGGGGGCTTCCTAACACCAACTTTGCATCTGTCATACCGTAATAGGAGAGTTAATCAATCTGTTAACTGGTGACGTAAAGCCATTTTTTTGTGTTCCAAAGTCTACCATTGCATCCGTCTTAGGGCTCATTCACACGAACATATATCCTTTCCGTGTCTGTTCCTTTTTTTGCGGACCGTATGCGGAATCATTCATTTCAATGGGTCCGCAAAAAAGCGGAAAGGTACTCCGTATGCATTCTGTTTCCGTATGTCCATATTTCTGTTCCGCAAAAAAATAGAACATGTCCTATTATTGTCAGCATTACGGACAAGGATAAGACTTTTCTATTAGGGGCCAGCTGTTCCGTTCCGCAAAACACGGAATGCACACAGATGTCATTGTTATTTTCTGCGGATCCGTTTTTGCGTTTTCATATGGTCGTGTGCATGAGGCCTAACTGTAATAGGAGAGTTAACAAATCTGATAATTGTTTCGGTTACATAAAGCCATATTTTTGGGTTCCAAAGTCCACCGTTGCATCTGTCTTACTGTAATAGGAGAGTTAATGATTTAATTTTGTTGGTGAAATAAAGCCATTTTTTGGGGTTCCAAAGTCCACCGTTACATACAGACAATACACCTCTCATCGAGGACAGCTTGTCGTTGCCCCTGGACAGCCTGGCACACATGAGCGACTACATGCTGCAGTGTCTACACTCTGAGTTGCCCTCATTGTTACCAGTCCTGATTACTGGGTGGCCACCCTGCTGGATCCCCGCAACAAGGATCCCCGTCCTTACTTCCATAACTCGAGCATGATCAGAAGATGTGAAAGTTCAAATGCACGCTATAGACGCACTATGGATGGTGTTCCCACCTGACAGCGGGTGCTCAGTGGAAGCATGAAGCAGAATAGGAAGAAGTCGCCAATGCAGCTGGGGCACCACCAACACCTCAGAAGGGAGGGTTGGCCATAATGTGGAAAAGCTTTGTCAGCAAGCCACTATCAGATACGGACCGTCTTAACAGGAGGCAGCGTTTTAGCAACATGGTGGAAGAGTACATGTGCACACGTCTGCATGTACTGACTGCGGGTCTGCTCCATTTAACTTCCGGGTCTCCAAATTGGACACATGGCCTGAGCTGCCTCCTCTGCCTCTTCCACATCCTCTTCCTCCTCCACTCGGACCTCCACCTCCTTGCTCAAGATTATTATTTCTTATATATTATGCATTTTATGTTACTTTAAGTCATTTCCCTATCCAATTTTTTTGCAGGGAAATTGTACTGCTCTTACCCCCGGTTTGGTTCCATTTGCAGCCCTCTAGCCCTTTCTATGACTTTTTACAGTCATTTTTCAGCCCCAAAGTTCAGGTCCCCATTGACTTTAATGGGGTTTGGGTTCAAGTTTGGGTCAAGTTAGGGATCCGAAACAAATTTTGGAACAAACTTCGGCTGAACCCATCGAACCCGAACATCCACAGGTCCACTCATCCCTAGAGGGGTGTAGCTTCTAAAATGAGGTAATTTATGGGTGGTTTGTACTATGTCAGACCCTCAAGTGATTTCAAAACTGAATTGGTCCTTGAAAAAAAGTGGATTTTGGAAATGTTCTTAAAAATTTGAGAAATTGCTTCTAAAATTCTTAGCCTTCTAACATCCTAAAAAATAAAATGACATTGACGATATGATGCAAACATACAGTAGACATATGGTGAATGTTAATTAATAAGTATATTATAAGATAACTGTCTTGAAAGCAGAGAAATTCAAATTTAGAAAACAGAAATTTAAAAAAAAATGTTTGTAAATTTTGGAATTTTTCTAAAATTAAAAGGTAAAACATATTGACCAAAATTTACCTTTACCATAAAGTACAATGTATCACAAAGAAACACCCTCTGAATTGCTTGGATAAGTAAAAGCATTCCAAATATATTACCACATAGATAGACAAGTCAGATTTACAAAAATAGGCTCTTTCAGGAAGGTGAAAATGACTGTGTCTTGAAGAGAATAAGGACTCTATAATGATTGGGTCTGTTCCACAGATTTGGCAAATGTGGTTCCAGTATTCAAAAAGGGGTCAAAAGCAGAGCCCAGAAACTATAGGCTGGCAAGTCTAACACCTGTTGTGGGTAAACTGGTTTTCTAAGAGATGTTATCCTGGAGTATCTCAATGAAAATAATTGTATAATGCTGTATCAGTACTGGTTTATGAGGGATCAGTTTTTATGAGTAGGTAAGTTCTAGGTTGGACCGGTGTGGACTGATATATCTTTACATCAAAGCATTTGATACAGTGCCACATACAGTAAAATATTAGTACATAAAATGATAATGCTTGAACTGGGAGAAAATGTGTGTATGTGGATAAGTAAGTGGCTCAATGATAGAAAACAGAGTGGTTATTAATGGCACACACTCAGATTGGGTCACCTTCACTAGTTGAGTACCTCAGGAGTCAGTATTGGGCATTATTCTCTTCAATACATTAAAGGGGTTTTCCAGTATCCTCAGGATAAGTCATCAATATCAGATCGACGGGGGTCTGACACCCTGCAAACCCTGCCTATCAGCTGGTTGAAGAGAAGGTCGGTTGCCATGCCAGCGCAGCCTTCCCTTCATTGTTTACCTGTTCGCTGTCGACATTGCATCGGTGGGCAGATGTAATTACAAGCAGTCCCATTCACTTCAGTGGGATAGATTATTCCTATACACTTGAATAGGAACGAGCCATTCCATAGAAATAAATGCTCTACAGGTGGGCCAATGCTCATGGGGCCATCTGAACCCTCCTCACAACTGCAAGTAAGTAATGATCTAGTCAAGTAACAACTAGTCAAGTAACTAATGATCTGTCACTCCCAGAGTTAATCAATGTTGATGGTGTCAGTTACTATGTTATGTACCGGGTCGTGGACCACAAGTACTCTCCTGATTCCTGAATACAACCTTATTGCCATCTTGAAGCAATTAGAGTAGAAAGACAGAATGTGTCAGCTGCCGCTGGCCTCCACAAAGGGGCTGCTTTTGAGGAGGTACTTTGTCCTGCTGAATTATTTTGTGCTGCACTGTGGTCTTTGATGATGCTGGGTCAGTTTATAGTGTTTTGCATTGAGGTATTTGTCTCTGCTAGGGAGGTTTTTTGTGCTGCAATATGATATTGCTGGCCCTACCTACTTGTGTTAGCAATTTGGACCTACCTATAAGATGGGGCCACTTTTAGTTTTGTTTTTTTCCAGGGCCGCTTTAAAGAGGTTCTCCAGGAATTAAGAAAATAAAATTATTGAAAACACTTAAATATTACTTTATTATAAATATATTCCCAAATACCTTTCATTAGTCATGCTGGCCATCCTATTAATACACACAAAAGCGGTCCTAATCACACTGAGGTAAAGAGCTGCCTCATCCTACTCTCTGTTCTGCCTATCAGGGATTATGATCCTGGATACAGATGATAAGAACTTTAGCTGAATCTCTGTAGGAATGGAGTTCATTAGGAGACATGAAGTACAGAGAGTAGGATGGGGATGTAGTTAATGAGCAACAGCACTTGTATGCAGTCGGCTTCATTATCACAGCCCCACCTTACCAGAGTCCTGTCCATCCTCTCTGTACTTCATGTCTCCTCATGAACTCCATTCCTACAGAGATTCAGCTAAAGTTTTTATCAGCTGTATTCAGGATCATAATCCCTGACAGGCGGAGCAGAGAGGAGGATGAGACAGCTCTTTACCTCAATGTTGTGTAGTAACTTGTCCTGTGATTAGGACAGGTTCTGTGTGTACTAATAGGACGGCAGCCATTTTATTTCTCCTACTGATTGCTCCCTAGACAAAATGAGCCATTATAACTAAGAAAAGCTATTTGGGGATATATTTATGATAAAGTAATATTTAAGTATGTTCATTTTCTTAAAGGGTTATTCTCATTTTAGACAATGGGGGCATATCGCTAGGATATGCCCCCATTGTCTTATAGGTGCGGGTCCCACCGCTGGGACCTGCACCTATATCCAGAATGGAGCCCCCAAACTGAACGAGGGCGCACTGCGCATGCGCAGCCGCCCTCCATTCATTTCTATGGGGCCGCCGAAAATAGCCGAGCGCTGGCTCAGCTACTTCCTTCGGCTCCATACAAATGAATGGGAGCGGTGGCCACGCTTGCGCGCTGCGCTCCCATTCATTTCTATGAGCGCAGCGGGGAAACCCGGGGTCCTCCAGGCGCAGCGCTCCCCGCTCCGTTCTGGACCGCTGCGGGACCCAGCACCTATAAGACAATGGGGGTATATCCTAGCGATATGCCCCCATTGTCTAAGATGAGAATACCCCTTTAATTCCTGGAGAACCCCTTTAAGTTCCTAGTCCACCCCTAATAAGAGCCCTGTGGCCTTATGCACAGAGTCAGTGTTCGACAGTGATTTCTATCTATTATTGTGAGCCAAAACCAGGTGCGGCTCTAAACACAGAACAGGTGGAGATGCTTCTATTATACCTTATGTCTGTGGAGGCTCCAAACCTGGTTTTGGCTCTTAATCACTGATGGAATTCACTGAACAAACATTGACGTGTGACTTTACTATCTAAAAAAAATATTTGATTGGTACAAATATCCT
The DNA here is from genome assembly GCA_900303285.1 of Rhinella marina. NCBI lineage: Eukaryota > Metazoa > Chordata > Amphibia > Anura > Bufonidae > Rhinella > Rhinella marina. The sequence continues at coordinate 64,902 of ONZH01020855.1, read as the reverse complement.
GCCCTGTTTTTTTGTTTTTTTTTAATCAAAAAATCTAAGTTCCCTATCAGTATATCTTTTGAGTGTGTAAGGAAACCAGAGTACCTGGAAGGAACCCACAGAAAATGGGACTTTCTTATTAATAAAATCCATATAGCATTAATATTAATTTATTTTTACCTCGCCAATTAACCAACTTATGAACCGATTTATTATTTTGCACAAAGTAAGTCCTAACGATTAAATAGCCCTAACTATATTGTGGAGCTGATTATGTCTCAGAAAAAGATCCCCACTGTAACCAAATTCATACTGGAAGAACACCCTTTTTAAAGGGGGACTTCAGCTTCTGTACATAGCCTAATGCCATGTCTCTTTATTGAATTTATTTCTGAATCTTTTATTAACCTTGATCTTGGCCTTATTTCCAAATTATGCTTTTGTCTTGCCCCCAAGTTTGTTGCCTGGTAACTTTGTTTCCACCTATGACACTAGTCTACATCTCAACCATCTTCTGGCTATGACTCCAGATCATCCTCTGGCTTGCTACATCTTGACCACTATTCTTTTGATGACCACTCTCTATGTTCCTGACTTTGCTACAAGTTCTTCACCAGTGTATCCGATGCCTAATTGTGACTATTTTGGGTACAGTGACCTGGGAATCTGACCATGAACCTCCTTTAGGGATTTAAAGGGGCTGTTCACCCATGGGTGCCTTTTGGGCAGACTCCCCAATGTGGCCAGACATGTGGTGGGAATCATGTCTACCTGATACCTGCCACTAGGTCCCAGCTCCTTCACTCACCCCCCCCCCCCCCGCCACTGCAACTTCCTGTTCTCCCCACATAAGCATCCAGTTTCACACAGGTCACATGGCCACTGCAGCCAATGACTTGTTGTAGCAGTGACATGTGCCCTATGTGTCATGTGACTCAGTGACAGCCCCTACTCCAGCCCCTAGCTGGGGCTGATTTGAGTTTCTGGTGTATAGAAGGCCACAGAGGCACCTAATTTGTTTGTAGGTGCCTCTTAATAAATTAGGTTATAACAAAGTATCAATTGAAAAAAGGGAGAAAAAAAAGAAATGGGATGCCTGAGGAAGAAGATGGTTCTTCTTCAATATGCATCGCATATTTTTACTAATAAATTGTTTCATCTTTCCTTGTGGCTACATCTCATTACCTGTTTTTATTCCATCTCCCACATCCCTTTTCTTTGTACCCATTTTATTCAGTTGACACATCCCTACAACCAATGCAGGATCTCCAGAGGAAACCCCGAATCAGTAGGGAGCAGGAGCCCATCTTTGGATTGACTTGGATGCATGTTTAGTGCTGGGTCTGTGTGCAACCACCTTTGGTAAGCACAACTCATCTTGAATGCGTTGTCTCAACGTTTTGGGGATAGTGTCCCTTGCATGTTCCATTTTTGTCTGCCTTAATAAATTAGGGGCTTCTCACTCCAGCACACAGAAGATCAGGATCATGAGTAATGCCACACTTAAAGGGGTTATCGAAGACTACATAACCCCCCCTTCATTTGCTTCATAACCCCCCCTTACCTCAGTCCCCACTCCCTGCACCGCTCCTTGTCCCCATACTGCTGCTGCGGCTTCTCCCTGTGCAGGGATGAAAACATCCGGTGTCTGGGGGAGCAGCCAATGGAAGGCTGGGACGGGGACGAGCCTCCCTAGGTTTACCAGTTCCCGTCTGCAATTGGCTGCTCCCGCCAAACAAAACCCGTCACCGGATGTTTTCATCCGTGCACGGGGAGAAGCAGCAGCGGCAGTGCGTGGACAAGTTGCGGCACAGGGACCGAGATAAGTATAATCACCGTGAGGGGCCCGGCACAGGAAGGGGGGTTATGTAGTCTTGGATAACCCCTTTAGTAAATCTCCCTCTAAATGTTGCCAAGATTCATAGAGAAAGCTTGTATCTTATCAGCTGTAACTCATGCTTTTTCTTGGTGGGGAATTCCACAAGCCTTGCACTAATTATTACTCATATTACCCGAAGACTAACTGGCTTTACTTTACTGTCATTATTGGCTCTAGATATACTTAATAGGTGTTTAACAAATAAAGGATTAACAAGATTATATTGCAGGTCATCAATTGAATGCACACACCTTAAATAAATAGGCTTTACAGACTTAATTCTTATGATCAATAACTAGAATGATATTGGCAGCAAATCACGGCAAACTGTAAGCTGTGTAACTATGTCATTTAATTTCATTAACGCTATAAAGGTGGCTTTGCATGGTGCAGCCTGGCTGCAGGACTTGCATGCAGATTAACACTATTTGCTGGGCTGCATCTCTACATGCCATTTGACACAATAGCACATACAGGCACAGATGGGCAACTACAGGTGCAGCCTGGCAATTATGCAGATCCTGCCGTCAGGATGCAACATGAACGGGCATCTAAAGACCTGCTGAGAGTCATTTCATATTAGGCTGAGTTCACATCACCATTTAGCTTTCTGTTCATCTGATCCATCTTCTGATCCACATTTTGAGCATCAGTTATTCTCAGCATCAGTTTCCACTTAAAATAACTGATCTGCATTTTTATGAGTATCACTTATGATCAGTTTGCGTCAGTTCCATCAGAGATTAGTTAGTTTTGAACAGAGAAAAGTTACTTTTTTCCACTTAAAATAACTTATCTTTGACGGAAGTGACACAAACTGATGCAAACTGATCATAACTGATGCTCAAAATAACGGATTCATTTTTTCCCCTGTTTTTCTGACAGATCATAAGAACGGAAAGCTAAACGGTAATGTGAAGCCTTAACAGGCTTTTTTTACTTTGAACTATGAACCAGGTTATAGAAAATCTGACATCATGAAAATGCAGTGCAACCTGCAAGCATATAGAGCAGGAGACTTGAGGAGAATGATATATAGTTTTAAGGACATTTGAACATATTTATTAATTAGGTGTGTGAAAAAAGAATGGTCCTTTTACAATTCACAGTCAAGTTGGCAACGCTGGTATATGCACACAAAGAAGATGAGATGAGGATACACCACTTACAGATTAATCACCAGGGGCGGACATATGCCTGTGCATTCGGCTCGGTTCGGCTGCACAGGGGCCCAGTGCGGCAGGGGGGCCCGTGGGAGGTTCGGCGGCAGTAGGAGATGAGCGGTTCCATTGTGGAAGCACTCATCTCCGTATGCATCTGTATCGCCATCCTCAGGACAGCGATACAGATGATTGCTGGGGCAGGGCTTGGGAGAGGCGTTTACCTTACCTGCTCCTCTGATAGGCTGCAAGCCTAGTGCCTGCAGCCTATCAGAGGCCGGCTCAGTCGGCGCAATGACGTCATAGCGCAGGCTGAGCCGAACAGCGCGGGACACAGGCCGGAAGAGGCCTGCATCGCATCGCTGACAGGCTCATGGAGGTAAGTATAACTGTTTATTGTTTTTTAGTAACAGTACACTGTTGCCCATTATGGAGGCAGATACCAGGGGGCATTATACTGGCACAGATGGGGGGAAGGCACACTATGGAGGCATCTATTAGGGAGCATTTTAATAGCACACATGGAGGAAAGGAGCGCTATGGAGGAATCTACAAAGGGGCATTATATACTGGCACACATGGGGGAGAGGAGCACTATGGGGGCATCTACAAGGGGGCATTATGTACTGGCACACATGGGGGGAGACTAGCACTATGAGGGCATCTACTGGGGGCCCTATATATTGGCATTATATACTGTCACATGGGGGGCACTATGGAGAAGTAGGGGAGAGGAGCACTATGGGGGCGTCTACTAGAGGGCATTATATAGGGGCATTTTATACTGGCACAAACTATATGTGCAATCAATGTGGAGTGCTGATTAGTACTATAGGGGCATTTTATACTTGCACACATTATGGGGGCACTGTGGGGGAGGGGGGAGAGGAGCATTATAGGGGCATTTTATACTGGCACATTATGTCAGGCACCATGGAACAGGGAGGAGCACTATGGGGGCATCTACTGGGGGCCCTATATAGGAGTATTCTTTACTGGTGCAAATTATGGGGCACTATGGGGACCTTAACTGGGGGCACTAAGAGGATTTTGTGGGCACACAATAGGGGCATTGGCACATTGTGAGGGCATTATAGGGACATTGTCTCCATTGGGGGGACTAGGAGAAGGTTTTTTTAACGGGCACACACAGGGTATTTGTTGTGTCATTATTTTGGGGGGACATTATGTTTACACTATTAGTGTAGGGGACACAGTTTCCTGGGTGCAGTTATCTTTTAGGGCACTCTGTGCCAATAATTATTGAAGGGGTCGTTATCTGTGTGGTACCAGTATTTTCAAGGAGACTGTTTCTGCAGTATAGTGTTGGGGAGCACAGCGTCTTGGTATTGGGGGTGGCAGGATGGGGCGTTCAGAAGGCGAGAGGATGATGGAAAAGTAGGAATCTAATATGTCTGTCTGTAAAACTCCGCAGAGAGAAGAGATGGCTGAAAGAAATCATCATGGCAGTCTGGTCTGAAAGGAGAAGATGAGGACAGAGAACATCTACATCTATGAAGACGTCACTGGATGTATGAGGTATGAGGCATTGTATTAGGCTACCTTCACATCTGCGTTAGTGATTCTGGCAGTCTGTTCTAGCAGAGAACAGCCTGCTGGAATTCCCTGGCTCCGGCACTGCTGGATACAGAATGCCCGCTGGTCCCATTAACTAAAATGGGGTCCAGCAGAGATCCGGCCACTTTCAGGCAAAAATGCTGAGTATCAGCGGGACACAAACTTCTGCATGCTGTGGTTTGTGACCAGCCAGATCATAGTGCTTCAGGTGTGAAAGTAGCCTCACCCTATGTTGTGTATTGCTGTATGTAATGTTAGGAGGGAATAGGTTAAGTTGAGTATTTGGCATGGGGGTGGGAGGGCCCAGGCACAATCTTTACACAGGGACCCTCTGCTGTCTGTGTTAATTACTTAAGGATGGCTTAAAACAAAAGCATGAATACATGGGGCTGTCAAAGAATACAGTAAGGTGTTGCACATCAATGAATATGTCAACAAGTTTGGAGATATCATCGGGTAAGGGGAGGAGAGGAAGATGGAACAGGAGGAAATGACTGAGAAAAATAAGCTTCATCTTAAACAAGAAAAACTACAATTTGTAAGTGTTGCTGATGTTACCTGAGGGTTTAAAGTGTCACTATACATAACATTTCAACGGTTTATGACCAGTATGACATCGACTGCTGAGACCCACAAATATTGCTAGAACAAGGAGAGAGAAACGCCCATGTTGCAGGAGACAAGCTCAATAGAAAATGTATGAGTCCATCTAAATTCTGTCTCCTGCAACGAGGAGAGTGTGAGTGCTTCTCTGTCAAAGTGCAGGTACATGTTAAAGAATATTAACTATAGTAAGCAAAGAAAAACACTATAAAATATCATGGTACTTATCATGTGCATTTAAACTATTCATTCTAACTTTGTAAGAACTGATCCTGGATATAGTCTTGCTTAGGCCGGGTTCACATCTGCATTGTGAACTCCAGCACTGTAATACGTTCACTGTATTCGGTGTACATGTCGCCTTTTAGACAGACAAAAAATGCTACATGCAACATTTTTTGTTCAGCTGGAAGTCGGCATATATGCCAAAAAGAAGCCAAATTACTGTCGGATGCAATTACAGTGAATGGGGATCTGGCGGTGTATGGTGGTATCCAGCTGTGCCAGATACGGTGAACTCCGGTAGTGTGTTCCTCTGCCAAAATAGACTATTCAAGTTTAGAACGTAGATGTGAACCCAGCCTTACTTGCTTTAGTGGTGTTTGCATAATGAATTGCCATGGAATAAGGAATTGCAAGTGCATGAGATAAGTGAGAAGAACATCCTGGACTTTCTTGTAATAAGCTACAGTTGGTCCATCAGGGCCTTGATGTTTTCCTTGTGGGCATGACAGAAGTCTGTCTTTTTCTCCTGAAGCTTTACAAGTTGGAGCCGTTTCTTTGTCTTATCTATTTTTTTTTTTTTATAAAAATGTCCCAAATGCCCTAAAAATAATTGTTATATACCTTATTCATTTATTTTGACGTTTTACTAAAGAAATTTGCACCTGAAGTCCTAATTTCAACCACACTTAAATTCACTCTTCTCTCACATCGCTGACTTGTCAGGGTGTACGGAGTACAGACATGCATTGTATCAACGTGGCCACAGTGAATGGTGTGCAGGCAGGAACACACATCACTGCTCCTGCCTGTGTCCCCTAAGGTTGGCTAAATTCTGGCACAGCCCATCCCCTGTAACAATGTGATTAGAGATGAGCGAGCATACTCGTCCGAGCTTGGTGCTCGTTCGAGTATTAGGGTACTCGTAAGTGCTCGCTGCTCGGACGAGTATCTCGCCATGCTCGAGGAAATGGCAACTTCCGCATTGTGCATTGTTGGCGCCTATAAACTCAGCCAATCACAAGCCAGGAGACTCTGCGGTACACCCAGCATCACGTGGGGCCCTTACATGTTGATAGCAGGGGTTGGTTGGCCTGATCAGGTGACCCTGGAATATACTAGTGACTGCCCGCGGTGCTCGGCTCAGATGCTGTCTGGATGTCGTTAGGGATAGAGCTGCTGCGTTTCAGGGAGAGTGTTAGGGCCTGCATTTAGTTCTCTGTTAGGCAGGAATCACCCACAAAGAACCCAACAGCCCTTCTAAGGGCTACAAGACATTTTTTTTTGTCTCCTGGCTTGGCTGGCACTAGTAGTGCAGCTATCGCCATATATAACCCCCCTTTTTTTTTAATGTTATATCTCAGTGATACAAATCCATTTCACACAGCTGCGTGGAACCATTCTGTGTGTCACAGTTCAGCTGTCCACTCACTCCAATCCGTATTTTCTGTCCAGGTGACACTTTCTGTACGTCACTTAATTAAACCAGACTGAACAAATTTGTGGGTTTCAGTACACCAGGCCCATTTATTTTTTATATAATACACTTATATACAGAAAATGTTGAACCCCAGGGCTAAGGGTCGAGGACGAGGGCGTTGGCATTCAATTACTGCAGGGGGCAGAGGCCGTGGTCCTGGGCAGGGTGAGACAGTACCTGCTGATGAGGGAGCAGGGGAACGCCTCAGAGATACACTCCCTAGCTTCATGTCTCAACTTACAGGGACACGTGGTAGAGGACTGTTGAAACCACAACAGTGTGAACAGCTGAGGTCGTGGATTGCGGACAATGCTTCAAGTAATTTGTCTACCAGTCAGTCTTCCACGCAGTCCACCCACGTTACCCAAGGGAGCACTCCTCTGGCTCCTCCACCTCAACCTCCTTCCCCCCAGTCTGTCCCCCTCCCAGGAAAATTTGGAATGCGATCCGGCATACTCTCAGGAACTGTTTTCTGGACCCTTCCCAGAGTCACAAACCACTTCTCAGGTTGCTGCTGACCTCGTTCCCGATGCCCAAGTTTTCCAACTGTCGCAGTCTGTGGGTGATGATGATGATGATAATGTTGAGTTAGTGGAAGAAGTTTGTAAAGAGGTGTCGGACGATGAGGCGACACGGTTGTCAGACAGTGGTGAAGTTGTTGTCAGGGCAGGAAGTCCGAGGGGGGAGCAGACTGAGGAATCGGAGGATGACGAGGTGACTGACCCAAGCTGGGTTGATAAGCCGAGTGAAGACAGTGCTTCTGAGGCGGAGGCGAGTGCTGCACCAGAACAGGTTGTAAGAGGCAATGGTGTGGCCAGAGGGAGAAGCAGGGCCAGAGCTGGTGCATCAGCAGCAACTGTTTCAGTGAAGCTCCCATGGCGAGGCCTAGATGTTCGCAAGTCTGGAGGTTCTTTAAAGAAAGTGAGTATGACCGACGGACTGTTGTGTGCAAACTGTGCCACACCAGGATCAGCAGGGGTGCCACCACTACTAGCCTAACCACCACCAGCATGCGCAGGCATATGAGAGCTAAACACCCCACTCAATGCAACCAAGGTCGTTCACCTCCTGCGGGTCACACCACTGCTCCTTCCCCTGTGTCACTCGCTGCCTCTGCTAGTCAACCCCCTGCCCAGGACCCCGGCACGAGCGCCTCCCGCCGGAAAACCACACCTTCGCCTCCACGATCCTCCACAGTGTCCACCAATGTGTTCCAGCGCAGCGTTCAGCTGTCTTTACAGCAGACGCTGGAGCGCAAGAGGAAATACAGTTCCACCCACCCACATGCCCAAGCCCTCAACGTCCACATCTCCAAATTGCTGAGCCTGGAGATGCTGACCTATAGGCTGGTAGAGACCGAGGCCTTTCGCAATCTCATGGCGGTGGCTGCCCCTCGGTATTCGGTCCCCAGCCGCCACTATTTTTCCCGATGTGCCGTCCCAGCCCTACACCAGCACGTGTCAGAGAACATCCTCCGTGCCCTGACCAACGCTGTTTCTGAGAAGGTCCCCCTAACCACGGACACGTGGACAAGTGCTGCCGGGCAGGGACACTATATCTCACTGACGGCACATTGGGTTAACTTGGTGGAGGCTGGGACCGAGACTGACCCTGGGGCCGCTCATGTACTGCCCACACCGAGGATTGCGGGGCCTACCTCGGTCACGGTCTCTCAGACGTACTATGCCTCCTCCTCCGACCCCTCCTCCTCCGAATTACCATCCGTGGGCACGGCGCCTTCAGTCGGTAGCTCTAGGCGCAGCAGCAGTGCCGTGGGTAAGCGCCAGCAGGCGGTGCTCAAACTGCTGAGCTTAGGTGACAAAAGGCACACCGCCCAAGAGCTGTTACAGGGCATCACGGCGCAGACCGATGTGTGGCTGGCACCGCTGAACCTCAAGCCAGGCATGGTTGTGTGTGACAACGGGCGTAACCTGGTGGCGGCTCTGCAACTCGGCAGACTGACACATGTGCCATGCCTGGCCCACGTGTTCAATCTAATAGTTCAGAGGTTCCTCAAGAAATACCCCAATCTGTCTGATTTGCTCACCAAGGTGAGCCGCATCTGTGCGCATTTCCGCAAGTCGACCGCAGATGCTGCCACTCTCAGGGCAGCGCAGCCTACAACTGCCCGCTCACCGACTGTTGTGCGACGTGCCCACGAGATGGAATTCCACATTAAACATGTTATCCAGAGTTTACCAGCAACGCAGAGCGATTGTAGACTGCCAGATGTCAACTTCCACCAGAACTGGTAGTCAGGTCTCTCAGATTCCTCAAGTCTACAATGAGGAGTGGACGTGGATGTCTGATATCTGCCAGGTGTTGAGCAACTTTGAGGAGTCAACACAGATGGTCAGCGGCGATGCCACCATTATCAGCCTCACCATCCCTCTGCTTTGCCTGTTGAAAAACTCACTGCTCAGCATGAAGTCGGATGCTTTGTGCTTGTCACAAGAGACGGTGGAGGAAGATACGTCGCTTGATAGCCAGAGCACCCTCCGGTCTGTTTCTCAGCGCGTATCGGAGGAGGGGGATGAGGATGAAGAGGAGGAGAATGTCGGCGAGACAGTAGAGGGTACCAGTGCTCAGTCCTTAACTCTTGAGCGTGTATGGGCTGAAGAGGAGGACGAGGAGGAAATGGAGAGTCAGGCCAGAGAGGAGAGGGAATTCTTACGTGTTGGGACTCTGGCGCACATGGCAGACTTCATGTTAGGCTGCCTATCCCGTGACCCTCGCGTTAGAAGCATTTTTTCAAACACCGATTACTGGGTGTTCACTCTCCTGGACCCACGGTACAAGCAGAACCTTTCCACTCTCATCCCTGCAGAGGAAAGGAGTATGAGAGTGAATAGATATCAACAGGCCCTGGTGCACAAGCTGAAACAATCCTTCCCATCTGACGCCGCTAGCGGCAGAGGGCATGGTTCTGTGGGCCAAGTATCGGGGGAGAGGAGCCGAGCAGGCAGCTTGTCCAGCACTGGCAGGGGAACGCTCTCCAAGGCCTTTGCCAGTTTTATGTCACCCCAGCAAGACACTGTCACCTGTCCCCAGTCTAGGCAGATTAGGGGGGAGCTGTACAGAAAGATGGTGAGGGAGTACCTAGCTGACCATACCAACGTCCGTGCGTGATCACTCTGCTCCATACAACTACTGGGTTTCAAAGCTGGACACGTGGCCTGAACTGGCGCTGTACGCCTTGGAGGTGCTGGCCTGTCCTGCCGCTTGCGTGCTGTCAGAGCGGGTATTCAGTGCAGCTGGTGGCGTCATCACCGATAAGCGTACACGCCTGTCAACTGACAGCGCTGACAGGCTGACGCTTATTAAAATGAACAAAGCCTGGATTTCACCAGAATTCAAATCTCCTCCGGGGGAAAGCAGCTAAAGATTAACATTACTTATGTATCCGATTCTACTTCTCTCCTCCTCCATATCGTCTTTGCCTAACGCTGACCAAAAAAACGCCATTTTTCAGAGGTCCAACTGGCACTCTTTTACCACAATTTCTCCGGAGGTCCACCTACAGGCCCTCTCTCCAGTTCCAGTTCCAGTTTCCAGTTTTATTTGCGCAAACTGCGTAAATTTTTTTTTTGGGATAGGTGTGAAAAATAATATTACCTGCGTATCTATATTGCCCAACATTGGATACGGTAGCAACAAGAAGACCAAACACATGCTGCCCACAGGGTTCCGCAAATTCCTGGTCCACAATGTCAAGGAGCTCGAGGTTCTGTTGATGAGCAACAAGTCCTTCTGTGCAGAAATCGCCCAGAACGTCTCCTCAAAGAACCAAAAGACCATTGTGGAGAGAGCGGCACAGCTCGCCATCAAAGTGACGAACCCCAACGCTAGACTGCACAGCGAAGAGAACTAATAAATATCTCTGTGGTTATTTGTGCTAAATAAAAGTTAAATAAAACACAAAAAAAATAAAAATTGATCTGTTCCTGTGCCTGATCCACCCAAGTTGAATCTGTCCCATCATGAAAAAGTCCCCCCAAGGAGTCCCCACTGTAACTTGCTTCACTTTCAACTACCTCACCCCCCAACACCTGTGTCTCGCCATTGTCCACCACCTCCTCAGACAACACTGATAAATCCCCACTGTCAGCACACGGAGACTGCAAAAGGTCTTGCGAATTGGGGCAGAGAATGTTCTGGGGTAGCACATCAGAGAAGGGGTGACTACGGGGTTCCAGGGAGTATGTGACCACATGCAATCTCCATCTAAAAAGTCATACTGAGGCTCACCGCCATGCTTTACACTGCAATCTTATTGAAAGACAGACAATCAGGGGTTCACCGCCAGGTTGTCAGGCAGCATTTTTACGTGGGTCATCATTACCGTGCCCCTCAAAATTGCCTTGGGGTCATCCCCAGACTATTGGCCAGATTTAGAAAAAAATGGTGCAATTAGGGAGCCTCATAAGCATCCCTACATGCTGCCCCTGCTGTTTCCTGTCCATTTCCGTGGGGTTTCCATCATTTTCTGAGGTTTCCAGGTTTTCACCCAGCCTTCCCTAGGCAGAGCCTTGGTCCCCTGCAAAAATGCTCGAGTCTCCCATTGACTTCAATGGGGTTCGTTATTCGAAACGAGCACCCGAGCATCGGGAAAAGTTCGACTCGAATAACGAGCACCCGAGCATTTTAGTGCTCGCTCATCTCTAAATGTGATATTCCAGGATTAACGAAGTGGAGCAGGCTCCTGCCTGTGCCTGCTTCGTTAAGCTAAGAGCTTAAATGCTGAACTTTTAACGTAACGAAGCAGGCCGAGGCAGGAGCCCGCTCCGCTCAGCTAATCCTGGCTTAGCACATTGTTACAGGGTACTTATGTCAGAATTTAGCCAACTTCAGGGGACACAGGCAGGAGCAGCAATGTGTGCTTCTGCCTGTACACCGTTCGCTGCGGCCCCATTGATACAATGCAGAGTCCGTACCCCGTACACCACTGACAAGTCAGCAATGTACCAGAATTGTGAATTTAAAGTGCGGATGAAATCAGGACTTTAGGTGCAAATTTCTTTAGTAAAAAGTTGAAATCAATTAATAAAGTATATTAGAAAAAAAATATTTTAGGGCATTTGGGACATTTTTAAAATGAAGTTGAATGAAAGTTTAGTTACTTTTTAAAGATGGAAAATTGAGGGAATTAAGAAAGGAAGAGATCTTATCATCCCTACGTGAACATTTCAGGTCAGCATTTGTATACAAATCTTAAAAAGACCTGGCTATATGTAAGGTTGTGATACATGAGCAATCATAAGTAAAATGAATGAAGTATGAAAAAGGTTTTGGTATCATAATGTTTATCCTTATTTTTTTCCATTGCACTAGAAAATAGCTGCAGAGTAGCAGCACAGGCCTAACATGCAGATGGGAGCTGCTCTAGCTTAGCCTTTTTACACAGACTAGTTCTAGTGCTCTCCTGTGCTTTACCAGGGGCTGACGGATACAAAACATCTTTGACTACAACATTAGTCATATTGATATGTCAACTCCCAGAAAAACCACCCTTCCTGATTATATACCGGGTTAATTATAATTAATAATTATATTTAATATAGCAATACTGTGCCTACGGGCACAAATATCCGGGAACGGCTGTTGCCTTGGCCAGCTTAGATGTACAGTAAGAAGATTTTCTTTCATTGGTAAAGATTCATATATTCATTAAGGTGTAAATGTTCTGCCTGCCATAAGAAAGCATTAGTTTGATATGTAGTGTTCTAAAATGAGGTTGTCCAAAATGAAACAAGAAACACAATATACTGTATATCTGACTTACTCCGTCTGGTAACATACAGAACATGTACTGTATGTGAGTAATCGTTTATTGAAAGCAATGTTGCATTGGCCTTTACGGGAAAACTATATTTTCATTGTGATTGAAATTGTTGATTTTTCTAAAATAGAAGGTGAGTCATGATCATGGACTAGCTTCGGGACTCTTCTGCTTATTTATTTTTTTAAATACTTTTCAAGACAAGGCAAGTCTCAGACTAAAAAGTTCAAGCTTCAACATATATATGTCTCACCTGCAAAGAAAGAAAGCTTGCATGTTTTTTGCAAAGTGCTTAGTAGTACCAAGAACATGAAAGCAAAGCCAGCAGTAAAGTGGATCCACCCCACTCCTATGTGCCTTTCCACATCAGAGAACATGAGAAGAAAAGTAGTTTGGACAGAAACTGAAATAAATTGATAGTGAAAACTGTATTTTGATTTAAGCTATGATCTACCACAGACTATATAATATAACATGTGAGTTGTCTGGTCTAGACTCTGGTAGACACTAACCTATTTACAACAGCTATATACAGACATTTTGCACTGAATGACCTGGCGCATCCATGCTTTACCCAGACAGCCCCTTTATAGTCAATGTGAACTATGTGCTGCTCAAAGGAGTTGTCCAAATACCAAGCTAACAATGAATTAAGGCCTGGAATGGCTTTAAAATAAAGAAAGATACGGTTCCCTCTGGATCAGAAGTGTGATATCCCATCCATGGTCATGAGTGCCACTGCAGCCATTCACTCACCCTCAAAGCAGTATGTGACCACAGAAGCCCAAAGTCATGTGCCACTCAGGGACACCAACTTGTTTCTGTCAAGCACATTTTTAGTTCTGTAGCTTAAGAAATGAAAATGAACTTTGACATTCAGCGCACTGTACATATACATACTGATTATAGTTGAACGCTTCTGTGCAAAAAACTTGGAAGGATCCTCCATCCCACGGCTGGAACCTGGACCCCACTTGTCCCTCTATCACAGGCACATTTAGGAGAGGTAGCAACTCATGCGAATAGCACTCACCACTGAAATCAGTAACTTAGATTTGAAAAGAGAGCAACATATTTGCAGGGCCACTTCTCAACATCTTATTGGTTACATAGAAAAGATTAGAGTTGGGAGATGTATATGCCATGTGAATAGTGACTGCTAGGGGTGTAATTACAAAATACTAGCCCTATAGTAAAGCAGTTATGGCAGTGGGTGTGGAACAACTGTCTTAACCAACAGATTTGGCTTTGGGCATTCTCTTGGAAGGTATCTCTAAGGCTAGTCTGCGACTCGCCTTAGTTGTTCCTTTTTGTGTTTGGATTTTGGCTTTAGTTCCCCTTTAACTCCTGGGATATCAGGTTATGATGTGTGTCATATTTAATAATGTACCATTATCTGCTCGTAACTTATCTTGTATGTATCTCTTTTTTTGTAGCCAACTTGTTTTTGTTATTTAATGTATTTAGTTAGCTATATATCAAAATGGACAATCAAGGATATAGTCAAAAGATCTGAATAAGGTTTTTGTAATAAGTATTCCATGGGTCAATTGTGGTCAAAGGTCTTCTCTGTTGCTAATCGGGATGCCTAGAGAAGTGTTTTAGGTAACTTTACATTTCTAAGGCTTTCTGACAGCAAAAGGCCTTTCCCATTCAGATGTGAATTGTGAATAGTAAATTTGATAACTACAGGTGGTGGCATACTTCACAGTGGTTATGCCCACCTTTGTGGCCCTTCATAACAGTTATGCACACCTTGTAGCTCCTTCACAGTACTTATGACCACCTTTGTGGCTCTTCGCAGTAGGTATGACCACATTGTGCACCTTCACAGTAGTTATAACCACCTTTTTGCCCCTTAACAGTAGTTATTCACACCTTGTGGCCCCTTCACAGTAGATATGCCCACTTGTGTGACCCTTCACAGTAGTTATGCCCATGTTAGTGCCCCTTCACAGTAGTTATGCCCACTTTTGTGCCCCTTAACAGCAGTTATGCCCACTTTTGTGCCCCTTCACAAATTAATTATGTCTTCCTTGTGCCCCCGTTTGGCCCCTAGTGTACTCTCCAGCTCCCTAAAAAAAAATTACAAATACATCCTGTGTTCCTCAGCTGCGGCAGAAAGACATGCTGAAATACACACACATTTTGATGTTATATATTGTAGTGTTATTGTTTACTTAAAGTGAACCTGTCATCACCTTTATGCTGCCCATACTATCGGCAGAATAAAGTAGAGACAGGTGAGTTGATTTCAGCGGTCTGTCATTTATATGTTAAAAGTAAGTGGTTGCCGAGAACCAACATCACAATCATTGCAGACTGGGCCTGGAAAAGAGTCCCGGCCACCTGAGAAGAGTCATGCTATTCATGAATTCCTGCTCTCCCTGCCCACCTGCTGATGATTGACAGGCTTCTACCTAGTTTTCTCCCTTTCTCTCTAGGAGAGAACTGCCAATCATCAGCAGATGGGTGGGAGAGCAGGAGATTATGAATACCCATGACTCTTCGCAGGTAGAGTTGACTCTTTTCAAGGCCTGGCTGCAATGATTATGATGCTGGTTCTCAGCACCCACTTACATATAGCTCATGAGTGACACACCACTGAAATCAGCATTTCTGTCACTACTTTATGCTGCCCTCAGTGAGGTCAGCATAAAGTTGATGTCAGGTTCTCTTTAATTTCCGTGATATTTATGCAATCAGTCACCTTTTTTTAATGATAATTTTATGTTTAAATTGGTTGTTTTATCAGTCCTTATGCTGCGTAATTGACTGTGCGTAATATACTTTCTTTAATACACTACTGAATACACTTTTAGTGTACTTTCTTTGCTGACTATTCCCTAGAGCTTACATGAATATCATTATTGTTCAATATTATTATTAAATTATTTTCTTCAAAAATACAATTCATACAATATCATGGAAGTGTTAACTCAAAGAATAACTAGAAAATTGAAATATGGAAGCACATAGACTTTAGCCATATGTAGTCTTTACTAAAGGGCCAGCAGTAATCCTCGGGATATGGAAAGAGCAGATGAATATGCATCTGGAAGGTAGAAGAGGCTGGAAAAAAGGGCGATTCTTATTAGTATATGCTTAAAGGGATTGGCCCTTGGATTTTCTGGCTACTTTTGACCAAGGTGTATATAAGATGACTATATGACACAAACTAATATAGCCTTTGTTGATTTTTTGTGCCATTTGCTTTAATTAAAAAATCATGTCCTCTTGTTTGACAAATCTTCTGTGCTGTCCACATAGAGGTCCTGTCCATAAGATGGCCGCTGCTGGAGGGCCATGTGACCAGACAAAATTAACTCCAGACACATCACTCAGCCTTCTCCACATAAATACACCACATCTGCCATTTGCACTTGCAGTGTTGAGAGTTAGTGCAGTACTGGTGTAGTGTGTTTAAATGGAGAAGACTGACTGATTTTCCTGGTCATATAACCCTCCTTCAGCAGCCATTTTATGGACAGGACCTCTGTGTGAACAGCACCAAAGACTTGGCCAACAATTGTGAATACCTTATGAAATATAGAAAATGGCACAGAATATCAAAGACTAAATTAGTAAGTGCCAAATAGTCATCTCACAAACACATTGATCAAAAGTAGCTAGAATGTGGCCAACCCCTTTAATTAATTCTTGTTCCAGTTGCGAGGTTGTCCTCACACTCACTATCTACAGCTAAACAAGGAGCTGGTTATCCTTGATGATTTTATCCTCTGAATCACTCCGTGATATGGGGAACCTTCCTAGTCCTTCACTGCTATCCCAATATCAAAATTATTTCCATACCCGTAGACTACTCCAACTAATTTCTCCCCAAGTAGTAAGTTTGTGTGGTATTGGTTCTTGGTCCAACTTGATGGAACAATGGCATTGAATATACAGTCACAAAATGCAGAGTAGTGTGCATCCAAACCCAGTTTCTCAACTATTGGGGACTATACAGAGGGACTTGTATCACTTATAAGTGATATGTAGACTCATCATATGGCACACAAAATTGAGTATTATACATTTTGAAGACATTTCTGTGCCAGAAATTTAATTTAACTTAAAGTTATTGTCTGGTTAATACAGAGGATACCACATTTACTGCCCTCTGTTAGCCAGGATGGAAAAAGCCTACAAAGACTTTTTAATTTCCCCATGAGGGTGCCACAGTGATATTTGGGATTTACTGCACAGTCTCCACACAATTTGGAGTTGATAGATTGGGATCATAGGGTGCTGTCACACAGCGCAGTTGGGATGCAGTTAAAAATGTGTGTGGTTGCCTGCATGCAGTTACTACATCGACAAATATGTATTCACAGTTATAGAATTTATCCAATTCAGTAGCCTACTTAACGATGTTATGCATAGGAGAAATCTAAATGGTATCATTGTAGCTGGCTTAACTCTTTAATCGAATATACTGCGTAAAATTTCTACATATATTGGCAACAAGAAGAATTGCAAAGCATAAGCAGGTTTCTGTCTGTGGCTGGATTTGTAAACTATGTAACGGGGAGCAGGCTGCGCGCACCCTCCTGGGTCTGTTCAGGAGCGAGGATGTGGCCTGCGTCCTCATCTCCATGGTGATAAGGAGGGAGGAGTCAGCCACGGACGCGGCCGGAGTCCTCATATCCCTAGCAACCCAGGGGAGGGGAGGACCCGGCGACGTAAAGCGCGGCCGGCATCCTCCATCCCCTGGACAACAAGTAGAAGGGGAGCTAGGCGCCGATGACCATGAGTCAGTGTATTGAGGTTTTTTATTTGGGTCACGTCGGCCACGTCACGTGACCCATCTGCTGGGCCTATTTAAACAGGCAGCCTGCTGGCCACAGGTTGCCTGTGATTGGTCTTAATACCTGAACTTGCGATTGAACTGCTGTGACATTGTGCTTCAACTTCAGCTTGTATATTTGACCTCATCCCTGTCTTTTCCTTCTGTACCTTGTTACCTCTCGGCTTTGACCTCGGCTCGTGTGTTTGACCTTGCTTCCGTTTGTTCCTCTGGTGTTTGATGTTACTTCCTGGTTTTGACCTTGGCTCGATGACCTCATATTTTGTGGATTCTGTCTTTGTTTATTGTTTTCTCCCATTTGTTCCCCCTCCCTGTACGCCCCTGCACATACCTAGGCTAGGGACTGTCGACTAGTTGTACGCCGTTGCCTAGGATGGGTCATGCAAGCAGGCAAGGTCAGAGGTGGAGTTGAGTTCAGGGCTACACATACCCCTGTAATGTGACAATTTAAAGGGGGTTTGCCCCCTTCGGTAGCATTTTTGCATACTCCTACTGTTCCTCTGCTGTGTGCCCACAAAGTGTAGCTGTATTATAATGAGAGGACTCATAAGTTTACATTCAGGAATCCCTAATGTATTACAGTGGCAATTTGTGGGCACATGGTAGGGGAACGAGGGGGATTAGGCACATGAAAATAATGATCACAACTCAATAGGAACAGTACATTTCATGTAGTACTGCTTGGAATGTCCTTCTCATTAAAAGGGTTTTCTGGGAATTATTTAAAATGGCCACCAGCAACCTGTCCTAGAATGTGAGAAGGACTGGTTACCTCCACTTGCACAGCTGCCTGAGGCAGGCCCTCACTACACACTTGGCTCTGTCACTTGCATATGCTACATATTGGTGAGTTTTCCTGTCATGCTGCTCAGCCATATGGCATATCATAGACAGGATCACATCACTACCATTTATTGTAGAGTAGTTAGTGAAGCACCATTCCCTCACTTCCCTAGTCAGCTCTGCAAATGGTAGCAACCAGTCATTTTAAATAATTCCCAGACACCCTTTTTTGAAGGGTACCTCTCCTGGTACCACACCTGACATGTTTGTTTTAGTATATATCTGTATTTGTCCTTAAAAATATTCTGGAGCATTTTTTAGAACTTTGGATTGTGATTAGAGATGAGCGAGCACTAAAATGCTCGGGTGCTCATTATTCGTGTCGAACTTTTCCCGATGCTCGGGTGCTCGTTTCGAATAACGAACCCCATTGAAGTCAATGGGAGACTCAAGCATTTTTGCAGGGGACCAAGGCTCTGCCTAGGGAAGGCTGGGTGAAAACCTGGAAACCTCAGAAAATGACGGAAACACCACGGAAATGGACAGGAAACAGCAGGGGCAGCATGCATGGATGCCTCTGAGGCTGCCTAATCCCACCATTACCCCAAATTCTCCTAGTGGGGCATGTGTGGTATCGATTCTTCTCAGTTTAAAATCGTATACATCCCCTATCTTGGGACCATATATTTCATGGATTTTTCGACCACGGAAAAGGAAAAAAAGAGCTTGCTCTGGCCAGGGGAGTGTCTTTCCTACTGCAGCTAAGGGGACGTGTCCATGCTCTGCCTATCACAGGTCAGGAGGCAATTAAAAGAAGAACAAAAAAAAAACATCAGTACAATATGTAATACGTCCCCTATCCGGGTAAATTGTTTGGATAGAGGGCCTGTAGGTGGGGGGCAGGCTGGGGGAAGAAGGTTGAGCTGGAAGAGCCAGAGGAGTGCCCCCTGGGCTAGCGTGTGTGTTGGTGACAACAGCCGGATGGATTTGGAAAAACTCTAGCATCAACCGGTACGGTATGTATTCTTCTGAGTTTAATACCATATACTGCACCTATCCGGAAAAATAGTTTGGAGAGAGAGAGAGAGAGAAAGAGGAAAAAGACGTGCAGTATGGAGCAATTACACGGAAACCATTAGATTAGGCAGACATGGTCTGCTTAATTGCAACCCAGACAAATGAGAGAAAGAGAGGAAAATGACGTATTTTTAAAAGTGACGCTCAGTATAGATCAGGGGTGCACAACGTTTTCTGGGTGGGGGCCACATTGTCCGACTGAACCAACGTCAAGGGCCGAAAATAAAATTTAAAGGGGTATTACCAACTGAAATACTGTATTTATGGCAGATTGAACACACAGTGTATACCATTAATGTCTAGTTACAGTTCCAGGAGTCCCATCTAATGGGAGAAACACATGAAAAATGCATGTGAGCAGCCACAAAACATGGACATACATGTCTGTTACCAGATGGATGGGGCCACACAGAATGGTATCAAGGGCCGCATGTGGCCCCCGGGCCGCAGGTTGCGCACCCCTGGTATAGATCAAGTGTGGTATGTGTTCTATGTATACTACTCAGATTAATACTGTATATGGCAGCTATCTGGAAAAATAGAGAAGAGAGAAAGAGAGAGAAAGATAGGAAAAAGACGTAAATTGTTTGGAGAGAGGGCCTGTAGGTGGACCTCCGGAAAAATTGTGGTAAAAGAGTGCCAGTTGGACCTCTGAAAAATGGCGTTTTTTTGGTCAGCGTTAAGCAAAGACAATATGGAGGAGGAGGAGGAGGAGGAGGAGTAGAGAAGAGGAATCGGATACATAAGTAATGTTAATCTTTAGCTGCTTTCCCCCGGAGGAGATTTGAATTCCGGTGAAATCCAGGCTTTGTTCATTTTAATAAGCGTCAGCCTGTCAGCGCTGTCAGTTGACAGGCGTGTACGCTTATCGGTGATGACGCCACCAGCTGCACTGAATACCCGCTCTGACAGCACGCTAGCGGCAGGGCAGACCAGCACCTCCAAGGCGTACAGCGCCAGTTCAGACCACGTGTCCAGCTTTGAAACCCAGTAGTTGTATGGAGCAGAGTGATCGCTACGGACGTTGGTATGGTCAGCTAGGTACTCCCTCACCATCTTTCTGTACAGCTCCCCCCTACTCTTCCTAGACTGGGAACAGGTGACAGTGTCTTGCTGGGGGTGACAAAAAAATGGCAAAGGCCTTGGAGAGCGTTCCCCTGCCAGTGCTGGACAAGCTGCCTGCTCGCCTCCTCTCCCCCGCTACTTGGCACACAGAACTATGCCCTCTGCCGCTAGCGGCGTCAGATGGGAAGGATTGTTTCAGCTTGTGCACCAGGGCCTGTTGATATCTATTCACTCTCATACTCCTTTCCTCTGCAGGGATGAGAGTGGAAAGGTTCTGCTTGTACCGTGGGTCCAGGAGAGTGAACACCCAGTAATCGGTGTTTGAAAAAAATTCTTCTAACACGAGGGTCACGGGATAGGCAGCCTAACATGAAGTCTGCCATGTGCGTCAGAGTCCCAACACGCAAGAATTCCCTCTCCTCACTGGCCTGACTCTCCATTTCCTCCTCCTCCTCCTCCAAGTCCTCCTCTTCAGCCCATACACGCTCAAGAGTTAAGGACTGAGCACTGGTACCCTCTACTGTCTCGCCGACATTCTCCTCCTCTTGCTCCTCATCCTCATCCCCTCCTCCGATACACGCTGAGAAACAGCCAGAGCACCCTCCGGTCTATCAAGCGACGTATGTTCCTCCACCGTCTCTTGTGACAAGCGCAAAGCATCCGACTTCATGCTGAGAAGTGAGTTTTTCAACAGGCAAAGCAGCGGGATGGTGAGGCTGATAATGGCGGCATCGCCACTGACCATCTGTGTTGACTCCTCAAAGTTGCTCAACACCTGGCAGATATCAGACATCCACGTCCACTCCTCATTGTAGACTTGAGGAATCTGACTGACCTGACTACCAGTTCTGGTGGAAGTTGACATCTGGCAGTCTACAATCGCTCTGCGCTGCTGGTAAACTCTGGATAACATGTTTAATGTCGAATTCCATCTCGTGGGCACGTAGCACAACAGTCGGTGAGAGGGCAGTTGTAAAGCGGCGCTGCGCTGCCCTGAGAGTGGCAGCATCTGTGGTCGACTTGTGGAAATGTGCACAGATGCGGCGCACCTTGGTGAGCAAATCAGACAGATTGGGGTATGTCTTGAGGAACCGCTGAACTATTAGATTGAACACGTGGGCCAGGCATGGCACATGTGTCAGTCTGCCGAGTTGCAGAGCCGCCACCAGGTTACGCCCGTTGTCACACACAACCATGCCTGGCTTGAGGTTCAGCGGTGCCAGCCACACATCGGTCTGCGCCGTGATGCCCTGTAACAGCTCTTGGGTGGTGTGCCTTTTGTCACCTAAGCTCAGCAGTTTGAGCACCGCCTGCTGGAGCTTACCCACAGCACTGCTGCTGCGCCTAGAGCTACCGACTGAAAGGCGCCATGCCCACGGATGGTAATTCGGAGGAGGAGGTGGAGGAGGAGGAGGGGTCGGAAGAGGCATAGTACGTCTGAGAGACCGTGACCGAGGTAGGCCCCGCAATCCTCGGTGTGGGCAGTACATGAGCGGCCCCAGGGTCATTCTCGGTCCCAGCCTCCACCAAGTTAACCCAATATGCCGTCAGTGAGATATAGTGTCCCTGCCCGGCAGCACTTGTCCACGTGTCCGTGGTTAGGTGGACCTTCTCAGAAACAGCGTTGGTCAGGGCACGAATAATGTTCTGTGACACGTGCTGGTGTAGGGCTGGGACGGCACATCGGGAAAAATAGTGGCGGCTGGGGACCGAATACCGAGGGGCAGCCACCGCCATGAGATTGCAAAAGGCATCGGTCTCTACCAGCCTATAGGGCAGCATCTCCAGGCTAAGCAATTTGGAGATGTGGACGTTGAGGGCTTGGGCATGTGGGTGGGTGGAACTGTATTTCCTCTTGCGCTCCAGCGTCCGTTGGTGGACACTGTGGAGGATCGTGGAGGCGAAGGTGTGGTTTTCCGGCAGGAGGCGCTCGTGCCGGGGTCCTGGGCAGGGGCTTGACTAGTAGAGGCAGCGAGTGACGCGGGGGGTTGACTAGCAGAGGCAGCGAGTGACACAGGGGAAGGAGCAGTGGTGTGACCCGCAGGAGGTGGTGAACGGCCTTGGTTCCATTGAGTGGGGTGTTTAGCACTCATATGCCTGCGCATGCTGGTGGTGGTTAGGCTAGTAGTTGTGGCACCCCTGCTGATCATGGTGTGGCACAGGTTGCACACCACAGTCCGTCGGTCATCCTCACTTTCTTTAAAGAACCTCCAGACTTGCGAACATCTAGGCCTCACCACGGGAGCTTCACTACGTGAAACAGTTGCTGCTGATGCACCAGCTCTGGCCCTGCTTCTCTCTCTGGCCACACCACTGCCTCTTACAACCTGTTCTGGTGCAGCACTCGCCTCCGCCTCAGAAGCACTGTCTTCACTCGGCATATCAATCCAGCTTGGGTCAGTCACCTCGTCATCCTCCGATTCCTCAGTCTGCTCCCCCCTCGGACTTCCTGCCCTGACAACAACTTCACCACTGTCTGACAACCGTGTCGCCTCATCGTCCGACACCTCTTTACAAACTTCTTCCACTAACTCAACATTATCATCATCATCATCACCCACAGACTGCGACAGTTGGAAAACTTGGGCATCGGGAACGAGGTCAGCAGCAACCTGAGAAGTGGTTTGTGACTCTGGGAAGGGTCCAGAAAAACAGTTCCTGAGAGTATGCCGGATCGCATTCCAAATTTTCCTGGGAGGGGGCAGACTGGGGGGGAAGGAGGTTGAGGTGGAGGAGCTATGGAGTGCTCCCTTGGGTAACGTGGGTGGACTGCGTGGAAGACAAATTACTTGAAGCATTGTCCGCAATCCACGACATCAGCTGTTCGCACTGTTGTGGTTTCAACAGTCCTCTACCACGTGTCCCTGTAAGTTGAGACATGAAGCTAGGGAGTGTAGCTCTGGGGCGTTCCCCTGCTCCCTCATCAGCAGGTACTGTCTCACCCTGCCCAGGACCACGGCCTCTGCCCCCTGCAGTAATTGAATGCCCACGCCCTCGTCCTCGACCCTTAGCCTTGGGGTTCAACATTTTCTGTATATAAGTGTATTATATAAAAAATAAATGGGCCTGGTGTACTGAAACCCACAAATTTGTTCAGTCTGGTTTAATTAAGTGACGTAAAGAAAGTGTCACCTGGACAGAAAATACGGATTGGAGTGAGTGTGCTGAACTGTGACACACAGAATGGTTCCACGCAGCTGTGTGAACCATCACTGAGCTAAAACAACAAAAAAACTATTTTTTTTTTAAAATTTTTGGGGGGGATTTTTTTTTTTTTTGGAACGTGACGTGCAGAAACTATCGTAGAGCTGACTGACACCCTACTGACGGTGGCTATTTAGACTGCGACCCAGACAAATGTCGCGCAGAGATTTTTGGGATCAAGCTATACACGTGACAGGCAGCAAAAGACTTGGTTGTATTAAGCGACGTACAGAAAGTGTCACCTGGACAGAAAATAGTGAGTGTACTGAACTGTGACACACAGAATGGTTCCACACTGCTGTGTGCAATGGATTTGTATCACTGAGATATAACATAAAAAAAAAAAAAAAAAAAAAGGGGGTTATATATGGCGATAGCTGCACTACTAGTGCCAGCCAGCCAAGAGACAAAGACAAAATAAAAAATAAAAATTTATTGTAGCCCTTAGAAGGGCTGTTGGGTTCTTTGTGGGCGATTCCTGCCTAACAGAGAACTAAATGCAGGCCCTAACACTGTCCCTGAAACGCAGCAGCTCTATCCCTAACGACATCCAGACGGCATCTGAGCCGAGCACCGCGGCCAGTCAGTAGTATATTCCAGGGTCACCTGATCAGGCCAGCCAACCCCTGCTATCGACATGTAAGGGTCCCACGTGATGCTGGGTGTACCGCAGAGTCTCCTGGCTTGTGATTGGCTGAGTTTATAGGCGCCAAAAAAGCACGATGCGGAAGTTGCCATTTCCTCAAACATGACGAGATACTCGTCCGAGCACTTACGAGTACCCTAATACTCGAACGAGCACCAAGCTTGGACGAGTATGCTCGCTCATCTCTAATTGTGATATTTCTTTAGGAGCTGTATGAATACATTTACATTGTTACCATCTGATGAAAACCAGCCTAGGTTACATATCTAATCATATCAACTTACCTTAGAAACACGAGAATCAAGTGTCAAGGCTATTATTATTGTACAAGAAATCTGATTTAGGTTTGTAGTAGGGTATTGCTCACATTTTAATAATTGTTGAAGAAAATAACCAGGCCGGTCTGGCCCGTGATACTCCTGCCAGTGGAGCAATTCCATGCTTATAATGAACCCTGGGAGATAGATAGATAGATTATATATATATATACATACATATACTTAGGGTAAGGTGGCAGTAGCACTGTTTCAGTAATCCTAGTCCCATCATGGCATTATGTATACATTGCACTTCAGTCGCAAACAATAGTCTCAAATTCAAAAAGAGATCACTTAATGTCAAGCCAGAGCTTCACCTTGCATGCAAAATTATTTTCTTGTTGGCCTGCAGTTCAATGATAATTAGGAAGTGTCTGTTTTATTCTTCCTTATATGTAAATAATATATCCATTGCACACTCCTCCTTTTTATGGCCAGGAATATATTCTCTTCCTGGTAGGTTCTCACAGAATAACTGGTTTTAGATGTTAGCTGCTGTCCCTTGAGAATACCATTGAAATACAAGGAAGTGGCAATTAAATATATTCCATTATCCTGCTGTGTCTCAATAAGGCTTTCTTTCAGGTTGGTAATCACAGACCATTGTGTTTATGGAAACCATAGTCTTGGCAAATCATAATGGAAACCTAATGTTATGGTTAGTGTAAGTCTATTGCAGGTCTGGCCTGCACTACATAGGGCACATCATCACTGCCAGCTCACGGGGTGTTGAAGAGTTACCCGGTCTAATTTTACAATCCAGCCCAAGGAGAGTTGGAAAATAGCCCAAAAGTAGTGCAATGTTTGTGTCGGAAAATAACATTGAAAGTATAATAAAATATAGCAAATAAAGGGGCCATTTTATTACATTGGGTAGTTTAACCACTTCAGCTCTGGGCCATTTCCCCCCTTCCTGACCAGGCCTAATTTTGCAAATCTGACATGTGTCACTTCATGTGGTAATAACTTTGGAACGCTTTTACTTTTCCAAGCGATTCTGAGATTGTTTTCTCGTGACACATTGTACTTCAAGTTAATGGTAAATTTGAGTCGATAAGTTTTAATTTTATTTATAAAAAAATCCAAAGGTTAACGAAAATTTGAAAAAAATTCACTGTTTTCTAGATTTCAATCTCTCTGCTTTTAAGACAGATAGTGATGCCCCATAAAATCCTTTTTAATTTACATTCATCATATGTCTACTTTATGTTGGCATCATTTTGGTAGTGTCATTTTATTTTTTTAGGACAGTAGAAGGTTTAGAATTTTAGACGCAATTTTTGCAAAATCAAACTTTTTTAAGGACCAGTTCAGTTCTGAAGTCAGTTTGTGGGCTTACATAATAGAAACCACCCATAAATGACCCCATTTTAGAAACTACTCCCTTAAACTATTCAAAATTGGTTTTAGAAATGTTGTTAACCCTTTAAGTATTTCACAGGAATTAAAGCAAAATAGATGTGAAATGTCAAAATTTCACTTTTTTTGCAGATTTTCCATTTTAATCATTTTTTTTTCCTGTAACACATCAAGGGTTAACAACAAAACTCAATATTTATTACCCCGATTCTGCAGTTTGCAGAAACACCCCACATGTGGTCGTAAACTGTTATTTGGGGATGATACGCCAGGGCTCAGAAGGGGAGGAGCAGCATCTGCATTTTCTAACATGGAATTTTTTGTCATGGTTTGTAAGAGTGATAACTTTTTAATTTTTTTGTTGACTGAGCTGCGTGAGGTCTTATTTTTTGCGGGACAAGCTGTGCTTTTTATTGGCACCATTTTGGGGTACATCCGGCTTTCTGATCACTTTCTAATCTAATTTTTCTAATTTTTGGGAGGTTAACTAAAAAAAAAAAAAAAAAAAAAAAAAAGCAGTTTAGGGGCATTTTTCTATATTTTTTTTTTACACCGTTCACTTGATGGGGTAGATCATGTGATATTTTTGTAGAGCCAGTTGTTACGGATGCAACGATACCAAATATGTCTATTTTTTATTTTTTTTTACGTTTTACACAATAAGAGCATTTTTAGAAGAAAAATCATGTTTTTGTGTTGCAATTTTTTAAGAGCCCTTTTTTCATTTTTCGGGCTATAATCTTGTGTGGGGGCTCATTTTTGGCGGGATGAGGTGACGTTTTTATTGCTACCATTTTGGGATGCATACGACTTTGATTGGCATAATTTTTATTAGATTTTTTTTTTTTAACGCAGTTCACTTTGATGGGGTAGATCATGTGATATTTTTATAGAGCCGGTCGTTTCGGACGCGGTGATACCAAATATGTATATATTTATTTTTATTTGTAACTTTTTTTAATGAAATATTTGGGGGTGGAATATATATATATATATATATATATATATATATATATATATATATATATATATTTTTTTTTATAATACTCTTTTTTTAATTTTTTTTTACACTTTGTGTCCCCCATAAGGTCATACAAGACCTCAGGGGACATTTAACTTCACTTAATTTTTTTTTTTACACTTGATTTCTCCTGTAACTGGGGCTGACATAGTAGCCCCAGTTACAGGGAAATACATCTCCAGAGAGTCTGTACAGCACAATACTATGCTGTACAGCCTCAGTGCAGGGCTGATCAGGTCTATGAGAGACCCGGCAGCTCCTGCACTCTCCCGGCCCCGGCGATCACGTGACCGCCGGGCCGGAACAGGAAGCGCAATAGCGCTTCCTGATCTGTATACACAGCGCTCGTTGAGCGCTGTGTATACAGCGATCTAGAGGGCAGGGAGCCCTGGGAACGGCCCCAGCTGTGACAGCAGGTACCCCACTGTGCAGGTGCATGATTAGCGTGCAGCTGCTATCTCTGAATGGATGTTCAGAAACGTCCATTCAGAGAAAGATAACCACTTCCTGGACGTTGATAGTCAACGGGCGGACGGGAAGTGGTTAAAAAAAAAAAGAGATGTTTAAGGACTGTGTTACACTTGTGGCAGGAGTTCTGGCAGGCTGTCTGGATCCGGCATTACCGGACTTCACCAGAAAGCCTGCCGGGCACATTGACTATAATGGTGTCCAGACGAGATCCGGCCGCTACGTGGCAAATATGTTAGGATTCAGCCGGACAGCAACTGTTGTCTGTAGCGGTATTTGTCCGGCTGAATCCTGGCATATTTGTTGGGTAGCAGGTGGATCTCTGCCAGACCCATTATAGTTAATAGGGATGGCAATGCCGGATCCAGAGAACACCAGCAGAGCCCAGCCTGCCAGAACTCTTGCCGCAAATGTGAAACAGGTTTTAGCATATAACGTATTGC
The DNA here is from genome assembly GCA_900303285.1 of Rhinella marina. Classification (NCBI taxonomy): domain Eukaryota; kingdom Metazoa; phylum Chordata; class Amphibia; order Anura; family Bufonidae; genus Rhinella; species Rhinella marina. The sequence goes on along the minus strand of ONZH01020855.1, from coordinate 37,029 downwards.
ACGCAAGATATCCTCAAATACACTGCCAGCCTAAGTGCCCCCTGATATGATAACCACATTGACCCCAGATATAGTGTCAGCATTATTCAATAACTTGTTCCAGGGAGAAATGAAGCAGCATCACTATTAGAGTACTGGTAATGCTGCCTCCTGCTGGCTGTACTGTGTAGGATACATGTACACAGCAGTGTAGTTTATGCAGATTTTCTATGCAAGTTTATGTACACATCCATTACTATGCAGACAGTAGTTACAAACACTGGTTTGTAGCATCACAACCACCCCAAAGAATAGAGGGGGCACTGTGGCTGGAACTTTTATTCTCAAGGGCAATAGGTTGGGTTTACCTATATTTTACTTGAAGTATCACATTGCTTACCTGATGACAATTCTCAAAACTAGGTCATTTTGTTTAAACATTTCCGCAGTGTATAATGTAAAGTTATGCATCTAGATACTACTAATCTGGATACATCATATACCCTGGGGGAGTAACACTGGGATAGTCATAGATTAAATAACAGCATGCAATGTCAATCAGCTGCTCAAAGTCTAGCAGAATACACACTGTCATGTATTAAAGGGGGTATGGACTAAAGGGGGTGGGACAGGGATGTAATACTACCACGTGACAAAGCTTTGTTTGGAGCAACCTTATCTGGAATATGCAGTTCAGTTAGCGGCACCAATTCATAGATGCCCTGGAGCTGGAAAAATACAAAGAGGAGCAACTAAACTGTAAAAGATTATGGACGGTATAAAGGCTGTATTAGACAGACGGATTTAGCAGGTGATTGTCAGGAAGGAAGCATTCCTTCTCAGAAATCGCATGCTTGCTAGAGGACGAGACTGCTGCTATTACATGCAGCGATCTCCTCCTCAGTATGGGGAGAAGCGATCATTATATCATCATTCTTCAGTATACTGAATCATTCTTTGCCAGCAGCAGATCATGATTAGACACCACAATCTGCCACCTGATTTTCTAACCTGTTTCTAACCTGGATTGCCCAATGTACACGTGTAGACTGCCAGATGATCGCTATTGAGCATTACTATAAACGCTCATTAGCAATCATCTGCTGAAAAATCGGTAGATGTAATACACACTTTAGCTATGACAAAAGATTAAAATAACATAACTAAATCAGAGTTGAGCAAATCGATTCTACAGATTTGGAATTCATTGCAAATTTTTCCAAAAATTTGTATTCTAACGAATCCAAAATTCTTGTGATTCATTTCTCACTCAAAGAAGTGTAATAGTGTGACATTCAGTTCTCTCTTTCTCTCTTGTCTTCTTGGTATTTGAGAGAAAAAATATGAATCCTAGGAGACCTTAGAGTGTTGACCGGGGTACCAGCTTTCTAAGAAAGAGGACAGCTAGCTTAGGCCTCCTCAGCACAGAACATTCTTCTACCAGAGGGGAGACTGGAGAAGCCAGCTCAGTGCTTTGCCTGTATTGTTTTGTATTTGAGTTCCCACAGTAAAGAAGCACACTGGTGCTGACTACAGACACCTCCCGTGCTCTAAACACGCACCCCTCTACTTAGATTGACAGTGCTAGAACTTGAGTTTTCACGCCTGCGCAGCTGTTAACAAGCACAGTGCCTGTGCACCCCATCTTCGGCTGCTTGCCAAGCAGCAAAGATGCTCAGTGCGAACACAGTGTTGACGTCATTTCACGTGGAAGAGGAGGCACCTTTGGCTTCATCTGCAGTCACCTCCACTTCCGGGTGGAATGACGCCAATGTGTTTGCGAACGAGGGTGGCTTTGCTTAAATAGTTTCATTGTATTTAAAGTGTACCTAAACTTATGAATACAGTTTATTAACGCCTACTGTACATGCCCTAACAATTTTTTTCTAATATACTTTATTTATTTTTTACCTTTCCATTTTTATGCCATCCTCACCACTAAGGAGTGGTGGGGGGCATGGGAGGGGCTGAAACATTGTCCCCGGCAGATTTACTAACACTTACGTCTGTTTCCAGCCTTAAATGAGGTCTGAAATTTACTCCAGTCAGGGACTGGAGTTGATTTCCATCTAGGTGCATGGACTGATAGAGGATGAGTGTAATTTATGACAAGGAGCATGCTTCACCATAAATTAGGTGCATCCCCTGGCAGCACAGGGCCTATCAGACCGGTATGCATGCACAAATTTGAGTTACATTGTGAATTGCATAGTTCAAATGCATCCATCGCTTACAGTACAGATGGAGTTAACAGCACAGTGGGTCTCAGTCCCTTGTCACCATCCCACCTTTAGCTTACAGAAGAGACCTGGAGCACCTAGAGAAAGCATATATAAAGGGTACATATAGATCAATAATTCAGCATTCACACAGAGGAAACTTCTTCCCTAGCCTCCTATGTGAGATGGAGTTTTTAAATTTTGCATTGAAATAAGCCTTCCACTTTGATTGGTATGAGCACTTAAAAATATAAAAACTTTAAATGTTAATAGTTCAAATGGTTATCATTATGGGTGAAAGAAAAAAAAAAGAAATGATTTAAAAGAGGGGTGAGAACAGTTTATATCATGGGATTTCTAATGTGGGAAAGTTCCTTTTGATTCCTTGTTCCTGGTATACTGTAGCAAGAATCAGCATTGTGTATGACTCCACAAGAGAGATTATAACCTGGAAAAGCAGGTAATCTCCATGTTAATTATCGCAATAAGGAAACGTCAAATCAAATAACCTTATGAATAATGACAGTTTGTGCTTCAGTCATTTGCATTTTTCCCTTATTGAATCAGGTCACTGCATATTGTGCAACCATGAGATAGTGTTTGGAAATAAGTCTCCATTCATTCCATAAAAGGTAACTGTGCAGCTTCTTCCCATTTTAAGCCTTTTGTGTTTAGTTTTTTTTTCCTTATTAGATATCCCTCAATTTGAATAATTTATTCATACTTAAAGGGAATCACGGGGAGCCGGCGGCGTGCTCCCTCCTCGCAGTGCCGCCAGTCTCCGGCTTCAGTGCAAGAGCAAGGACGCGGCTAGCGTCCTCATCTCCATGACTACGGGGGGGGGGATGGGGGGGCGGGGAGAACCTGGCCGCACACTCAGCCTCAGCGCGGCCAGTGCAACCCCCGTCACCTAGGCAACAAGCAGGGAGAGGGCCTGAGCGCCAACCACAATGAGTCAGCGCTCGGATGTTTGTACTTGTTAGAGGCGGGTCACGTGACGCTGGCCACGTCACGTGACCCATTGATTAGGCCTATTTAAGCAAGAAACCTGCTGGCCACAGGTTGCCTGTGATTGGTCTCATCACCCTCACCAGTGTACCTGTATTGTCATTGAGACTTCTGTTTTGACCTCGGCTTTGTACTTGACCTCGTCCTTGATTCCCCCTTGGTATTGATGTGACCTCCTGGCTCCTGAACCCAGCTTGTATTTGACTTTGCTTCTGATTATCCCTTGGTATTGATGTGACGTCTTGGCTTGGTGGGATTCGCTTGTCTGTGTGTTCTGTCTTTGTCTATTGTTTTCTCCCATTGTTTTCCCCTCCCTGTAAGTAAGCTAGGGACTGCCATCCAGTTGTACACCGTCGTTTAGGATGGAGTGTGCAAGTAGGCAGGGACAGTGGTGGGGTTTAGTTCAGGTCTGCACTTCTCCTATACGTGACACTGTCAGTATGCATATTACAGAACATGAGGAGATAAGCAGATTGATATTCAGATTTGTGGGAAAAGATTCAGTAAAATTCTGTATTTTATTCATTTCATTTTGGGTTTTGAAGTCAAGGAAATGGTCCTATCAGTGATTGGCAGCCTTCTCTCTATGACCGTGTATACAGGGATAGCTGTGAATCACTGATAGAACCGCCTACTTGACTTCAAATCCCAGAATGAGCAGTAATGTAATTGAATAAATTACAAGTTATACTGATCTTTTCCCACAAAACTATATATGAATCTGCTTAGCTCCTCCCGCTCTATAACATGCTGCATGCAGCTCCGAAACAGTGTTCAACATGACAGGTTCCCTTTAATGGCCATACCACAGAGATGCCAAATCTGTAATTTGGAGCTAAATATAAATTCATTGCCCTACAGGGAAATTTTCCGGTAGGCCAATGCCCCAAGGGCCACCCAGCCCTCTTCTCTGCCACTGGCCGGGTACATAATGAGATCTCAAAAGTAATTAATGCTGTGGGAATCAGGTACTCATGGATCTGGCCAGTGACTGCACATGCCCTCCTGAATTCAACTGCTGTGGTCCGCATTTCACCTCCTAAGCCCCTGCTCCATATCTTAATCAAAGACAACTGGAGGAGGAGGACAGAAAATGGCAGATATTCATGGCCATCACAGAAGGACAACTTTTGGGGCAGTATATTGTGCTGCACTTTCGTATTTGGTTCTGCTGGGATGGTATTTTGCACTATGGTATTGTTGGCCACGCCCACTTGTATTGCCCTTCCTTCTGATAAGTTGGACCCGCCTACAACATGGGGCCACTTTTAGTTTTTTTTTCCAGGGCCACTTTAAGTTCCCAGTCCGCCCCTGTATAAATTAATACATTGTGAGGTGGTCTACAAAGTTGAACTGTAAATCACTTTTCGGTGAATGCCTATGCACTACAGAGCTTAACCCATTCCCAACATCTGTTGCATGTGTATGGCGGATATCTGGTCTTCACAGACAGGGTCTTCTCAGGACCGCAACAACAGTATGTATCAAGTAGTCTGAGAAGTGTTATGACCATCCTGGACAGCAGAACAGGAGCACGGGAACTGCAGCTGAAAAGATGAAAAGCAAGTAACCATATAAATGGTTAAATGTTACTTTTTTTCTTTGGTCACATTACTTATAATCTAGTCAAATATGTTTAAAACTTAAATATGGGCAACTTAGTTCTGCAGCTTTATGATGTGTCACTAAGCCACATCTCATTTTTAGTCAAGTCTGCTTTCCTGACTGCATGCCTCTACCATCCTAAAAATGGTCACTGCATATGTGATGAGACCTGTCCAAGAGCACTTCCACGAGTTGCAAAAGCTTTTATCTGTGCTTGTGCAGCCAGACGTCGGACCCCCGCCGGTCTGATATTGATGACCTAATCTAAGGATAGGTTATCAATATAAATAAAACGGACAACCCCTTTAAGTCTGGCTTTGCTCTGTGTGCCTGCACCAAATTTATGAACTGGTGCACCTTAATAATATATCTGGTATGAGTGCAATGTGGTTTAAACCTTAACTTGTAAAAGTAGAGGCAGGGGGCTGCCTGGCATGGGTTGCGCCATTTTTTTTCGACTTTTGCAAAAGTGAGCCATAACCCAGGTCTAATATCCAGTGGCATAACAAGAGTTTTATGGGCCCCAGTGCAAACTTTGGATCGGGCTTCCCCCCCCTCATTTTTATACAATAAAAGCTGGTCCTACCTCATCCAGGTGTGCGCACTGGTGTCGGCGTGATGTCCACTGGATCCAGAACAAGGTCTCTGTGGTGATAGAGAAAAAAAGAATAATCACATAAGGAAGGGATGGTGACTGCCCCAGTGAAATCCCCAGCAGGGGGCGCTGTGCTGGCCTGCAAGACTGAGCCATGCCAATGTATAGCAGGGTAATCTAGGACATTTCCCCATAAATGCTACCACACAGTACTAATGCCCACATTGTTGCCCCTTCACAGCAGTTATGCCCACCTTTGTTCCTGTCACAGTAATTATGCCCACTTTTGTGCCACTCACAGTAGTTATGGCCAGATATGTGCCCCCTCACAGTAGTTATGGCCAGATATGTGTCCCCTCACAATATTTATGCCAGATTAGGTGCCCCCTCACAGTAGTTATGCCAGATTAGATTCCCCCTCACAGTAGTTATGTCCGATTAGGTGCCAACTCACAGTAGTTATGCCAGATAATAGGTGCCCCCCTCACAGTAGTTATGCCAGATTAGGTGCCCCCTCACAGCAGTTATGCCATATTAGGTGCCCCCTCACAGTATTTATGCCAGATAATAGGTGCCCCCTCACAGTAGTTATGCCAGATAATAGGTGCCCCCTCACAGTAGTTATGCCAGATAATAGGTGCCCCCTCACAGTAGTTATGCCAGATAATAGGTGCCCCCTCACAGTAGTTATGCCAGATAATAGGTGCCCCCTCAGTAAAAATGCCCACTTTTGTGCCGCCCACTGTAGTTGTGCAGCCCCCTACCCCCCTTTTGCCTCCATTGCCCTCTCCAGACTTCAGCTTTATGAAAGAAAAAAAAACACATACTTACCTTCTCTGATGACACGCTCCCGAACTCACATCGCGCTGCTGGCTGTGCTGGAGGCCGATTCCCGGGCTTTCAGCGCTCCTTCCACAGCCAGTAGCGCCAAGTGCAGCCTGCAGGGGGAGCGCTGGAGCTCAGAATAAACAGCTATCGGAGAAGCAGGGAGCAGAGAGTGCGACACCCTGGAACTGCCGGTGAGAGCGTGCGCCGCCCCCTTGCCTCTGGGCCCCCCCTTGCCTCTACTCCCCTCTGCCTCTGCAACCCCCCGCCTCTGCGGCAGGAGTGTACAATATTATTGTTTGAAGAGGATTCTGATGGGCCCAGCATTATCACTGTGCTTCATGCCGGGCCCCATCAGAGCGCTCCCATTACATATCAGTGCAGCGGGCCCCCTTTCCCTGCCGGGCCCAGTCACGGTCGCACCCTCTGCGACCGCGATCGTTACGCCCCTGCTAATATCACTTTTAGCGCTTAAACATAGACCATTGTGAAAAGTGGAAAGGATCACAAAATGTTGCAAAAAACTTTTGCAGTTGCTATGGAAGTGTCACTGTTGCCATCACTTGTGCCTTTTTATGTCACTCAACTGACATATCAGATTTCATAAATGAACCCCTAGCAGTTTGAGACATGGACACTGGTCTACTTTTACACCTAAAGGTGTAACCCACATTGCAGTCACACCAAATATATTATTAAGGTTCCCCAGTTCATAAATGTGGTGCAGGCACACAAAGCAAAGCCAGTCTTAAAACTGAATACAAAAACAACCTTAAATGATAGATGACACCCTGAGTGCTTTAGATATATATATATATATATATATATATATATATATATATATATATATATATATATAGTTATAGTCAGGGATCGTTCACACTTAGTCCATAGGCAACAAAGGCAGTGACACCAAAAGTCTTGTTATTACTTTTATTTAAGGTTCTCTTTGGCTCAGTCAGCCGTAGTCTCCAGGACGCAGCCGGGCCACACAAAAAGGGGTCTGCAGTTCTGGCAGTGTTTGCTCACACTAGTCCTATCTTCAACTCAGCCACACCCTGCACTCTGCTGCAAGTTTAAATAGGAACTACGGACATGGACCATAACAGAAACCTGTAGTGGATTGTGGGAGATTAGCTCCCACCCTCTCTGTGCTAATCTCCAGTAAAACCAGGCCCAGATGGCCGTTTCCAGCCTTTACTGAATAATGGCGTCGACCCACTAGTTAGTGGACACCGTAAGTTTCCTGGTTCGACTCCACCAAGCTGTGTACCTTGGTGGCACGTCCTAACACACCTGAAACATAGACACTTTTAAAAAGTCTCCAACAACATCCTAGGTGGAATGTACCTTCCCTCATAGACGCATCCTGTCACTGCCTTATAATATATATACAGTACAGACCAAAAGTTTGGACACACCTTCTCATTCAAAGAGTTTTCAGTATTTTCATGACTATGAAAATTGTAGATTCACACTGAAGGCATCAAAACTATGAATTAACACATGTGGAATTATATACTTAACAAAAAAGTGTGAAACAACTGAAAATATGTCTTATATTCTAGGTTCTTCAAAGTAGCCACCTTTTGCTTTGATTACTGCTTTGCACACTCTTGGCATTCTCTTGATGAGCTTCAATAGGTAGTCATGAAAATACTGAAAACTCTTTGAATGAGAAGGTGTGTCCAAACTTTTGGTCTGTACTGTATATATATATATATATATATATATATATATATATATATATATTAGAGATGAGCGAGTAATGTTCGATCGAGCCGGTATTCGATCGAATACTACGCTATTCGGCATACTCGATTTCAATCGAGTATAACGGCGATGGCGCACTTAGAATTCGTTTCCCCTCCCACCTTCCCTGGCGCTCTTTTTCCACCAATCAACATGCAGGGGGGTATGACAGGCCCGCAGAGCACGCTGGCAGCGCGAAAACGGCGTCTACATGGATTGGCTGGAAAAACCTTGTGACCTCGAATATTAAAAACTCAGCTCTTCCTGCTCGTTCGCATATGCTGCGTGAACTTAGTCAGGGACAGAGGCTGGAGAAGGGACAGATAGGTTTTAGCTGTTGGACAGGCAGGAGCGTGATTAAAAGCCCTTATCAGGGCTACTATAGTGCAGTACAGTGATAGCTTTACTACAATATACACTCTGCAGAGAACGGCTGCTGTATTCAGGGATAGCTGCTGGGAGTAGGGACAGAGAGAGGCATTAGTGGTGTATTAGGTGCTCTGCTACATACAAAACTATATTTGGCACTACTGTTCTGCGTTCTTTTTGGCTGCAAAACCCTGTTATATACCTAGTGTGTATCTGATCTGGCAGTATACGGCTGTGAATTTTTATTTTTTTTTTTAAATACAGTTTATTTGGCTCTAGTGTTCTGGGTTCTGTGTGCCTGCAATACCCTTTTTGTATACCAGGTGTAAATACCCACCGTCTGACCTGTTAGTACACAGCTGTGTACCTAGAAATAAAAAAAAAAGGCCTTTTCTTTGGCACCTGTACTGTGCGTTCTCTTGCAAAATAATTTTATATACGTGGTGTTAATACCCACCGTCTGATCTGTTAGTACACGGCTGTGTACCTAGAAATATTAAAAAAATAGGCCTTTTCATTGGCACCTGTGCTGTGCGTTCTCTTGCAAAATAATTTTATATACGTGGTGTTAATACCCACCGTCTGATCTGTTAGTACACGGCTGTGTACATAGAAATATAAAAAAAATAGGCCTTTTCATTGGCACCTGTACTGTGCGTTCTCTTGCAAAATAATTTTATATACGTGGTGTTAATACCCACCGTCTGATCTGTTAGTACACGGCTGTGTTCCTAGAAATATAAAAAATAGGCCTTTTCATTGGCACCTGTACTGTGCGTTCTCTTGCAAAATAATTTTATATACGTAGTGTTCATACTCACCGTCTGATCTGTTAGTACACGGCTGTGTACCTAGAAATATAAAAAAAAAAGCCTTTTCATTGGCACCTGTACTTTGCGTTCTCTTGCAAAATAATTGTATATACGTGGTGTTAATACCCACCGTCTGAACTGTTAGTACACGGCTGTGTACCTAGAAATATAAAAAAAAGCCTTTTCATTGGCACCTGTACTGTGCGTTCTCTTGCAAAATAATTTTATATACGTGGTGTTAATACCCACCGTCTGATCTGTTAGTACACGGCTGTGTACCTAGAAATATAAAAAAAATAGGCCTTTTCATTGGCACCTGTGCTGTGCGTTCTCTTGCAAAATAATTTTATATACGTGGTGTTAATACCCACCGTCTGATCTGTTAGTACACGGCTGTGTACATAGAAATATAAAAAAAATAGGCCTTTTCATTGGCACCTGTACTGTGCGTTCTCTTGCAAAATAATTTTATATACGTGGTGTTAATACCCACCGTCTGATCTGTTAGTACACGGCTGTGTTCCTAGAAATATAAAAAATAGGCCTTTTCATTGGCACCTGTACTGTGCGTTCTCTTGCAAAATAATTTTATATACGTAGTGTTCATACTCACCGTCTGATCTGTTAGTACACGGCTGTGTACCTAGAAATATAAAAAAAAAAAGCCTTTTCATTGGCACCTGTACTTTGCGTTCTCTTGCAAAATAATTGTATATACGTGGTGTTAATACCCACCGTCTGAACTGTTAGTACACGGCTGTGTACCTAGAAATATAAAAAAAAGCCTTTTCATTGGCACCTGTACTTTGCGTTCTCTTGCAAAATAATTGTATATACGTGGTGTTAATACACACCGTCTGATCTGTTAGTACACGGCTGTGTACCTAGAAATAAAAAAAAAAAGGCCTTTTCTTTGGCACCTGTACTGTGCGTTCTCTTGCAAAATAATTTTACATACGTGGTGTTAATACCCACCGTCTGATCTGTTAGTACACGGCTGTGTACCTAGAAATATAAAAAAAATAGGCCTTTTAATTGGCACCTGTACTGTGCGTTCTCTTGCAAAATAATTTTATATACGTAGTGTTCATACCCACCGTCTGATCTGTTAGTACACGGCTGTGTACCTAGAAATATAAAAAAAATAGGCCTTTTCATTGGCACCTGTACTGTGCGTTCTCTTGCAAAATAATTTTATATACGTGGTGTTAATACCCACCGTCTGATCTGTTAGTACACGGCTGTGTACCTAGAAATATAAAAACATAGGCCTTTTCATTGGCACCTGTACTGTGCGTTCTCTTGCAAAATAATTTTATATACGTAGTGTTCATACACACCGTCTGATCTGTTAGTACACGGCTGTGTACCTAGAAATATAAAAAAAAAAAGCCTTTTCATTGGCACCTGTACTTTGCGTTCTCTTGCAAAATAATTGTATATACGTGGTGTTAATACACACCGTCTGAACTGTTAGTACACGGCTGTGTACCTAGAAATATAAAAGAATAGGCCTTTTCATTGGCACCTGTACTGTGCGTTCTCTTGCAAAATAATTTTATATACATAGTGTTCATACACACCGTCTGATCTGTTAGTACACGGCTGTGTACCTAGAAATATAAAAAAAAAAAAAAGCCTTTTCATTGGCACCTGTACTTTGCGTTCTCTTGCAAAATAATTGTATATACGTGGTGTTAATACACACCGTCTGATCTGTTAGTACACGGCTGTGTACCTAGAAATATAAAAAAATAGGCCTTTTCATTGGCACCTGTACTGTGCGTTCTCTTGCAAAATAATTGTATATACATGGTGTTAATACACACCGTCTGAACTGTTAGTACACGGCTGTGTACCTAGAAATATAAAAAAAATAGGCCTTTTCATTGGCACCTGTACTGTGCGTTCTCTTGCAAAATAATTGTATATACGTGGTGTTAATACACACCGTCTGAACTGTTAGTACACGGCTGTGAAGGCAAAATATTGTAACCAAAAAAAAATAAAATGCAGAGGGGGGCTAGCGGAATCGGACGTGGACGAGGACGGGGGCGCGGAAATGCTGTTGGTGGCCTTGTTGAAGCCAGTGGGGATACAATGCGTGCTGGTGAGGGTCAGCCAGGATCCCACTCATCCAGAATCCCTGCCTTTATGGGACAGTTAAACAGGGGGCGGGTTACACCGCTGTTGAGGCCTGAGCAGGTTGAACAGGTGGTGCAATGGATAGCCGATAGCGCTTCCACACAGTTGTCCACCAGCCAGTCATCCACACAGTCTCACTCTGACCCTCCTTCCTCCACACCTGGCCAACAGAGTCATCCCACCATTGACCCCTCCCAGGAGCTCTTTTCGGGTCCTTTTTCAGATGTGCCGGAAGAATCCCAGGAGCTAGCAGAGGAATTTGTTTGTAGTGATGCCCAAACACTTGAGTATTCGCCATCTCCTGCTGATGTGGACCCTGAACCAGCATCTGTTATCATGAGCGATGATGATGATGAGACGCAGTTGCCATCAAGGGAGGCTGTTGGAATGTCCAGTGGGCAGGAGGAGGAGCAGAGTGAGGAAGAGGAAGAGGAGGTGGTGGATGACAAAATGACCGACCCCACTTGGCCAGGGGTGATGTCCAGCGGGGAAAGCAGTGGAGAGGTGGTGGTCTGCGCAGCACCGAAAAAGGCAGCAAGAGCCAGAGGGATGTCCAGAGGCAGAGGGATGTCCACAGGCAGAGGGATGTCCACAGGCAGAGGGATGTCCACAGGCCGAGGACAGTCCAGACAGAGAAGTGAGGCCACAGCCAGCAGGGCCGAAGCTGTTCCCGGCAGCGGGCAGTCGCGCGAAGCTCCCACATCGAGGCCTCGTACTTCTGTGGTGTGGAGATTGTTTAATGTTTGTGCGGATGACAAACTGAGCGCGGTTTGCACACTCTGCCACTCAAAACTGAGTAGGGGCTCTGAGAAGAGCAATCTGACCACCTCAGGCATGCGGCGTCACTTGGAAGTCAAGCACTGGGCTGAGTGGGAGAGAGCAAACGCAATACAACCTGCGCAAGGTCTTCCTGCCACTGCCTCTTCCCCTTTATTGTGTGCTGCCACTGCGGTCCAGACCTCCAGCCAGGACACCTCCACATCTGCCTCTGCCTCGGCTACTTTGGGGCCTTCTCCTTCAGCCTCCCCTTCCCCCGCATCTTCGCCTGCACCTTCACACTCCTCGTCCCATCAACTGTCCATCTCGCAGGCGTTCGACCGCAGGCGGAAGTACGCCTCGAGTCACCCCCAAGCCCAAGCCTTAAACTGCCACATCTCCAAACTGCTGGCCCTGGAGATGTTGCCGTTTAGGCTTGTGGAGACGCAGGCCTTCCGCGACCTGATGGCGGCTGCCGCACCTCGCTATTCCGTCCCCAGCCGCCACTACTTTTCCCGGAGTGCCGTCCCCGCCCTGCACCAGCACGTGTCGCGTAACATCAGGCGGGCCCTGAGGTACGCAGTCAGCGCAAAGGTCCACTTGACCACCGACTCGTGGACAAGCGCTTGTGGCCAGGGACGCTACATCTCTTTGACGGCACACTGGGTGAATGTAGTGGAAGCAGGGACGGGGTCGCAAACAGAGACGGCCTACCTACCACCCCCGCCCAAGATTGCCAGCATGGGTTCTGATAAACCCCCCTCCTCCTCCTCCTCCTCTGCCTTAACATCGCCCTCAGCCGCTAGCTGGAAGCGTTGCAGCACTGGCGCGGGGAGACGTCAGCAGGCGGTGCTTAAGCTCATCAGCTTGGGCGACAGGAAGCACAGCGCCCCAGAGGTGAGGGACGCCATATTGCAGCAGACGGAGATGTGGCTGTCGCCGCTGCAGCTAGGACCAGGCATGGTCGTGTGCGATAACGGCCTGTAACCTGGTGGCGGCTCTGGAGCTTGCCGAACTCAATCACGTACCATGCCTGGCCCACGTTTTTAATCTGGTAGTCCAAAAATTTCTAAAGACTTACCCCAACCTGGCAGAGCTACTGGTGAAAGTGCGGCGCTTGTGCGCTCACTTTCGGAAGTCAACTGTAGCTGCTGCTAGCTTAAAAAAACTCCAGCAACGCCTCCATTTGCCTCAACATCGGCTGTTGTGCGACCTGCCGACTCGCTGGATTTCCACCTATTCCATGTTGGCCAGGGTGTGTGAGCAGCAGAGAGCATTGATGGAGTACCAGATTATGAAGCCACGCGTGCCTCCAACTCAGCTCCCTCAGTTTGCCAACCACGAGTGGCCATGGATGGCAGACATATGCGATGTACTGCGTATCTTTGAGGAGTCCACCAAGAAGGTCAGCAGCGAGGACGCTATAGTGAGCGTAGCCATCCCGCTCCTATGCGTCCTTAAAGAATCGCTCATCGCAATAAGGGAGAACGCATTGCACGCAGAGGAGACGGGGGTAGGAGGAGACGCAACGGAGCTACACAGTCAGACCACACTTTTGTCTGCTTCACGGTGGCAGTTGCAGGAGGAGGAGGATGAGGAGGAGGAGGACGACGTGGAGGTGGCTGTGGAAGAGGAGGAGGATGCTGGCGGCGAGGGTAGAAGTCAGGCTGTGTGCGTCCCATTGGTTCAGCGCGGATGGGGCGGAGAGGAGGCGGAAGAGGAAGAGGAGGAAATGGCAAGTGATCCTTCTGGTGGGGGCAGTGAGGTCATGCCTATTCAGAGTCTGGCACACATGGCTGACTTCATGCTGGGCTGCTTTTCCCGGGACACACGTATTGTCCGGATAGTGGAGAACAAACTGTACTGGGTCTTCGCACTCCTGGACCCCCGGTATAAAGATAACGTCTCCTCTTTTATTCCGGTAGAGGAGAGGACGAATTGATTGCTGGAATACCAGAGGGAACTCGTGCAGAACATGATGGAGATTTTCCCACCCACCATCGCTGGCGGCAGAGAGGAGAGGGTCTCCCAGAGTCCCACAACATCGATCAGGCCCACAGCCACCAGGGGAACACTCTCCAAGGTGTGGGACACGTTCATGGCACCCCCTCGTGCAACTTCCATCACTGCGGGGCCCGCTATCAGCAGGAGGGACAAGTATCGGCGGATGTTGCGGGAGTACCTGGCAGACCGTACCCCTGTCCTCCCCGATCCCTCGGCGTCCTACACTTACTGGGTCTCCAAGTTGGACACGTGGCTGGAACTGTCCCTGTACGCCTTGGAGGTGCTTGCCTGCCCTGCCGCCAGTGTGCTATCAGAAAGGGTGTTCAGTGCAGCCGGGGGCATTATAACCGATAAGCGCAGCCGCCTGTCAACCGACAGTGCCGACAGGCTGACGCTAATCAAAATGAACAGCAAGTGGATTGACCCGGACTTTGCTTCTCCAACAGTGGAAAGCAGCCAAAAGTGAAGTGCCATCTGTATGAAGTGCCATTTCCTCCTCCACCTCCTCCTCCTCCTTTACCGCCTTAGAATTGCTCCGTAAAAAAAAAAATTATATATTTATGGCTCACCTCTTGGGCCTCCACACAATTTTTAAGAGGTCTCACCTCTTGGGCCTCCACATAATTTTTAAGAGGTCTCACCTCTTGGGCCTCCACATAATTTTTAAGAGGTCTCACCTCTTGGGCCTCCACATAATTTTTAAGAGGTCTCACCTCTTGGGCTCTTGGGCCTAATTTTTAAGAGGTCTCACCTCTTGGGCCTCCACATAATTTTTAAGAGGTTCTCACCTCTTGGGCCTCCACATAATTTTTAAGAGGTCTCACCTCTTGGCCTACAAACAATTTTTAAAGGTCTCACCTCTTGGGCCTCCAAACAATTTTTCTCATGCCTCACCTCTTGGGCCTACAAACAATTTTTAAGAGGTCTCACCTCTTGGGCCTCCACATAATTTTTAAGAGGTCTCACCTCTTGGGCCTCCACATAATTTTTAAGAGGTCTCACCTCTTGGCCTCCACAATTTTTAAGAGGTCTCACCTCTTGGGCCTCCACATAATTTTTAAGAGGTTTCACCTGTTAGGCCTCCGCATAATTTTTAAGAGGTCTCACCTCTTGGGCCTACAAACAATTTTTAAGAGGTCTCACCTCTTTGGCCTCCACATAATTTTTAAGAGGTCTCACCTCTTGGGCCTACAAACAATTTTTCTCATGCCTCACCTCTTCGGCCTACAAACAATTTTTAAGAGGTCTCACCTCTTGGGCCTACAAACAATTTTTATTATGGCTCACCTCTTGGGCCTTAATACAATTGTTAAGAGGTCTCACCTCTTGGGCCTACAAACAATTTTTAAGAGGTCTCACCTCTTGGGCCTACAAACAATTTTTATTATGGCTCACCTCTTGGGCCTTAATACAATTTTTAAGAGGTCTCACCTCTTTGGCCTCCACTTAATTTTTTCGAGGGCTCACCTCTTGGGCCTCCACATAATTTTTTCGAGGGCTCACCTCTTGGGCCTCCATATAATTTTTTTGAGGGCTCACCTCAAGCTAACTTTGCGCACTCATTAAAATATTTTCACAACAAGGACCTAAGAGCCCTCGATGGGAGAGTTTTGTGTGGGGGCCTGTTATAGGGAAGAGATGCGGCCCTGCGGGCTCTAGCCTGCCTTCTCCATGAGCCTCTGGCCAGCCCACGGCCTCTTCCTGCCTTTTGCGGTCCTACGCATCCCTCAACATCCCCACTGCTTTACCTGCTAGACATGACACTGGGCCAGGTCGGGTCACTGACTTCGTCATACTCAACCACCTCCTCTTACACTGCCTCACTTTGCTCCAACAGCCTCCCTTGCTGGCAACTGTGTCTCATCATCGTCCCTAATCATTTTACACTTTAGGTCCCGTTCCACACCACCATCAGCTAGAGATGGAGCTTGCTCCAGTGTTTGGGCATCAGAACAAACAAAATCCTCAGATAGCTCCTGCGATTCTTGCATGGGTGGGAACACTGGGTTGATAACATTGGGCAGGGTGGGAGGAAGGAGGGTCAGAGTGAGGTCCCTGCAGTTTCTGCAGGCTATCGACGAGACTGGACTTTGTGGACTTGACTGGGTGGTGGACAGATTTAACAAATCTAGAAGGAGAAGGAGGGGTTTGCCGAGCTGTCTGTAAGGGTTGCGGAAATCCAGACAGAACCAAGGCCCAAAACTTGGGTGGGGGTAGCAGGTTTGCCCGTCCCCGCCTCCACAACATTCACCCAGTGTGCTGTCAGGGAGATGTAGCATCCCCGGCCTCAAACCAAAGTGTTGGTGGTCAAATGGCCTTTTGCAGTAACCGTGTTACTCGGGCGTGGATGATGTTTTGGGACATGTGCCTGGGCAAGGCAGGGATGGCACAGAGGGAAAAATAGTGATGGCTTGATTGCTTTCCCCCTTGCCTATGCCATCTGTGGTTGTCATAGGCAACGTGATTTTAAGGGGTGCAGAATTTTATCTTCTTTTTTGTCTAGTTTGGCTTGGGGTCCATGGCAATGTAGAGGAAAGAAGGTTTCCTTGTATGGTCTCACTTTACAGAGAGGTTACATTGTCTTTGGAGTGTATTGTTGAGAGGCTGTGATAGTGGCGTAATAGTGCGACTTGGGCGCGTTATATGCACCCAGACATGCTTCCCCTGCTGTCCCAGTTGCATTCCAGCAGTGTTGGCATCCTTTTCTGAGGTTTCAGGGTGGACTTGGTGACCTCCAAGTGGTCGAATTGAGATTTCCAAGTGGCGAGCATTTTTTTCCCATAGATTTTAATGGGATTCGATATTCGGTCGAATAGTCGAATTTCGCGGTCTATTCGAATCGAATTTCGAACTTTCGAATATTTCACTACTCGCTCATCTCTAATATATATATATATATATATATATATATATATATATATAGTATATACAAGAACTCTATTTCCATGGCAATATCTTCCCATTTATAGTACATTCTTTCACACAGAAACCTTTTCAGTTTGGGTGGAATGTGGCACAAGGAAATATCACCACTAAAATGTACAATATAATAACACACAAAAGCAAAAGAAGAAAAATAAATAAATAAAGCTCCTTCAACGGTAAAAGGGAGGCAGGTATTTTACTGGACAATATCACTGTTCCTTTTTTTGTTTAGTTTATTCTCCTTTTACGTAAAAGAATTTCTGAGAAAGACTAGGTTGGTTTATCATGAGAAAACTTGCCTTGTCGCTTGTACCAACCAATGATATGAGATATGAATTGTCGTGAAAGAGGACATTGCCTGCTTATATGACCACTCTCTTAAAGGGCCAGCACTAAAATTTTGTTATAACTAAGTATCCCCTGATTGAACTCTACCTATCCTAACTTCAGATTGAACAATCACATGTCTGCAATACGATTCTATACTTGGTCATCAGCAATTGCTATCAGCGTTTTACGGTGAAGGTGCAAAATCCCTTAGACTCAAGCCACCAGTTTAGTTATTGGCCAAATCATATAGTCCTGAGGTTAGTTTGTCACAGGTTGCTACAGGCAATAAGGACAGTTTTTCTATCTATACCATGCTAGACAGAATACATATAGTGAGGTAGGGCTCCAAACGCTGATCACAAACATACCTTTATTTCTCTTATTTCAGGTCCGATCACACTGTGAAATCCACTTTTAAAAATATGCTAATGAGCAAAGGGAGCACTCGGAGGCGTGCTTATTGCTTCTGAGCACCGCATCTCCGACGCCCTCCTGCCTGTTAGTGCCGCCCTGTATGTAATAAAAATGCCCCCCATTTATTTGATTGACAGCGCTAGACCAGTGAGTTCCCGTGCGTACGCATTCCAACGTATGACGGCGCGTGCGTACTTCACTTGCACCGTCTATCTCGGCAAGCCCAATTCCTTTAGTGCACACGCTCCGTCATACCTAGGAGTGCGTACGCACGGGATCTCAGCGCTAGACCAGTGAGTCTAGCGCTGTCAATCAAATGGATGGGGGGCGTTTTTATTACATACAGGGCGGCACTAACAGGCAGGAGGGCGGCGGAGGTGCAGTGCTCAGAAGCAATAAGCACGCCTCTGAGTGCTCCGTTTGCTCATTAGCATATTTTTAAAAGTGGATTTTACAGTGTGATGGGACCTGAAATAAGAGAAATAAAGGTATGTTTGTGATCAGCGTTTGGAGCCCTACCTCACTATATATCTAGCATGGTATACATGAAACAGGTGTCTCTTTAAGGCTTTCTTCCTCTTTTCATCATCACATTCTGGAAGCTATAACATTCTTATTTTTCCGTCTATATAGCTTTTAATGTGGCCACTGAGTTTTTACATTATAAATTTAGCAACATTCATTTTTTCGGTATAAATAACATATTATTTTCTGGGTCAGTACAATTACAGCAATACCAAATACATATAGGTTTTTTTTTATGTTTTACTGCTTTTGTGCAATAATACCCTTTTTGAAAAAGAAGAAAATCTTTTTGCATCGCCGCATCCCAAGACCCATAACATTTTTGTTTTTCTTTCTATGGAGTTGTGGGATTTGATTTTTGTGGCATTACTTGTAGTTTTCATTGGTATCATTTTGGGATTAAAAAAAAACACTTTTTGATCGCTTGTTATTAAGTTTTTCCAGTGGCGACTAAGAATAAATTAGCATTTTCGCCATTTTGTTTTTTGTTTTTTACAAAGTTCCAAATAGGGGATAATTTACATGATAT
This sequence comes from Rhinella marina, assembly GCA_900303285.1. Lineage (NCBI taxonomy): Eukaryota > Metazoa > Chordata > Amphibia > Anura > Bufonidae > Rhinella > Rhinella marina. The sequence goes on along the minus strand of ONZH01020855.1, from coordinate 18,237 downwards.
TTGTGTAGTGCATGTCATTATGGACGCAACAATACCAAAAATGTGGGGGAAATGTGGGGGAAATTTTATTTTTTCAATTTTTTTCATCGATGGAAAAAAAGCATATATTTTTTAATTTTATATTTAAGAAATGTTTTTTTTTTTCATTTTTCTTTTTACCACTTAATATTCCCACAAGGGGACTATAACAGACAATGTTTTGAGTGCTTCTAAAATGCAATGCACTATCCCTATAGTGCGTAGCAATTTAATGTCAATACTATATTAACATTAACCTGCAGGCTGCACAAGAGGGGCACAGCCTGCTGTGGAACACTCAAGACAGGCTTAGGGCCTACATCAGGTCCCAACCAGCCTATACACACATTGGCACCCCGCAATCACATTTGCGGGGTGCCAAGGGGAGACAGAGGGAGTCCACTCCCTCTGTCACCGCTTACTTGTGGTGGGCACCATTGCCCGCAGCATGTAAGGAGTTAAACAGCCCCGATCGGTCGGTGCTGTTGTCGGTGCTCCTGTTGGTCCAGGCTGTTAGAGCAGAAGCACGGCTCTCATGTTATGGCCCTGCCTAAGGCCCCCTAGTGATCTCCATAAAAAGGCGTATAGGTGGTCATTAAGGGGTTAACATATCTACAAGTAATGTAAGGCATGCATTTATATTGGTTTCAATAAAATATGTACTTATCATTAAAAAGAACAAGAAAAAGGCTTTCAAAAGTTGGAGCTTTTGGGGCCGCGTTCCAGCAGTGGGACCCGCACCTATAAGACAATGGGGGCATATCCTAGCGATATGCCCCCATTCTCCAAGATGGGAAAACCCCTTTAAACTGTATTCCGGATCATAACCTCTGACATGCAGAGAAGAGGATGAGGCAGCGCTTTACCTCAGTGTTGTGTAGTAACTTGCCCTGCTGTGTGATTAGGATGAGTTTTGTGTGTACTAATAGAACGGCAGCCATTTTATTTCTCCTAATGATTGCTCCATAGACAAAACGAGCTATTATAACTGATGAAAGGTATTTGGGAATATATTTATAATAAAGTAATATTAAAGTATCTTCATTTTCTTAATTCCCAGAGAATCCCTATAAAAATGTTTACTTACAAACAGCTTTTAATTCTCACCCTTCAGATAAAAGGCAATCCGTTATTTGTCAACAGACTCTATAAGCAATAAAGTGATATTTTTATTCGGCTGCCCTTCCTTGTCTTCAGATAGTTTCTGGTACCAATATCTTTCTGAGAAACAAAGGTAAATGTCCAGCACAGGAAAATAAAATCTTGATGCTTTATTGGAAAATTAATTGAAAATCCATCTCTAAAAATCTAGTGTACATTCAAGGCTGACGCGTTTCACGGCATCTTTCTACCACTTGTCTGTCTGTATCAACATGCCTATTATATAATGTGATAAATGACGCACGCTGATGTATTTTAAGGTGTCTTTTTTTCGTAGCCATGACATTGGACGAGGTTGCATTTTTATTAAATACCTATCTTTTAACATATCAGTTTTCCTTGATGTCAATCTATATTTGAAAAGTAAACAGCAGCCTTCATGTGTTTGATCAATAGGTCCATGCTATAATAGTAGTGCTTTGTCCCTACAAGGAAGTCATTTTGTCTATTCATTCCAGGCGTTTAGTTGACCTTTAAAACGATGCACTGATAATATCTCCAATGTACTGTAGATCATATCCTCCTTTTAACACAGTTACACAGTCACACTTAGTACTGCAAACAGCTTGGCAAGGTACAGCAGGTTAGGTTGGTCTTCCAGAAGGTAATGTTAGGTCACTGCTGTTTTATAATGACAGGGACAAAGTGTGTAGGGGCACCCAATCCCCCAGCTGGTAATACCCAGTTGCCAAATTACTAATTGCATTACCAGAAAGAATAACAGAGAAACAGCACAACAATGAATGATATGAAATAATTCTAGAACATTTTTTCTTATGTAATACAATTATGTACTAAAACAGATTTTTCAGGAGAACGGAATAGTCCTCTTTAAAGGGCATCTGTCAGCAGATTTGTACCTATGAAACTGATCCGTTGCATGTGCGCTTGGCAGCTGAAGGCATCTGTGTTGGTCCCATGTTCATATGTGCCCACTTTGCTGAGTAAAATATATGCAAATGAACCTCTAGGAGCAATGAGGTTTACACATAGAGACTCTTGCACTTTGACTGACAGGGCCAGGCAGGTGAGATCGCATTTTCACCGACTGGCCCTGTCAAAGTGCAGAGGACGCATGAGTTGCAGAGAGAGCAGAGAATCTAGGAGTAATGACAACACCCCAGTTGCCCCAACGCCCCTGTTGCTCCTAGAGGCTCATTTGCATATAATAAAACATTTTTATCAGCAATGCAGGGGCATATGAACATGGGACCAACACACATGTCTTCAGCTGATATGTAACAGGTCAGCCAGTTTAATAGGTGCTGACAGATGGCATTTAAATAATGGACATCCCCCAAATCTTTTTGAGGTGTTGCTTCAGTCCTGTTATCAGATCTTCTGCAATCAGCATTGGTGGTAAACTGCTTTACAATATGGATGGTGGGAGAGCCACTGAGTGACACGGCTCTCCTCCTAAAGTCCTGCCCACAGAGGGACCAGAGAACGGAACCCTAAACTCTGTTGGGGATGTTATAGATGTCCAGATTTAATCATAATCTCATGATTGGACTCCAGGACAATACAGTTCAGCTACACTGATACATTGTTGTAAACTATGCAGACAGAAAGATTTGTGCTGCTGATGGATTTAGTGCACAGAGGATTGCCTACAGTACACACAAATGTAGCAAACTCTTCGCTAGGAGAAGCATTAGGTTACACATTTGTAGAATGTTTCCATTCACTTTATCAAGCAGAGAGTTTGGTGATGAAGTGATATATCAAGTATATTAAGAAGTTGCACCATTTTCATTCCTGTTGTTAATACTGATGACCTATCGTCAGGATAGGTTGTCAATATCTGATCAGCAGGGGTCCAACACTCGGCAGCCCCATCGATCAGCTGTATGAAGAGGAGGCAGTTTTCCATGTGAGCGCTGCTCCTTCTTCATCGTCTCGGAAGTGCAGTGTGATAAAAGTACCTGCTGCATTCAAGAGAATGGAGTGAGTACTTGTAATTACACAAAGCCACCATTCCATAGGAGACAACGTGTAGTGTAAAGACGAGGAAGCGGTGCTTGCATGGAGAGCTACCTCCTCATCAAACAGCTGATCGGCAGGGGTGCCGGATGTCGGACCCTAGCTGATCAGATATTGATGACCTATCTGGATTATAGGTCATCAATATTAATGGCTGGACAACTCCTTTCAAGGGGTTTTCCAGGAGTAGAATATTGATGATCTATCCTCAGGACTCTCGGAATCACCACCAATCAACTGTTTGACATGGACTCCTCACAGCATACCAAGAGTATAGTTGTACATTGTATAACAGCCCAGGCCTATATATATAGTTGAATGGGACTGGGCAGCACATAGGCCATGTGACATCACTGGTTTAGGAAGAGGTAACACTAACCAAAGAACTTCTACAAACAGCTGATCGGCAGGAATGCTGGGAGTTGGACGCCAACCAAAGAGATATTGATGATCTATCCTGGTCATCAATATTCTACTCCCAGAAAACCCCAATTAATTAATATTCATATAAGTTCCTCTAGTTAATTTCCTTTGTGGTTATCTTCAATCATGGCTTTTCAAGAACACCATGAACACCAAGTAGTGTGGCTCGGTGATAAAAGCAATGCCTCCCTTTCGTTTTAGAAATAATTACCAGTTATTAATTTTCCATTCAGACAATAATTTAAAATACACAGATAAAATAGAAAATATATCAACTTACAGAGGTAATCAATAACGCAACCTTTCAGACAAATAAGCTATCATTAATTGTGGGATCGTGAGAGCTGGGAAGAACGTGATCCACAGCAAAATGGCAATTTGAAAACTACTACATTTATATTATATGAAAGTGATATGATTTTTTTTCCTTTCCAAGATGACTAGATGTATACATAGTGCTTGCAACTGATGCCCGCAGTGATATGCTCATATGTTTATACAGTACATAAAGACACGCTGGTTTAAAAACATACCTGTATGATGCCAAATATGACATTTTGTGACTATGTCAATATGACATGTTCATTTCCAGTTAGTGAATAAATAAACTTTACTAGAACTTAATGTATTTCCTTGTGTATTTTCTATTCTGTTTTAAAGGTGATCATACACATTATATTAACCCTTTCACCCCCGGAGGTTTTTTCGGCTTTGCGTTTTCGTTTTGCACTCCCTGCCTTCAAACAGCCATAACTGTTTTATTTTTCTGTTCACATAGCTGTATGAGGGCTTGTTTTTTGCGGGACAAGTTGTACTTTCCAACGCCATCATTTAATATTGCATATGGTGTAGTGGGAAGCGGGAAAAATATTCCAAATCAGGTGAAATTGCAAAAAAAACGCTATTCCACTACAGTTCTACGGGTTTTTTATTTACAGCGTTCGATGTTCATTAAAACTGACCAGTTACTTTCATTCTACTGGTCAGTACGAATCCGACGATACCTAATATGTATAGTTTTTCTTGCGTTTTGATAGTGATAAAATAATTATAAAGTTGGACTTTTTTCTTTTTTTTTTGTCATATCTTGACCCCTATAACTTTTTGGTATTTATGTGTACGGAGCTGTATGGGGGCTCATTTTTTGCCGGGCGATCTGAATTTTTATTGATATCATTTTTGGGTGTGTATGACTTTTTTATCACTTTTTATTGAATTTTTTTTAGAAAAAAATGCGACAAAAAACAGCGAATCGCCATTTTGACGTTTTTTTCCACCACACAATTCGCGGTATTGGAAATTTTTTTTATATTTTAAAAGTATGGGCATTTTCGGTCATGGTGATACCCATGATTTCTATATTTATTGTTATTTAGGTATTTATTTTTTAATTATACGGAAAGGGGGGTGATTTAAACTTTTATATTTTTTTATTTTTTTTATATATTTTTTAACTTTTTTTTAATTTTTTGTGATTATTTTAACGCTCAAATATGAGCAAATAGATTGTGTTTTTTATTTCTTCTTTACGAGCAATCGGTGCTTTTTAATTTTGAATTAAAAAACAAATTTGCTCATTTCTTATCTGGCCTGCCATCTAGTGGCCAGAATAAGAATTGCACATTGAAAGCTGTAAACCTCCTCAGCGAGGTTTACAACTTTCAGATCGTGTACAGAGAACCCATTTGACCACATGGGGCGTCTGTACACCACCCGGAAGCGTATGCTTCCGGATTTTTGCGCTACTAGATGCCGTGATCTCATGTGATCTCATGTGACCCCCACCTATCTAATATTGAGGATAGGTCATCATTAAAAATATCTCAGAATAATATTCATAGAATAAGCAAACAAGGACTACCAGTAGCAGTACATTGCCATGCACAAATATAAATGCAAACACTGGAAATTAGAATAAAAGTAGATTTTATTTTACTGCTATATTTTCTATATGAAAATGAGAAGCTCTTTGCACACATTTTTTATCACAAGTGTGTTGGGCCCATCTACCAGAGACTGGTGGCTTGCAACTGATGAGACCTATATTAGCAGACTTGCCTCTCCTTTAAAATATAGCCAGGCCCGGACTGGCCATCTGGCCGATCGGGCATTTGCCTGGTGGGCTGCTCCATATTTTAAATAAGTGGGCCGCTGTGAGGTGGCTACTGAACTCAATTGTATCTGCATCCACTAGATGTAGATACAATTGTGCCTGCAGTAGCGAGCGCCGGAGGAACAAGCGAACCTCTGGTTCCCTGCTCCTCTATTCCCGTTGGCCGGCGCACTCATGTGACGTAGGCAGCGCGATGACGTCATCGCGCCACCTGCGACGTTCCTCAGGAGCAGACCCGACAGAAGAGGCCGGGTCTGCATCATGGGACCGCGCCTGGACAGGTAAGCATAAACTGCCCTCTCCCTATGCAGCACTAACCCTAATACTGACCCTGCCTCCCTATTACAGACCCTCAATACTGGCCCCTGACCCCCAATACTGGCCCTGCCTCCCTATTACAGACCCTCTATACTGGCCCCTGACCCCTAATACTGGCCCTGCCTCCCTATTACAGACCCTCTATACTGGCCCTACCTTACCCTAACCCTAATACTGGCCCCTGACCCCCAATACTGGCCCTGCCTTACCCTATTACAGACCCTCCATACTGGCCCCTGACCCCTAATACTGGCCCTGCCTCCCTATTACAGACCCTCAATACTGGCCCTACCTTACCCTAACCCTAATACTGGCCCCTGACCCCCAATACTGGCCCTGCCTTACCCTAATACTGGCTACTGACCCCGAATACTGGTACTGACCACTAACCTTGGACCCCTAACCCTGATACTGGCCCCTGACCCCCTAGTATTGACCTCTAATACTGGCCCTGTCTCACCCCCCTACTATGTCCCTAACCCTAGTACTGACCCCTAACCCTAATACTGACCTCTAATACTGTCCCGAACCCTAAGATTGACGGCTAACCCTAATATACTGTACTGACTCCTAATACTTTCTCTAACTCTAATAGTACGCCATACTGACCCCTAACCCTAAAACTACATTCACATGACCATATTTGTTTTGCGGTCCACAATTGCGGATCCCCAAAATACGGATACTGGCAGTGTGCGGACACATTTTGTGGAACACACATGCCCAGCCCTATAATAGAAATGCCTGTTCTCATCTGAGATTGCGGTCAAGGATAGCATATACTCTATCTTTTTTGCAGGGCCGTTGACTACGGATTTGCGGGCCCACTGAAGTGAATGGAAATATGATCATGTGAATGTACCCTAATGCTGCCTCTGACCCCAATACTGGCCCCTAACTCATACCGACCCTAATACTGGCCCTAAGGGTGCATTCAGACGACCATATTTCTGGGTCTGCATCCGTTCCACAATTTTGCGGAATGGGTGTGGACCCATTCATTTCAGTGGGGCCGCAAAAGATTCTGACATCACACAATGTACTGTCCACATCCGCAGTTCCGTTCCGTGGCCCCACGAAAAATATAGAGCAAGTGTTCTATTCTTCTCCGCAAAAATAGGCACTTCTATATAGGGCTGGCACTGTGCGTTCTGCAAAATGTGTTTTGCGGATCCACAATTTGGGGACTGCAAAACACTTTCGGTCGTCTGAATGTAGCTTTATGCTAATACTGGCCCCTAACCCCAATACTGGCCCCTAACCCCAATACTGGCCCCTAACCCCAATACTGACCCCTAATCCCAATACTGACCCCTAACCCTAATACTGGCCACTAACCCCAATACTGGCCCCTAACCCCAATACTGGCCCCTAACCCTAATACTGACTCCTAATACTGACCTCTAACTCTAATACTGGCCCTAATATACCAACACTAATACTAATCCTATCTAGAGATGAGCGAGCATGCTCGTCCGAGCTTGGTGCTCATTCGAGTATTACGGTACTCGTAAGTGCTCGCTGCTCGGACGAGTATCTCGCCATGTTCGAGGAAATGGCAACTTCCGCATTGTGCATTTTTGGCGCCTATAAACTCAGCCAATCACAAGCCAGGAGACTCTGCGGTACACCCAGCATCACGTGGGGCCCTTACATGTTGATAGCAGGGGTTGGCTGGCCTGATCAGGTGACCCTGGAATATACTAGTGACTGCCCGCGGTGCTCGGCTCAGATGCTGTCTGGATGTCGTTAGGGATAGAGCTGCTGCGTTTCAGGGAGAGTGTTAGGGCCTGCATTTAGTTCTTTGTTAGGCAGGAGTGATCTGAAAAGAACCCAACAGCCCTTCTAAGGGCTACAAGACATTTTTTTTTTTTGTCTCCTGGCTTGGCTGGCTGGCTGGCACTAGTAGTGCAGCTATCGCCATATATAACCCTTTTTTTTATTGTTATATCTCAATGATACAAATCCATTTCATACAGCAGTGTGGAACCATTCTGTGTGTCACAGTTCAGCTGTCCACTCACTACAATCCGTATTTTCTGTCCAGGTGACACATTCTGTATGTCACTTAATTAAACAAGGTCTTTTGCTCTCACTTATACAGCTAGATTACAAAAATCTCTGTGTGACATTTGTCTGGGTTGCAGTCAAAATAGCCACCGTCAGCAGGGGCTGAGTTAGCTCTCTGATAGTTTCTGCACGTCACGTTAAAAAAAAAAAAAAACTAAAAAAAAATATATAAAAAAAAATATATAAAAAAAAATAGTTTTTTTGTTGTTTTATCTCAGTGATACAAATCCATTTCACACAGCTGTGTGGAACCATTCTGTGTGTCACAGTTCAGCTGTCCACTCACTACAATCCGTATTTTCTGTCCGGGTGACACATTCTGTACGTCACTTAATTAAACAGGGTCTTTTGCTCTCACTTATACAGCTAGATTACAAAAATCTCTGTGCGACATTTGTCTGGGTTGCAGTCAAAATAGCCACCGTCAGCAGGGGCTGAGTTAGCTCTCTGATAGTTTCTGCACGTCACGTTCAAAAAACAAAAACAAAAAAAAAATATTAAAAAAAAATATTAAAAAAAATAGTTTTTTTGTTGTTTTAGCTCAGTGATACAAATCCATTTCACACAGCTGCGTGGAACCATTCTGTGTGTCACAGTTCAGCTGTCCACTCACTACAATCCGTATTTTCTGTCCAGGTGACACATTCTGTACGTCACTTAATTAAACAAGGTCTTTTGCTCTCACTTAGGCCTCATTCAGACGACCGTATATTTGCGGGTCCGCATTATTGCGGATCTGCAAATATACGGGGACCGCCCGGCGTGTGTTCCGCGGCGCTCGGAACACACGCCGTGCGGCCCCATTGAAAATACCTATACTTGTCCGTGCGTACGGACAAGTATAGGACATGTTCTATCTTTTTATGCGGAGCCGCGGCATGGAGCTGTCTCCGTGCCGCGGCTGTGCGCTCACATAGAAGTGAATGGGGCTGCATGTATTCTGCAATTTTGCAGAATACATACGGCCCCATTCATAAGGTCGTGTGAATGGGGCCTTATACAGCTAGATCACAAAAATCTCTGTGCGACATTTGTCTGGGCTGCAGTCAAAATAGCCACCGTCAGCAGGGGCTGAGTTAGCTCTCTGATAGTTTCTCCATGTCACGTTAAAAAAAAAAAAAACTAACAAAAAAAAATATATAAAAAAATAGTTTTTTTGTTGTTTTATCTCAGTGATACAAATCCATTTCACACAGCTGCGTGGAACCATTCTTTGTGTCACAGTTCAGCTGTCCACTCACTAAAATCCGTATTTTCTGTCCAGGTGACACATTCTGTACGTCACTTAAAGGGGTTGTCCGGGTTCAGAGAAGAACCCGGACATACCTGCAATTTCACCCAGGCAGCCCGCCTGAAGAGGGCATCGGAGCATCCTATGCTCCGATGCCCTCCTTTGCCCTGCGCTAATTAGCGCAGGGCAAAGGAATTTCGCCGGGTTCCGGTGACGTACCGGTCCCTGCCGGGCAGAGGCTTCCGCCCGGCAGTGAGTCGGTGACGTCATCGGCGCTGATGGACAGGCTTCAGCGCTGCCCTAGCCAGTAAAACGGCTAGGGCAGCGCTAAAGCCGGCCCATTAAGGCCGGTGACGTCACCGAACTCACTGCCGGGCGGAAGTACCCGCCCGGCAGCGAGTATTTACAAAACAAGAGACCTTGCCCTGCGCGATCTAGCGCAGGGCAAGGGGGGGGGCATCGGAGCATGAGATGCTCCGATGTCCTCTTCAGGCAGGCTGCCTGGGTGAAATTGCAGGTATGTCCGGGTTCTTCTCTGAACCCGGACAACCCCTTTAATTAAACAAGGTCTTTTGCTCTCACTTATACAGCTAGATCACAAAAATCTCTGTGCGACATTTGTCTGGGTTGCAACTAAGCAGACCTAGTCTGCCTAATCTAATAGCTTCCGTGTAATTGCTCCATACTGCACGGTACGTAATAACATACGTAATTTTGATCGAACTTATCCACCTATATATTTACTTGTTCAGAATGAACAAGTTTGGGGGTATCAGTACAGCAGGCCCTTTTTTTTATATATATATAATACACTTATATACAGAAAATGGTGAACCCCAGGGCTAAGGGTCGAGGACGAGGGCGTGGGCGTGGGCATTCAATTACTGCAGGGGGCAGAGGCCGTGGTCCTGGGCAGGGTGAGACAGTACCTGCTGATGAGGGAGCAGGGGAACGCCGCAGAGCTACACTCTCTAGCTTTATGTCTCAACTTACAGGGACACGTGGTAGAGGACTGTTGAAACCACAACAGTGCGAACAGGTGATGTCATGGATTGCGGACAATACTTCAAGTAATTTGTCCACTAGTCAGACTTCCACGCAGTCCACCCACGTTACCCAAGGGAGCACTCCTCTGGCTCCTCCACCTCAACCTCCTTCCCCCCAGTCTGCCCCCTCCCAGGAAAATTTGGAATGCGATCCGGCATACTCTGAGGAACTGTTTTCTGGACCCTTCCCAGAGTCACAAACCACTTCTCAGGTGGCTGCTGACCTCTTTCCCGATGCCCAAGTTTTCCAACTGTCGCAGTCTGTGGGTGATGATGATTACATTGTTGACTTAGTGGAAGAAGTGTGTAAAGAGGTGTCGGACGATGAGGAGACATGGTTGTCAGACAGTGGTGAAGTTGTTGTCAGGGCAGGAAGTCCGAGGGGGGAGCAGACTGAGGAATCGGAGGATGACGAGGTGACTGACCCAAGCTGGGTTGATAAGCCGAGTGAAGACAGTGCTTCTGAGGCGGAGGCGAGTGCTGCACCAGAACAGGTTGTAAGAGGCAGTGGTGTGGCCAGAGGGAGAAGCAGGGCCAGAGCTGGTGCATCAGCAGCAACTGTTTCACGTAGTGAAGCTCCCGTGGCGAGGCCTAGATGTTCGCAAGTCTGGAGGTTCTTTAAAGAAAGTGAGGATGACCGACGGACTGTGGTGTGCAACCTGTGCCACACCAGGATCAGCAGGGGTGCCACCACTACTAGCCTAACCACAACCAGCATGCGCAGGCATATGAGTGCTAAACACCCCACTCAATGGAACCAAGGCCGTTCACCACCTCCTGCGGGTCACACCACTGCTCCTTCCCCTGTGTCACTCGCTGCTTCTGCTAGTCAACCCCCTGCCCAGGACCCCACACCTTCGCCTCCACGATCCTCCACAGCGTCCACCAATGTGTCCCAGCGCAGCGTTCAGCTGTCTTTACAGCAGACGCTGGAGCGCAAGAGGAAATACAGTTCCACCCACCCACATGCCCAAGCCCTCAACGTCCACATCTCCAAATTGCTGAGCCTGGAGATGCTGCCCTGGTAGAGACCAAGGCCTTTCGCAATCTCATGGCGGTGGCTGCCCCTCGGTATTCGGTCCCCAGCCCCCACTATTTTTCCCGATGTGCCGTCCCAGCCCTACAACAGCACTTGTCAGAGAACATCATCTGTGCCCTGACCAACGCCGTTTCTGAGAAGGTCCACCTAACCACGGACACGTGGACAAGTGCTGCCGGGCAGGGACACTATATCTCACTGACGGCACATTGGGTTAACTTGGTGGAGGCTGGGACCGAGACTGACCCTGGGGTCGCTCATGTACTGTCCACACCGAGGATTGTGGGACCTACCTCGGTCACGGTCTCTCAGATGTACTATGCCTCCTCCTCCGACCCCTCCTCCTCCTCCACCGAATTACCATCCGTGGGCACGGCGCCTTCAGTCGGTAGCTCTAGGCGCAGCAGCAGTGCCGTGGGTAAGCGCCAGCAGGCGGTGCTCAAACTGCTGAGCTTAGGTGACAAAAGGCACCAAGAGCTGTTACAGAGCATCACGGCGCAGACGGATGTGTGGCTGGAACCGCTGAACCTCAAGCCAGGCATGGTTGTGTGTGACAACGGGCGTAACCTGGTGGCGGCTCTGCAACTCGGCAGACTGACACATGTGCCATGCCTGGCCCACGTGTTCAATCTAATAGTTCAGCGGTTCCTCAAGACATACCCCAATCTGTCTGATTTGCTCACCAAGGTGCGTCGCATCTGTGCGCATTTCTGCAAGTCGACCACAGATGCTGCCACTCTCAGGGCAGCGCAGCATCGCCTACAACTGCCCGCTCACTGACTGTTGTGCGACGTGCCACCGAGATGGAATTCGACATTAAACATGTTATCCAGAGTTTACCAGCAGCGCAGAGCGATTGTAGACTGCCAGATGTCAACTTCCACCAGAACTGGTAGTCAGGTCAGTCAGATTCCTCAAGTCTACAATGAGGAGTGGACGTGGATGTCTGATATCTGCCAGGTGTTGAGCAACTTTGAGGAGTCACCACAGATGGTCAGCGGCGATGCCGCCATTATCAGCCTCACCATCCCGCTGCTTTGCCTGTTGAAAAACTCACTGCTCAGCATCAAGTCAGAAGCTTTGCGCTTGTCACAAGAGACGGTGGAGGAAGATACGTCGCTTGATAGCCAGAACACCCTCCGGTCTGTTTCTCAGCGCGTATCGGAGGAGGGGGATGAGGATGAGGAAGAAGAGGAGGAGAATGTCGGCGAGACAGAAGAGGGTACCAGTGCTCAGTCCTTAACTCTTGAGCGTGTATGGGCTGAAGAGGAGGAGGAGGAGGAGGAGGAAATGGAGAGTCAGGCCAGTGAGGAGAGGGAATTCTTGCGTGTTGTGACTCTGGCGCACATGGCAGACTTCATGTTAGGCTGCCTATCCCGTGACCCTCATGTTAGAAGCATTTTTTCAAACACCGATTACTGGGTGTTCACTCTCCTGGACCCACGGTACAAGCAAAACCTTTCCACTCTCATCCCTGCAGAGGAAAGAAGTATGAGAGTGAATAGATATCAACAGGCCCTGGTGCACAAGCTGAAACAATCCTTCCCATCTGACGCCGCTAGCGGCAGAGGGCATGGTTCTGTGGGCCAAGTAGCGGGGGAGAGGAGGCGAGCAGGCAGCTTGTCCAGCACTGGCAGGGGAACGCTCTCCAAGGCCTTTGCCAGTTTTATGTCACCCCAGCAAGACACTGTCACCTGTCCCCAGTCTAGGCAGAGTAGGGGGGAGCTGTACAGAAAGATGGTGAGGGAGTACCTAGCTGACTATACCAACATCCATAGCGATCACTCTGCTCCATACAACTACTGGGTTTCAAAGCTGGACACGTGGCCTGAACTGGCGCTGTACGCCTTGGAGGTGCTGGCCTGCCCTGCCGCTAGCGTGCTGTCAGAGCGGGTATTCAGTGCAGCTGGTGGCGTCATCACCGATAAGCGTACACGCCTGTCAACTGATAGCGCTGACAGGCTGACGCTTATTAAAATGAACAAAGCCTGGATTTCACAGGAATTTAAATCTCCTCCGGGGGAAAGCAGCTAAAGATTTACATTACTTATGTATCCGATTCCTCTTCTCTACTCCTCCTACTCCTCCTCCGTGTCGTCTTTGCCTAATGCTGACCAAAAAAACGCCATTTTTTAGAGGTCCAACTGGCACTCTTACCACAATTTTTCAGGAGGGCCCCCTACAGGCCCTCTCTTCAAACAATTTTTCCTGAGGTCCACCTACAGGCCCTCTCTCTGAACAATTTTTCCTGAGGTCAACCTACAGGCCCTCTCTACAAACAATTTTTCCTGAGGTCCACCTACAGGCCCTCTCTCCAAACAATTTTTCCTGAGGTCCACCTACAGGCCCTCTCTCCAAACAATTTTTCCTGAGGTCCACCTACAGGCCCTCTCTCCAAACAATTTTTCCGCAGTGTCAACTACAGACAGTGTAAAACAATGTTTCAGGAGCGTCAAACAGACAGTCCAAAACAATTTTTCAGGATGCGCAAGTACCGACATTTAAAAAAAAATTTTTTTGCTGAGGGTAGACTTTATGTACTCCGAAAAGAAAAAAAATTTTTGGAGGCTCAACAAAAGCCATTTCACTGCATTCTCAGTCGGACAAAGTCATTGGTGGTGTAACCGCCATGCTGTGTCAGGCTACATTTTTGGATGCTTCACCAGCTACCGCATACTAGCTCAGTCACTCTGTTGTCACCGCCGCCATACAGGGCCACAAAAAATATTTATGTGGTTCGCCTGCTCCCGCAGTGTCACTCGCTCACTCTGTTGTCACCACCATAGTGGCTTGCACTATAGCAGCCCAAGTCTGCACATTCCCCTTTTTATCTCCAAGTGATCTATACTGCACGTCACGTAATAAAATAGGTTCTTTTGCTCTCAGTGATACAAATCCATTTCATAAAATCCTTTCTTTCTCTTTAACTGATCTATACTGAACATCACTTTTAAAAATACATCTTTTTCCTCTCTTTCTCTCTCTCCAAACTATTTTTCCGGATAGGTGCCATATACGGTATTAAACTGAGAAGAATACATAGAACACATGCCACACTTGATCGAGCTCATATTTGACAACTGTATCGGTTGATGCTAAATTTTTAAGTTGGGGTCCTGCATCGTCATTCGAACTCCATCCGGCTGTTTTCACCACCACACACGCTAGCCAAGGGGGCACTCCTCTGGCTCTTCCAGCTCAACCTCCTTCCCCCCACCTACAGGCCCTCTCTCCAAACAGTTTACGTCTTTTTCCTATCTTTCTCTCTCTCCAAACTATTTTTCCGGATAGGTGCCATATACAGTATTAAACTGAGAAGAATACATAGAACACATACCACACTTGATCAAGCTCATAGTTGACAACTGTACCGGTTGATGCTAAATTTTTAAGTTGGGGTCCTGCGTCGTCATTCGAACTACATCCGGCTGTTTTCACCACCACACACGCTAGCCCAGGGGGCACTCCTCTGGCTCTTCCAGCTCAACCTCCTTCCCCCCAGCCTGCCCCCCAGCTACAGGCCCTCTCTCCTAACAATTTACCCGGGTAGGGGACGTATTAGATATTGTACAGATTTTTTTTTGGTTCTTCTTTTAATTGCCTCCTGCGATAGTGCGATAGACGGGAATGGAACCCGGGTCAACTGCTTGGGAAGCAGCTATGCTCACCACTTTACCACCAACAGCCACAGCAACTGATAAGAACAGATACTAAACTTGATTAAAGACAATATTTCGACAATCGATAACCCGAAACGGGTCCACCGTCGAGCCCGGCGTTCGGCCACCCTGAGCATTTCACATACTCTGACCGAGTC
This sequence comes from Rhinella marina, assembly GCA_900303285.1. Taxonomy (NCBI): domain Eukaryota; kingdom Metazoa; phylum Chordata; class Amphibia; order Anura; family Bufonidae; genus Rhinella; species Rhinella marina. The sequence continues at coordinate 3,018 of ONZH01020855.1, read as the reverse complement.
TAACCCTGGGGCCGCTCATGTACTGCCCACTTGTAGGATTGCGGGGCCTACCTCATTCACGGTTTCTCAGAATTACTATGCCACTTTCTCCAACCCCTCCTCCTCCACCTTCGAATTACCATCCGTGCTTCACCTCCTGCTACCTCAGTCTAACTCGGTCACTCACCGCCATGCTGCGTCAGGCTAAATTTTTGGGTGGCTCGCCTGCTACCTCATCTAACTTGGTCACTTGTTGGTGTCACCGCCATGCTGTGTCAGGCTTATGCCTGCATCGTGTGGCTGGGGATAGGAGAGCAGTGTCAGCATGGGCATGGGTGATGGACCTTCGTTGCACCTAGTTGGGTGCTTCCCTATATATTCCCACCATGCCAGCCATGGGTTGTACATTAACTAATAACAGGGAAAACAAAAAAATATTTTACAGGAGGGTCAACCGCAGACACTCCAAAACAATTTTACATGAGGGAGTGTCTCCCCGTCTGCCATCGTGTTCGGTCAGGCTGTCAGTAGGTACACCACCTCTGTCGTCCGCAGAAGCGGCCACTATGAGGAAGGCCACGGCAAGAACATCCCCTTTTCAATTGAGAGCAAGTGTAGAATTGTAGGAGGATGACACTTTTCTTCCGCAGTGGATTCACCTTCCCCTTTATCATTGCCAGACAACAGTTGGTGAAAAAGTAATTGGCAATGATGAAGAAAATGTAACGGTGCAGTGGACCGTCTGTGACGCAAAACCTATATATTTCCACCATGCCAGCCATGGGTTGTACATTAACTAATAACAGGGAAACAAAAAAAATATTTTACAGAAGGGTCAACTACAGACACTCCTAAACAATTTTTTAGGAGGGTCAACTTCGGACACTCCAAAACAAATTTTTGGGAGGCTCGTCTACAGACATTTGACTGCTACCTCAATCTAACTTGGTCACTTGTTGGTGTCACTACGCTGTCACCATGATGTGTCAGGCTTATGCCTGCGTCGTGGGGCGGGGGATAGCACAGCAGTGCCAGCATGAGCAGTGGTGTCACCTGCAGGCGGTGATGGACCTTCGTTGCACCTAGTTGGGTGCTTCCCTAACATGTGATGGGCATGTGCCTTGCCTTTCTTGGTCTGGGTGAGCACAATTGCCATGAGGGTAACCACCAGGCTGTTGCCTGAGAATTTGGGGTAATGGTGGGATTAGGCAGCCTCACAGGCATCAATGCATGCTGCCCCTGCTGTTTCCTGTCCATTTCCGTGGTGTTTCCATCATTTTCTGATGTTTCCAGGTTTTCACCCAGCCTTCCCTAGGCAGAGCCTTGGTCCCCTGCAAAAATGCTCGAGTCTCCCATTGACTTCAATGGGGTTCGTTATTCGAAACGAGCACCTGGGCATCGGGAAAAGTTCTACTCGAATAACGAGCACCCGAGCATTTTAGTGCTCGCTCATCTCTAATCCTATCCCTAAAACTGACCGGAACCTTAACTACAACCCCCAATACCTCACGTACCTCACAGTAACCATAATATATGACTGTCCACATATATCTGTACATACTGCATCTTTTATACCTCACACCTGACACATAGTATACAGCAGTGTACTGATATGTCAGGTACAAGGTATAATAATGCAATGGGTAAATGTATATAGTATATACAGCAGTGTAATGATATGTGAGGTATGAGGTATAATAGATGTAGTGTGTACATATATATAGTATATACAGCAGTGTAATGATATGTGAGGTACGAGGTATAATAGATGCAGTGTGTACAGGTATATAGTATATACAGCAGTGTACTGATATGTGAGGTAGGAGGTATAATAGATGTAATGTGTACAGATATAGAGTATATACAGCAGTGTACTGATATGTGAGGTAGGAGGTATAATAGATGCAGTGTGTACAGATATATAGTATATACAGCAGTGTACTGATATGTGAGGTAGGATGTATAATAGATGCAGTGTGTACAGATATATAGTATATACAGCAGTGTACTGATATGTGAGGTAAGAGGTATAATAGATGCAGTGTGTACAGATATATAGTGTATACAGCAGTGTACTGATATGTGAGGTACGAGGTATAATAGATGCAGTGTGTACAGGTATATAGTATATACAGCAGTATACTGATATGTGAGGTAGGAGGTATAATAGATGCAGTATGTACAGATATATAGTATATACAGCAGTGTACTGATATGTGAGGTATGAGGTATAATAGATGCAGTGTGTACAGATATATAGTATATATAGCAGTGTACTGATATATGAGGTATAATAGATGCAGAGTGTACAGATATATAGTATATACAGCAGTGTACTGATATGTGAGTTACGAGGTATAATAGATGCAGTGTGTACAGATATATAGTATATACAGCAGTGTACTGATATATGAGGTATAATAGATGCAGTGTGTACAGATATATAGTATATAAACTGCTGTATATACTATATATACCCACTGCATCTAGCTTGTCATGTGACCCTCAGCAACTTGTAGCCAGTGACGTCTCACCCACTGCATTCTAGCTTTTGCTGAGTATTATAATACTCAGTAAAAGCTAGATGTGTACGCTGTATTCAGGGAGTACTCAGAAGAGACATATAAGAGGCACTTTTTTTATAAGGGCACCAAGAATGTGGCACTATAAACAGAGGTCACAGGGCATGTGGCACTATATACAGAGGGCATATGGCACTGTATACAGAGGGCACAGTGTATGTGGCACTATATACGTAGGGCTCAGAGTATGTGGCACTACTATTGGGGGCCCTGTGTGTAGCACTAATGCTGCTGTTATATTCAGGGCACGGCATGTGGCACTGAGATGAGTCTGTGTCAGTCTGCAGGATGCCAATGTGTTGGTAAAGAATAAAATAGATCTTCTCGGCAAAATCTGCAGAGCTGAATTGTGGACGGGAGAAGTCATCATGGTGGTCTGAGCCAGATGGAGAGGAACTCAGGAGGAGACATCATCTGTAAGTAACTAAATAAAAATGATTATTCTGCTACTGACTGT